>OX596254.1:6824103-7211891 GCA_951394255.1 Polyploca ridens | reverse complement strand
ACATAAATAAGTGGATTCCTTGGCGGGAAATTGAAAAAAGCGCACGCGGAAAAATTTGAAATTACATTTTGTAATTTTTTTTTTATTGTGTAAAAGAATAAATTCACTTTTAATTAATACCAAAAAAAAATAAAATGGATGGGAATGAGGGGGGCGGGGACAACCCGCCCAACTCCTCCAAGCGGCTTCGGACTGATGAAGTGAATGATGATAGCGGTGGCGGTGAGCGTTCTGATGTACTTTATGTGCCTTATTTTAAACCTAATTATAAAAGACAGTATCCAGAAAACTCAAATAAAACAGAGTTTAAAGTTTTTGTTGAGCATATCAACCACAAAGAGAGATTGGGCAACAAAAGTCCTATATATCTCAATCATATTTTCACGACGGATGTTAAAGGTGTGATGGCAATACAGCGATTGAATGCAAATAAAATAGCAGTAATGTTCAAACAATATAATACAGCAAACAACTTTCTAAATAACACTGCATTCTTAGAAAAGTACAACGTAAAGGCTTACATACCGGCTACCCAAATAGAAAAAACTGGCATCATAAGATTTGTCCCAGCAAATATCTCAAATAAGGACTTATACACTAAGTTGAGTTCCATTTACGAAATTATCTGTATACGACGATTCACAAAAAAAGTAGGACGGGACAGAGTTCCTCTGCAAACAGTCAGTATCACTTTCTTATCCAATATCTTACCTGACAATGTACAATATGATCTATTCTCATACAGGGTATTTGAATATATCCCACCGCTGCAACAATGTTACAAATGTATGAAATTTAATCACTCGGCTAAAATATGTAATGGCAAACAGAAGTGTTCGATCTGCTCTGGTGAACACTTTTACAAAGATTGTGATAAACCTAAAGAGATATGTTGCGCTAATTGCCAAGGCCCACACCTAGCAATAGCAAGAGAATGTCCCATTAAATTAAGAAAAATAGAAGAAAAGAAAAGTAAAATAACATACGCGAGTATCGCACAAACAAAGTCGATCGAATACCCTGCATTGCCATTGTCTAAGAGTCAACTTGTAAATCCCCCTGTAAATAATGTAAATATTCCAGTAAATACTGAAAAGAAAAATGTTAAAAAAAATGTTAATAACAAGCCTGCTGCACAGGCGCTGAACCCACAAGATCACCCTATGGACTTCATTGCCCAGGTTATAGCTAATAAAGAAGTACGAGCGGCCCTAGTAAAAACATTGGTAGAGATTGGTAATAAGTCTGATCCCACCCCAATTACTTCATTATTCATTGAAGAAATATTAGTTAAAAATTTATCCCCATAATGGATTTAAGTCCCCCTAAAACGTCCCAATTACGGATTGCGCAGTTTAACATCCAAAGTGCCAATAGTAAAAAGCCCTTATTAACTAAGTTTATGCTAGAACAAAATATTGATGTATGCTTGCTTAATGAAACTTGGTTTAAAGACCATCACAATTTTAGAATCCCCGGTTATAATCTCCATTCCAGAACATCTAAGAATCCTCACAATGGTGTAGCAATATTAATTAAACCAGAGACTAAATATAATATTTTAAACACAACATTCTATGAGGACATTCAAACTATAGCTATGTCAATATCTACCGAGCGTGGCAGTGTGACTATACTCTGCGTATATTGTCCTCCTTCCAGTGGGCACATAAGATTGCATAGACTGCGCAATATAATTCGAGACCTACCTAAACCTATTTTTATAAGTGGTGATTTTAATGCTCACCATATTGCATTTGGTTGCCTATCTACTAAGGGCCGCGGACAAGATTTATATGATGTTATAGATGAGTGTGATTTGTGCATCTTAAATGATGGCAGTTTCACTACAGTGAACCGTCCTAGAACCAACGCTTCAGCCATTGACGTCACCTTTGCTAGCGCATGCTTAGCACCGTTATGCGAGTGGTCTGTGCATGATGATTGTATGGGAAGTTACCATTATCCAACTATAACCGAAATATCCCTATCCATACAAAAATACCAAATTAACCCTCCCATTGATAAATTTTTGTACAAAAGAGCTGATTGGCGCCAATATAATGAACTTTCAAAAAATGCGTTTGGCGATTTTACAATTAATCAAGTAGACCCACTCTCTTCCTATACCGATTTTTGTATACGTCTTGAGTCCCTTATGCAAATAGTTGTTCCAAAGTTCACTAAGTCTGCCCACTTTGCTAGCAGACCTCCAGCACCTTGGTGGAATGAGGTTTGCGAACAAAGTGTAATAGCATCCTATAATGCTTTGAAACTGTACAGAAATGATTCTACAATAGATAACTATATAAATTATAAGAGACTTGATGCATTAAAAAAGAGAACCATTTCTGAGCAGAAGTCAACTGGATGGAATGATTTGTGCAATACTTTTAATAGAACTACCCCTATAAGCAAAATATGGAACATGATTAAGATTTTTAAGGGTGTTAAGTCTAGCATTAGATCCCATAAAGATGAGTTCATACCTACCTTTTTAGATAAACTGTCTGATAATAGTGGTTTAAAAGAGACTAGTAACTTAATCAACTATTTTAACAGTAACAATAATAATAGCAATTCAAAATTTTTATTGGAACCATTTACATGGAATGAATTCACATCAAGTCTACAATCTAGGCGTAACTCAAGTCCAGGTCTAGATAACTTTCCATATATTGTAATTAAAGAACTCCATACATCTGTTCAGCACCTCTTTCTTGACATTCTTAATGCTTTATGGCTCAAACAAATTATCCCTGAATCATGGAAAACACAGTGTGTTATCCCCATACTGAAGCCTGATAAATCTCCAGAACAGTCCAGTTCGTATCGTCCTATATCTTTGTCCTCATGTCTCGGTAAACTATTCGAAAATATGATTAAAGTCCGTCTGGACTGGTTTGTAGAGGCTAATGGTATCATCCCACATGTGCAGTATGGTTTCCGTCGTGGACGTAGTTGCGCTGACAGCTTCATGTCACTCATCTCAGACCTGAAACGTGCAAATAATTTAAAATCACACACTGTTTGTGTATTTTTAGATGTCCAAGGAGCTTTTGATAATGTCGACCCAGGTATCTTGGTCAACATTATGTCTAATGTGGGTATACCTGGTCTACTATGTCAGTGGATCTATAATTATTTAAATGATAGAACCTTATATGTTAAGTATAATAACATCTTACATGGTCCTAGAAGTGCATCGAAAGGCACAATGCAAGGCGCCACTCTTTCACCATTACTATATAATTTGTACACATGTGAAATATGTAAATTTGTAAATACTAGTGAAGTAAATATTTTGCAATTCGCAGATGACATTGTTTTGTATAGTAGCAGTCAGAACTTGCAAGTTGCTATAGATAATATGAATAGAGCATTAAATCAGTTGAGTCTATACTATAATGATAGATTACGTTTAAAGATCAATGCTACAAAAAGCAGTTTAATGATTTTTGGTGATGATGATCCATCTAGTGTTATTTCGTATTGTGGAGAATCTATAAACAGAGTACATTCAAAGAAATTCTTAGGAATCATCATAGACCAAAAACTGACTTTCGAAGAACATGTTCGGTATATTTCTAAAAATGCTTTAAGAGCTATTAACATAATAAGATGTCTGGCTGGAGTGTCATGGGGTGCTGACCCCAAAATATTGTCTATTCTATATAAAGCTATTGTGAGAAGTCATTTTGACTATAGTTCTTTGGCATATATGAATAGCTACCATGCCAAAAAATTAGATATCCTGCAGAATAAATCTCTGAGAATAATATCGGGTGCAATGTGCTCAACTCCCATAAGGGCCATGGAAGTAGAGACTAAAATTATGCCACTGATCTTGAGACGTCTCCTACTTGCCGAACGGTATTGCCTTAAACTACTGTACTCTGATAACATGCAAATTATTAACAAGATTATACCTTGTAGAATCAATGTGTCAGGTCCTTTAGCAACTGGTGAGAGCCTCCTTATTGGTAACTCCCCAATGTTGTATCACATTTTTCTGGAAATTGAAAACAACAGCTATAAACTCAAAAAACAGTGCCCTTGGCCCTGCTATTCTTCCCAGTTCAAAAGCATAATGCACCCAATTACAGTAATAGATTCAATTACAAATAATTCAGAGATGTTGCAATTTTTATCAGAAAATAATTACTACACTTTATATACAGATGGTAGTAAGGGTAAGGATTATGTGCGCTGTGCTGTGTATGATCCTCAAAAAAATTCTTCTCAGAGTTTTCTTTTGCAGAATGTTTGTACAATATTCACCGCAGAAGCCTATGCAGTATATCAGGCTCTTCTGCAAATTGGAAATGTAGATAATTGTAAATATTTTCTAATTGTAACAGATTCTTTAAGTTTTATAAGAGGATTGAGCTATTTAAAGATTCACTTTAAAACTAATTTCATTCTGTACATAATTAAAGAATTGTTATACAAATATTATCATACAGGGAAACTAATTTCATTTATGTGGGTGCCCTCTCATAGAGGAATCACTGGAAATGAAATGGCCGACAAAGCCGCTTACGGAGGAGTAAATGCACTCGATGTCTCCGATACTATGTATGTACCTATGACTGATTATTTGAGTAATGTAAGGCTAGCTATAAGTATGTTATGGGAGCAAATGTGGAAGAAAGACCAAGAAACGAAAGGACGGTGGTACGGTAGCATTCAAGAAAACTTACCAGTAAAGCCATGGTATGATAGCCTGCAAAGAGCCAGTCGTGATTTTATTACCACCATAAACCGACTACGTTATGGACATAATAAAGCACCATCACACCTAGCAAAGTTAAATATAATTCAAAGCAATGTCTGTACATTTTGCGGAGTTGAAGAAGGAACAGTGGACCACATTATATTCAGCTGTCAAAAGTTCCTTATTGACAGATTGGTACCTGTATATAAAGTGTAGTAATTATTTTCTGATAAAAATTGCAACATCTCTGAATTATTTGTAATTGAATCTATTACTGTAATTGGGTGCATTATGCTTTTGAACTGGGAAGAATAGCAGGGCCAAGGGCACTGTTTTTTGAGTTTATAGCTGTTGTTTTCAATTTCCAGAAAAATGTGGTACTCGCGAGTGAACTAAGTGAAGTGTGGCAAAATAATTATAGTGATTTTTCTTCCCGCCCGCCGCCGCTTAAAGAACTATTAAAAGACATTAAAACTTATAAACCAATATTTAAATACATTAAAAATACGGTGGTAAAATTATAAAACTGAAAATACAAAATCTGAAAAGTGGTTCCGGAATAATAAAGTCGTGGCTTAAAGGTCTTAGTAACCAGGCCATAAAATCCCAAAAAAAAAAAAAAATCAGTGGTGTCATGGCAACATGGCGACTTTTTCTGTTGTTTTGTGGAAACGCATTTTGTTTATACTTTTTATCGTGAAAATGGTGAAAAAAAATTGTATCAAGACATGTAAAAGTGAATCATGTGCTGGTTGTGGGATTTTATTTCACAAGTAAGGAATAACGATGATTTTATTTACTAACAATGGTGAGTCATAAGTAGTTTGACCATGGTTTATTAAAAAAAATTGTAGACGGAAGACACTAAAGTTAGTGTAATTCTTTTTAAAACTAAGTATAATGTTTATTGTGTGTTGTAATGTGTACCTATTGTATAAATTATTTGTACCTATGTATCGCATAATTGAAATAGCATTATTTTTTATGTTTGTTACAGCTTTCCATCGAAAGAAGAAATGAAGCAAAAATGCAATTTTGATGCGATTAAAACAAATGTTTTCCACAAGATTGAAACATCTTATTATTCCACCGCATCCTTTCCAATGCATAACAGATGAAGAACCGCAAAAACTGTAACTAGTAAAAGCATTGGCTAATAATTCGTACCTATTCACCACGCGAAATGTAATGCATTCAGAAACTTAGGCAGTGAGATTGGCCTAAGGCAGAAACTAAATAAAACGATTTTGTTTAGCCGTGTTTAATTTTAATAAATACCTACTTTGTCAAGCACATTGAGTTTTATTTCCCTTTGCCTTTATTTTAATTCCCAAATAACAGCTCTGTAGAGCAAACTGAAAAAAGAGCAAGGGGAAAAGCCGTGGTCCCAGAACGAAATTCTGCATGCACCCTTGCCTATTCATACGTAATATTTGATGATTCGACACAAAACGTAACTCAAAAATTAATCATAACTTTTCTCAAAAACATGGGTATACACGGCTACACATCAAGCTATACATTTCCAGTATAAACTGATCTCGCATTGTATAGGATTTCTGTACAATGAGAGGTCAGCTAATATTGGAAATTTATATCTTGATTAATCGTGCGTACACGATTCAACACCCACATAGAACATAACAATGTTCAGTTTCAAATAATGGGTTTTCGCGAAAAAGTATCTCGATATCTATAGTTTTTCATTATGGTTTTATCTCTTATTTTTTCTATAAATTATTATTTCACTATTTTAAGTAACATAATGTTAATATTTTTGTAATACAAACAATAATTTGAAATCAACTAGTGTCAAAACGCCACAAACAGACAAAATTGGAGGAACTTTGCAATGCAGCGATTGTGCGCGAAAGGGACTAACAATGACCACGACCACTCTGCCAAGAGTGCACGACTAGGAAGAAGAAGTGTCAACCGGACACAAATTATCTCTCAAATCCAACTTTCCTGTTCGTTATAAAAATGTTTGGTCACCCTATTAGAATGGGATAAACAGCCTCGGTATGCGTTATCTCTCTCTGCTCGCGTTTTTGGCCCAAGAGCTCAATCCTGTTTGTATATTAAATCCATGTTTTCAGGATTAGAAGATATCGGTGACAGTTCACTTTTGATAATTATAGTCATGCGCCTTAACGATATCCAATCGATTTTTTTGTCGTATCGAGAAAGTTTCTAAAGAAAGTCTAATCGATTTTCATTTTAGTGCTTTTATTTTCCAAATTATATTTCCTTATCCCTGTCTTACTGCTTAATACCGCCTCGTGTGTAATTACCAACTTTGCACATATGTATCACACTGTACTATTATCGTTGTTCTTAATTTCAGATAATTATTACAGGATTTATGAGAAATTATGTTTATTAATTGTTATTATCTAATAATGTAAGAATATTCTCTCTCTCTTTGATATCGTACCGATATATCGAAATTTTTTGGTGATTAAAAATATTTCGATATTGATAAACCAATTCAAAAATAATCGATATAACATATATCGATACATATAACATATATCGATACTTTTTTGAATTTCCCTGTCGATCAAGCATTGTCAATCACTATAGGTCAATGTTCCGTTTCATGCAGCAAGTATTTTAAGTACATCCTATTTCTTAATTTTTAAAATTATCAAGCTATAGTATTAATGTGCTAAAATTGTTTCTTAGTTATATATAGCGATATATATTTTGTATTTTTGCAATGATATAAAATGGAAATTAAAATATTTTTTGTAAAATATTATATTAGTTACTCGCAAGTAGTATGAGTGAACCGGAAAATGTGAACTGTCACCGATATCTTCTAATCCTGAAAACAGATTAGTTTATTTTGTTTCGTTCGTCTGCCTACTTTTTATCAATTCTTACTGAGGTTTTTCTGATTATTCTTCTAAATAGTATCTTCAATTAATTTATAGCTAAAATGAGTCGACGTAAGCGTGCGAAGGTAAAATATTTTTTTGTACTTCAATTGTTGTGCTATTTCGTGTTTATATTTGGTGAAATACAGGTTATGTTTATTGATCTTAGGTAGAAAACCGCGAACTGGATGAAAAGTTGAAACAAGACGATTCGGAATCAGATCAATCGGAAAGAAGCAAAGTAACATCGACAAGTCCAAACTCAGTCGGAGGTCGCGGAGAGTCTTCTTCCAGTAGAACGACTGATGTGAAAGAAACTAAGAAAGAAGATAAGCCGGTTATTGAAGAAATAAAAAATGATGATATTGAAGAGATTAACTATAAAGAAATGCTTAATAGGTGAGGGAAAAAATAGGATTAACATTAAAAAAACTCAGTCCAAGGGTTTATTGTCTAACTTATCCACCCATCATCATCTATGGCCACGTTATCACCACTTACCATGGTATGGTATGCTTATGGCTAATCAAGCCAATCCATCGTAATGAATAGATCAAAAAATTTTTGGATATAGTGGACAATCAGTCAGAGATGGCAATATGGATAAAATAATACAGTACAGGAGTACCCAATTAATATGGCTTACCGATGTACCTGCGCAGAAGATACAATTTCAAAGCGCGAGAAACGCTATTAGAGTAAGAGCCGACGAAGATCTGACCTTCGTCATTTTATAAAACCTGGAAGTTTCTCTGTGTATGTCCCTCATAGAGGTAAAAACAATCCCCGAATATGAAGTTTGGATCGCGGTGGCTTTGGAAGTTATCAGGTAACAAAGGTGTGAAAAATTGCACCTCAAATTCGTTAAAGTATAAAGGTCAGTTTTTATATATTTTGTTTGGACTAATATTAGAAATCACGTCGTCCATTGTCAGACACTTTGAACGGTGGAAACTCCCTGTCAGACACCTTAAAGTATTAAAAAATATTATTCAACTTTCGTCATTTTATAAAAGCTGAAACTTATATATGTTACTTGATGAACTATCAAAAGATGATTTCTCAGTTGTCAGACACTTTCGATGGTGGGTTTGCCGTGTCAGACACATTAAAGGTCTACCGTAGGTGCGAGCGCAAGGTATATTCAATGTGATTTATTTTACAAACGAAAAGAGATAGACCCATAGTTATTTTGGAGAGTTTGTAGATTAAATCATGAAATTAATAAATCATGCAAAAAAAGTCTACATCAATGACCCAGTTTTAAAGTTACAGATCAAAAATCTAAAAAAACACTATTTTTTTGTTTTTTTTTTATATAATATCGTTATTTTTATTAGATTTTTGTTCCATATTTTTATTTTATTTCTACTTATCAATCAGATAAACTTTCTAGCTTTCAAATGATACTACTTTTAACAAAATACACCGATTACTTAAAAAGAAACAAAGACAAAACTAAAAGATGAGCATTTCATTAAAAAATAAATTAAAGCGCCGTATGTACTATTAAGGTACTATTAGTATTTATTTACTTGGAGTGTAATGAATTAACGTTAAACCTACTGAACCATATTTTCATTTACCACCATACCATATTTTCAAGGATGTCAGTTTTTATACATTTTATTTGGAATAATAATAGAAATCACATCATCCATTGTCAGATACTTTGAACGGTGGAACCCCCTGTCAGACACCCTTAAAGTATTAAAAAATACTAGCTGTCCCCCGCGGTTTCACTCGCGTTCCCGGGATAAAAAGTAGCATATGTCCTTCTCCATACCATAGGCTATCTGCATGCCAAATTTCATGATGATCCGTTGAGTAGTTGAGGCGTGAAGGCATAACAAACAAACAAACAAACTCACTTTCGCATTTATAACATTATAGTAAGGATTATTCATATTCGTCATTTTATATAAGCTGAAATTTATATATGTTACTTAACGAACTATCAAAAGATGATTTCTCAGTTGTCAGACACTTTCCATGGTGGGTTTGCCGTGTCAGACACATGAAAGGTCTACCGTAGGTGCGAGCGCGAGGTATATTCAATGTGATTTTTTTTACTAACGAAAAGAGATAGACCCATAGTTATTTTGGAGAGTTTGTAGATTAAATCATGAAATTTAATAAATCATGCAAAAAAGTCTACATCAATGACCCAGTTTTAGAGTTACAGATCAAAAATCTAAAAATACACAATTATTTTGTTTTTTTTTTATAATTGTCGTTATTTTTATTAAGTTTTTGTTCCATATTTTTATTTTATTTCATCTTATCAACTAGATAAACTTTCTAGCTTTCAAATGACACTACTTTGAACAAAATACACCGATTACGTAAAAAGAAACAAGGAAAAAAACGAATAGATGAGCATTATTATTTAAAACTTTAAGGGTGTCTGACGGGGCTTTCCACCGTTCAAAGTGTCTGACAATGGTCGACGTGATTTCTAATATTATTCCAAATAAAATATATAAAAAATGACACCCTTGAAAATATGGTATGGTGGTAAATGAAAATATGGTTCAGTAGGTACCCTGAGTGTAAAGAATTAACGTGAGTAAACTACCTATCACGTTTGCGTTTACAATAAATTTGTACTTATGGGAGAATTAACGTTAATTCATTACACTCCAAGTAAATAAATACTAATAGTACCTTAATAGTGCGTTCGGCGTTTTAATTTTTTTTCTTTATGAAAAGCACATCTTTTATTTTTGTCTTTGTTTCTTTTTAAGTAATCGGTGTATTTTGTTCAAAGTAGCGTCATTTGAAAGCTAGAAAGTTTATCTGATTGATAAGTAGAAATAAAATAAAAATATGGAACAAAAATCGTATTAAAATAACGATGTTTATAAAAAAAATATCAAAATAACGGTGTATTTTTAAATTTTTTATCTATTACTCTAAAACTTGGTCATTGATGTAGTTTATTTGCATGATTTATAAAATTTGATGATTTATCTATAAACTCTCCATAATAAGTATGGGTCTATCTCTTTTCGTTTGTAAAAAAAAATCACATTGAATATACTTCGCGCTCGCACCTACGGTAGATCTTTAATGTGTCTGACACGGCAAACCCACCATCGAAAGTGTCTGACAATGGTCGACGTGATTTCTAATATTATTCCAAATAAAATATATAAAAACTGACACCCTTTGAAATTATGATATGATGGTAAATGAAAATATGCTTCAGTAGGTACCCCGAGTGTAAAGAATTAACGTTAGTAAACTACCTATCGCGTTTGCTTTTACAATAAATTAGTACTTATGGGAGAATTAACGTTAATTCATTACACTCCAAGTAAATAAATACTTAATAGTACCTTAATAGTGCGTACGGCGCTTTAATTTATTTTTTAATGAAATGCTCATCCTTTAGTTTTGTCTTTGTTTCTTTTTAAGTAATCGGTGTATTTTGTTAAAAGTAGTGTCATTTGAAAGCTAGAAAGTTTATCTGATTGATAAGTAGAAATAAAATAAAAAATATGGAACAAAAATCTAATAAAAATAACGATACTATATAAAAAAATGTTCAAGAAAATAGTGTTTTTTTAGATTTTTGATCTGTAACTCTAAAACTGTGTCATTGATGTAGACTTTTTTGCATGATTTATTAATTTCATGATTTAATCTACAAACTCTCCAAAATAACTATGGGTCTATCTGTAGCATAGTATAAAACCATAGATAGTCTGTGGTAAACTAAAATGTATGTACTGGCAAGACTGACTACTCGGTCATCGAGATGTACCAATGGTGGATTGCACATTGTTTGTACTAAGCTAAGAAGAAGTAAAATAAAAGTATATTTGTGTTCCCTCAATACCATCTTTTATATGTAATGTATGAATAAAAGATGGTATTGAGGGAACACAAATATACTTTTATTTTACTTCTTCTTAGCTTAGTACAAACAATGTGCAATCCACCATTGGTACATCTCGATGACCGAGTAGTCAGTCTTGCCAGTACATACATTTTAGTTTACCACAGACTATCTATGGTTTTACACTATGCTACACTATCTCTTTTCGTTTGTAAAATAAATCACATTGAATATACCTCGCGCTCGCACCTACGGTAGACCTTTAATGTGTCTGACACGGCAAAGCCACCATCGAAAGTGTCTGACAACTGAGAAATCATAGTTTGATAGTTCGTCAAGTAACATATATAAATTTCAGCTTTTATAAAATGACGAAAGTTGAATAATATTTTTTAATACTTTAAGGTGTCTGACAGGGAGTTTCCACCGTTCAAAGTGTCTGACAATGGATGACGTGATTTCTAATATTAGTCCAAACAAAATATATAAAAACTGACCTTTATACTTTAACGAATTTGAGGTGCAATTTTTGACACCTTTGTTACCTGATAACTTCCAAAGCCACCGCGATCCAAACTTCATATTTGGGGATCGTTTTTACCTCTATTAGGGACATACACAGAGAAACTTTCAGGTTTTATAAAATGACGAAGGTCAGATCGTCGTGGGCTCTTGGGCTATATTGGTCGGCAGCTGCCGCCATGTTAGCGCGCGCCGTGCAGAGGGACGTGACTTGCGAGTGAGACGGAACTAACAGCTGCAGTGTATTATGTACCTTATAGTAGTGATCTAAGGTTGATTGTAAGTTTTAAGCATTCTTTCGTTCAGGGCCATACTTTCTTTTCTGTGCGAATGAAGATTCACGACGCGCCATATAAGTTGGGTAATACTGTACCTACCTACTTGGGCAGCTCAAATAGAATTTACATTTGAGTTGCAAAAATAATATATATTTTTTTTTTGGGCTTGTTTGCAATCAGTTTGTAACTATAAGCAAACTTTTTGAGTGCCACATTGATTGGGGGAGTGAGCCCTCCAGTGAAGGCATCTACTCATATTTTGTCCCTCAAAAGAAGCTCAAAGAAAGCTACAAAATGTTATTTCTCTTGAGGCGTCTTGTATACTCTTGATAGGTTAATTTTGCAGCAAGCGCATTAGGATGTCTCTCCAGTCGCTGTCGGTATTTCATGCGAGTGTTTTGGACTTCTTCCTTCACAGTGCACATATGAAGAAGTTGGTGTATTTCAGTATTTTTGATGAACTAAGGAATGTTTGCTATTGCCCAAAAAATTGGTTAATTGTTTAGTTCCACCTAGGTTTTTTCTGTGAGTGACTTTATATGATATTAGAACTGATCTGCTAAATAAATAAAATCATTCCTATTGCAAACAGCACAAGAGTAGCACTCTCTTTTCTGGTCTGTTTGATTGTCATAGGTGTTGAAGTTGGACAATGACCCCCTGATACTGGTTGGCACAATGGTAATGAATAAAATTCTTCATTACTTATTTCTGATATCTATAGATTACATAATTCTGTATACCCTGTTAGCTTATATTGTCACCAAAAATGATACACAACACTTACTAAAATAGAACACTTCAAATGATACAGATCTTAGTTCCACCTTAAGGGTAGTATGTAGGCTAGATCGCGCGCGAAAACCAGCATTCATTTGTTACTTTGCAGTTGTGTTACAGGCACGCACACATGCATCAGATCCAAACATGACGTTGCGTCAAGTTAGGTACGTACCGCATAACGTGGTACCAGCCGATAAAATTCCAATATTATTGAGTATATAATATAATATTTAATTTAGTATGTAATAATATTTAATTTTCTATTTAAATACCTTTTCTAGTGGCTTACTTAAATAGGCACGACCAAAGTTTACATAATTATTAAACAGCATGGATTCACTACTTATAAGCAAAGGAAATTCAGTGCGATGCTTTATATTAGTACTTTGTGGGTACTTATGTTAACTTTTTTTGAAGAGGTAGGTACTAATCCATAGTAACTCTGTTTGTGTAAGAATTAATAAGTAGTAATAATAATAAATGGTAATATGTTTAGTAATAAATAATAAGTTTAAATAATAAATAAATAAAATAAACATCCTGGGATATTCCTCACATACGGTCATCTGATCCCAAACTAAGCTGAGCTTGTACTATGGACATCTTTTTGTTTGTAAATATATAAATAACATAATGTACATAATTACACCCAGATTCAGGACATACAGACATGTTCATGCACACAAATGCATGTCCTGGGTGGGAATCAAACCCACGACCTGCAGCGCTATAAGTGGAATCATAATCAACTGCACCAACTGGCCCATTTGTTTTTGTTTGCTTACGCTTTCACGCCTAAACCACTGAAGCCATCGTATTGAGATTTAGCTATTTCAATTATTGCTTCTGGTCAAAAATACTATTTAGTACATATTATTCTAATTTTTAAATGTTTAAAATTTTCAAATGATCAAATTTTCGAATTCGAATTTTCAATATTTTTAATTCTCATAATTGAAGAATGTCCCATCAGACATTCATTCATTTCAATCAGTACTGAGACGCAACTTGTGTGGACATGTTTTTAAAGTGAAATAATATATCCTAGTAATACATTAATACAGTTCGTTTACCAGTGCATCAATAATATAAAGAATTATCATACTAGAACCCAGCTGGGTTCTTTATTTTTACGCAATAAACTTTATGGAAGACAGTCATCAGTTTCATCTTCTTCAACTGCTTTATCAACTATTTTGAATGCTCCGGTCGTAGGCTGATAGTAGAGCTGATAGCCAAGCCTACATCGCGTCGTGACAACTTATGGTATAGAGAAGGGTATAGGCTACTTTCAGCCTCAAGGGAACGCAGGTGAAACCACGGAGGACAGCTAGTATTATATAAAGAGGCATGTACGAGGCTTTGAAATTACTAATCCGATTCTGAACATTATTTCACTAATAAGCTAAAAAAAATATGCTTTATTTGTACACCATATAATAGAAAACGAAACATTATACAATAAGAAGTGATACAAAACAAGCGGTCTTATCGCTTAAGCGATTTCTTCCAGACAACCTTTGGGTAACAGGATATATGAGAATATGATAGGTGTAACGGATAAGAATACACTTTCATAACGTGAAAATAACAACTCTAGTAAAATAGAAAGGAAGGCAGGAAATGAGGAAGTTTATAGCGTGTGATAGTGTGAAATAACAAGAGATTTAAAAGAGTCTAACGTCGGGGCCCGTCTTATAGTCTGAGGGAGAGAGTTCCAGAGACGTACAGCTTGGATTGTAAAAGATTGGGAATAAGAGTAAGAAGTGAGAAGTGTGACTGGGAGTTTGGAGGTCAAGTTCCAAGGAACTATGAAGAAGATGATGATAAGAGGTGAAGTACTCGAAGCGTTCCATGAGATAGCGAGGGGTTTTAGGATTAAATAAATCAGTGTATAAGAGTGATAATATGTGTGTATTCGGGCGAAGGTGGATAGGAAGCCACTCGAGTTGTAATAGGAAGCTACATTATCCTCAAATGCTATAACAATATTTTAATTCACATTTGTTAGCCTACTTTTCATAACGGAACCGCAGGAAACCACGGGAGATAGCTAGTAGCCAATATAGCTTTCATTTACCGTGCCTAATTAAGCCAGTGCGAGGCCTGTAGCAAATGTAATCAAGGACCTTTGGTTCAGGTTGTCTACTTTAATGGTTTATCTGCGGATTTAGCTCTCAGATTAGAAGATATGGTTCACGAATTTATTACTCTTTTAAAAGATTTGGAAGCCTTTCTATATTACATTTATATTTGTCACGCAGCGTTATTTAAGTATGTCAAGAAATCGTTTTCAATGATTATTATAATATTGGCCATGCAGCGAAATATACCGATAAATATACGATTTCAGCATAACAGTAACATCCCTAATTATTTTCCCATAATTATTAGTATATGCGAAAGCAGGCCATTCAACGTGAGCCGTAGCATTTATCCTGCTATGGCCAATTCAGTACTGCATATTTCATAATTAGCTAACGAGCATTTGTTAAATTCGGTATAGCGGCGATTGATAGGGAACCCATTATAAGAATACTAAAATTGAAAAGATTTGCAAAGGGGCTTATCAAGTTATGCTCAATAAAATAAAACCTACAAAGAATATATCTAGTAACAATGATAGCTTTATAGTAAAAGAATATATATAAGAACAGTGAATTGTTTACAAATGGCCGTATCCATCGATATCTATCGATAGCTAGTATATATATATATATACAGCGTTCCAAACATTCACTCTGTTCGAATGAACTGAACTGCGTTCCGTTCACCTTTAGGCGCCGATCCCATGGAAGAGTTCTAGAGTTCTGAGTTCCGAGTTCTGAGTTCCGCGTTCACTGTAATCTATGCGGCGCCTTTCATCATTGCACACAGAGAACTCGTCGGTCAAGAGAACTCGAGTTCTGTCGGAGTTCCATTATCTAAAGCTGGCAGTTGAGGTGACACGTCTGAGCTATCACTATCTTATTTATTAAGTGACACAAGGTAGAAAGGCAATGGGCATTCTGGCCCATGAGCGGCCACTAATGAAACTTAAGTAAGGCCAATGAGACGAGATAAAGAATGTAAACAAACTTTTGCTTGCTGTATGTATATAATTACACCTTTTGGTACGGGATACTAATTACATTTAATGCAACTACCTTGCAATTTCATAATATCTCCAATTATTTCTTAAATCTTCAATAATCTATAATTTTTTTTTTTCTAAATACACCACAGTATTAAGCTTTCATATTTTTGTTAATATATTATTGCCTAATAGAAAACAGAAATTATTGCTGGCCGCCAAAGGGAAAAGCTCCATGCAAAGCCCATTTACCTTTAGAACTCTAGACTGCTCGCTCGCTGTGTGTAAAGTAGTGAACGCGGAACTCTAGAACTCTTTTCTGTGAGATGGGCGCGTACGGAGCAGCGTTAATAATACAAGAAATCGAATCAAACCTGAGTGTAAACCTGGACGTAAATAACAATTTAGTAGGCAAGTAAGTAAACTTATTTGTTGTTCAAGTGAATAAATAGGTAATAATATCGTAATATCACAATAGAAAAAATATTTCTTCATTTAAATGCCACGACTGCGGTGTAATTCTATAGGAACGACACGTTGAATAAACGCGTAGGCGCTATGAAATTCATGGGCGCTTAAGATATTTTAGTCGCGAGAAAACTATAATCTATAAGCATCTATCTATTGTTTTTATAATTTGGTTAGACACAGCTTGATTTAGCACTGCAACAGTCAGTCCACTGCACACTCGCTTCGCACAGGCCCCCACCTTACCCCCGCTGTCGCCAAGCTCTACGGTTTCTTTGTTCGGAACGCGAAATCTAATAAAATACTTATATTATTTCGATGGCCGTATCCTAACCTTCTTTTCAGCATCGACGATACATTATTAAGGTTTACCTTCAAGTAAAAATTCGCGCGATACAAAAACTTATTCATGATTTTATGAATAAGACTAGTCTATCTATAAGCAAGAAACAAAATAAGCAATCAATAGCTGAGAGGGAGAACAAGGAAAATATTTTGGCATACGGGACTTTTTCAAAAAGACTATGGGCGTATCAACATGTCATGAAATGAATACTGATGACCATAAAAAAAATGTTCATGGTGTATTTCAGATTTCATAACTCTAATAATGTAAAAAATAAAAATGCACTTATCATGTTCTTTTTGACAAGCGCATGTATACAGATATGTGGATGACGTCATTTCCGGTGTCAATAAAAAGCGACGTGGTGTCACCTTGGGACACTGGGGGGAACTGACTGCTTTCGCGATTGCGTCTTGTATATAAAGCTTCACTTGACATTTCATAGAAAAATGTATGGACAAATGGCGTCGCAAAATTGATGCTTATAAATAAATAAATTACATTATTTTTAAACAAAAAAATGAAAATGTGGCCCCACGGATCTGTTGTACGTATATTTGTGATTCGATGTTATACATAATTTTTACAAAATGGATTCTAAATTTGATGGTATCACTAAAGAGGCAAACCTCGATTTTTATGATTTTGGTAATATTTGTAATGTTTTTGCTAGTTATTGCAGCAAATTAAAAAAAAAGGGCCAACACGGATCTGTTAATTAGTATCTTGGTTTTATGTTTATGTTCATATATTACTATTTCTTTCATGTTTTCATTCATAAACCACTAAAATAGCGAACCCTGTTTATGACGTTTAGCTTACATACCGCCCTTAATTAAAGGTGTTTCGAAATGCACTAATAAACTGGTTATGGTAAAAATACTCAAAATACACACAAAATTCACTAACAGAAGCATAATTTTTAATATTATTAAAGTGCTGGTGAGCTTGGTTTAGAAAAGTTCAGAATATATCCATTTCATCATTTACCTTTTCTATAACTCAAATCTATTCGATTTGAGTTATAGAAAAGGTGTAGAATTGAATTTGAGTTGTAAACTAGGACTAACTGCACTTTTTACAAGCTTTTTATTAACTTGTAATGTATGTATGTTCAGGTCAAATTTGCAAGTTGAATTTCACCCACATCCATTGGTTGCATTGACTTGATATTTGGTATACATTAGTTTATTGTATGACAATGCAAGTACATTCAACAAAAAGTAAAGTCACCAAAAAGCTTGTAAAAATGAAATTTTCAACAAAAAAGTTATTTATTATTTCAATATTATTATTGGCAGTCAGTGTTTAGTTGCAAACACTGAGCCAAGTTTCTTGCAGTAATGTATAATGATTTCTATATTATCAATGTCCTATTTTCCTTGCAGTTTGGAAGGAGCAGCGTTCCAGTCCCGGCTTCCATTTGATAAGATGTCTTCATTGGAAGCAGAGTGTTTCTCAGACCTACAGGGCTCATCTAGCTATGCATTTGTACAAATCAGAAACCGTATTCTTAAAATGTGGTTTGAGGATCCCAAAAAACAACTAACTCAGGAACATTCAGTTCAGAAGATGGAAGTAAGTTATTTACCTGAGAGCTTGATCAAGTGAGCCAATATTTCGTTATGTTTTTGTCCAGTATATGAAACAGACAATATAAGAAAACCCATACTGCTGTTGCTGGTGCTGTGACAATGTTATAAACATCCAAATATGCAAACATTAATTACATATATTTTACCACTTATATTAATTAGCTCCTTAAAACGAATGTTCTTACTCTTTTACATAATATATTATTTCATTTATTAAACCATTGAGAAACTATGTGCATGATAGGATGGGATTGACATGTCTATACTGGGTGAAGACTTAAAGATGGCATATTTTCGAAACCTATGTTGGGTTAGTCATGCTGAACAACTTTTACTATGGGACAAATGGTGAATTCCCAAAAAAAAAATTTAACTCTTCATAGTAAATGTCAACCTTGCTCGATCATAATGTATGAAAAGTAATTTTTTTTTTGAGAATTCAGTGTTGTTTCCATCGTAAAATTTGTTCAGCATGACTAACCCAACATAGGTTTCAAAAATATGCCATCTCGAAATCTCCACCTGTTACTTATAAAAAAAAAGAAAAAATAACTTATGCTGAAAGAATTTTTTTTTTTAAATTTTTAAATATATGTTTTTGTTAATTTCTAGCCTCCATACAATGGCGATCCAGCAATGGTTATGAGGACTCATGCATTTCTTGAGCGTCATGGTTTCATTAACTATGGTATTTATGAACGCATTACACCTATACCTTCACCTCCAAAGGGAAAGCAGAGACCAAAAGTCATCATTATTGGTGCAGGTAAAATTTTCAACATTATATCATGTCTTTTTCATAAATTATACCATGAAGTTGGTAACTAAGCATAGAGCCCGCCAGATGGTAAGCGATTACCTTAGCCATATGGACGCTCGCAACACACAAGGTATCACTCATGTATTACCGACTCTTCCTCCTCCCTGATGAGCTCTGACGACTTTACTCACGTGCAGGAACAATAAAGTTATTTGGATACGGTATTCTGTAAGGTAGAGGTACATACCCCCTCTTTCTCTACTGAGATTTTCTATAGTGGCCACCTTCACCAACCTCTCGGTCATAAAAGACGGCACACTATACCAGGCAACCCCTTACGAGGCGTCTGGGACCATCTGCGGTAGGTCACGCCGCCAGAGTACTCGCCCCTGGTACTCAAGAGAAAATGTTAGTCGCACCGTGATCACTCACTACCATTTGTCCAGAATGGTACCGGAGCAGTCAAAGTCGCTCACCACACGCACCCCAGCACGCCAGCGCTAGCATGAGCACAAACGTATAAATACGCAGCGCAAACACCGGCACCAGCGCACCTTGTTGGTGCTAGCGGATTCAATCCCCGCTAGGGACGCCAGAGAAGCTGGCTCCCATTTCTCCAGAATGGTCCCGGAGCTGTCATGCACGCTCACCTCCCGAATACGAATCCACGCATCTACCCAATGCCTACAGCTGGGTTGCCGGAAAACTAATCCAACGGGTAGTCCTCTACTTTCTATCCAGGAAAGTGCCGGAGATGCAGTTCACTCACAGGAGCTCACTTGCTTGAGGGTTACTCACGAACCCCGCGTCTGACCACCAGGTGGCCCTTTGCCTTAGGCCGGTAACTTCAGACACTTGTTGCGCGCGAGGAATGACGCACGACCAACACATAGTCGAGCAGACAACATGCCACTCCTCTGCAACCACCACATAGACCAACGCGAGTCCATACCCAATGTCAGGTTCCACCTTTGCGCTTGCAATGGTGGAGGGCCTACCTGACCCCGCGTACCCTTATCCAAACAGCCGGACCCGTAGTTCCAGCTGCGAACCCCATCTGTTCGGGTCGTACAGACGTGGGCGTTGCTCATTTAGCACCACCCGGAGGACACGTGTACGGTGTTTAAGGCAGAACGTACGGACGCGAGCAACATTATCCTCCTCATTCTCATTAATAATATTCATCCTCATAATATTCATTTATAATCATTTCATAATATTCATCCTCATTATTAAGGTAGAGGTACATACCCCCTCTTTCTCTACTGAGATTTTCTATAGTGGCCACCTTCACCAACCTCTCGGTCATAAAAGACGGCACGCTATACCAGGCAACCCCTTACGAGGCGTCTGGGACCATCTGCGGTAGGTCACGCCGCCAGAGTACTCGCCCCTGGTACTCAAGAGAAAATGTGAGTCGCACCGTGATCACTCACTACCATTTGTCCAGAATGGTACCGGAGCAGTCAAAGTCGCTCACCACACGCACCCCAGCACGCCAACGCTAGCATGAGCACAAACGTATAAATACGCAGCGCAAACACCGGCACCAGCGCACCTTGTTGGTGCTAGCGGATTCAATCCCCGCTAGGGACGCCAGAGAAGCTGGCTCCCATTTCTCCAGAATGGTCCCGGAGCTGTCATGCACGCTCACCTCCCGAATACGAATCCACGCATCTACCCAATGCCTGCAGCTGGGTTGCCGGAAAACTTATCCAACGTAAGGTAGAGGTACAGTAGTAACCAATTAATATGGCTTACCGATGTACCTGCGCAGAAGATACATTTTCAAAGCGTGGGAAACGCTATTGGTCGGCAGCTGCCGCCATGTTAGCGCGCGCCGTGCGGAGAGGCGTGACTTGCGAGTGAGACGGAACTAACAGCTGCAGTGTATCATGAACCTTATAATAGTGATCTAAGGTTGATTATAAGTTTTAAACATTCTTTCGTTAATCTTCGCGGCCATACTTTCTTTTCTGTGCGAACGAAGATTCACGACGCGCCATATAAGTTGGGTAATACTGTACTTCTCTAGTCGAGCTGCTCTTTGTGCAAATAAACACTATGCTCTATCTCTCAAATCTCTCTTGGTCTATAATCTATTAAATAAAATACTTCCTGTATTAGATTCATTCAGCTTCAGTACCTGGGCGAGCTTCATAGACTAGTAGATTTACAGTCACCAATCAACATGTCACCATATCATCACATTCATATATTTATTTAGATATTATGTTTATAGGGGTTTCGGGTCTGGCTGCTGCCCGTCAACTTCAGTCATTTGGTTGTGAAGTGGTGATACTGGAAGGCAGAGACAGAGTGGGTGGGAGAGTTGTCACCTACAGAAAGGGGCCATATGTTGCTGATTTAGGTAATTATTGCTTATTTTCATATGTGATGTGTGATATCATTTATGGGGTTTCATAACCATCCTATTACTTTTTCCTATTACCATCCTATTACTCGCACTAGTGCGGTGTTTTTAATAACCTAAATTAAATAAAGAAAGATTTTCCATGGGTTTGAAATTAGCTATTTTTTATCGCTGACTGAAATGTGGGTGGAAATGCGAGGGACTGCTAGTTCTAATAAAAATACTTTACCTTTTAAATATCATACATACAAATCTGCAACTGAATAATATAAAGATACCCAATAATTCTGGTGTTGGTCTCTAACTTCTTTATTTTAATTATTTCAGGAGCCATGGTAGTGACTGGCCTTGGAGGAAATCCAGTAACTACATTGTCTGTACAAATGAATATGGAATTGCATAAGATTAAACAGAAGTGTCCTTTGTATGAAGCAACTGGCAATCAGGTGCCTAAACATAAAGATGAAATGGTAAGTTAAATTTGTCAGCTTACTTTAAAAACGTAATTTTTAATCCCAAATGCAATAAGTGGAATGAAAGAAGCTTGTTGAATTCTTTCTTGTTGTTTATCTGTGGCATTATATCCCAATAATCTAACAATTAACCGAAACAAGCGCAATGATAGTCATTTTGTTAGAAATCTATTCCGCCAGTTTCCCACCACCGACAATGCTCTCTGATTGGCTAAGTCAAGGACACATGCACTCTGATTGGACAAGGCAAGAACACACGATGCATTGACTATATAGTTGCGGAAGTGGATTGCTCAGTATTTACTACTCTAAAAGGTTTTTTCTTAATGATCCCAAATGAATGAACCAAATTGTGTAACATACTTATACAGGTTGTCCTGTAAATAATGATCTATTTTTTGAATTTGACTTTAATTACCCATTGTGGCCTATAAAAAAATGTTAAACTGCTTTTTTTTAATTATCATGTTTAAAATTGTAGGTGGAGCGTGAATTCAATCGTCTTCTGGACGCTACGTCTTATCTGTCACATCAAGTGGACTTCAACTATTACAACGATACACCCGTCTCTCTCGGTCAAGCGCTCGAGTGGGTTATAAAACTGCAGCAGAAAAATGTTAAACATAAGCAGGTAAAATAACCGTAATGCATAGATTATAAACTAGCTGTTCGTCCTCGGCATCGCCCGGTTGAAATTACCGACTTATCCGGTGGACTATCTAAAGAATTCTTTCATACTAACCTTGTCCTGACAATCACGAGCACAACAAAAACATCCAACTTGGTCGAACTATTCTCAAGTGATTTTTGGGGGCGTCCATTAATGACGTGAGGCCCGAAAAGGGGAACAGGGGTTCAGATAATATCACGGCCTGTTGAGCTATATGTGATTTTTTTCATGCAACCACGCAAGGAAATCAAGAATTGCACTTGTTTGCCATAACAGGCCCAATGTAGCTAATCTTCTCAAGGTGCGCTCTACCCCACGCCGCTCATGCCTAGAAGAACAACAACCAAAGTTGCAAGATTTGGCAATATTTAGTGCTTCTGTTCAACAACTAGTGTTCAATAACTTTTTTTCTTTTTTTTACTCGTTCTGATCCCAAACTAATCAGAGCTTGTACTATGGAAACTGATATAATACATAATACTACTTCTTGTTTGTAAATTACATACTTAATATACATGATTAAACCCAGACTCAGAACATACAGACATGTTCATGTACACAAATGCATGTCCTGGGTGGGAATAGGTGGAGTCTCCAACTGCGCCAACTGGCCCGTCAACTTTAGAGTATTTAGTGATTTTAATCTCAGTAAAAGACATACTAGTTTAGTCGAATCCATCCTATGTAAGTATAATAATTATGTAGCGACGGTATGGAAGGGTAAATATTCCACCCCAGACAGGGTAAAATTGCGGGTTCGGGTGCGAACCCGTGGTGCGGAAACCTAGTTAGTTTAATAGTTTTTTAAGGTTGTCTCTGACCATATTTTTAAACAAACAGACGTCTTGTTTTATCGGTGAAACAACGATTAGGAACACTGCATGCTCGAGTAAATTTTACTTGAAAACCAGTAAATTCTATTGGTGAGTGTTAGAAAAGGTTAATTATGACCTAGCAGTATGGACATAATAAAATGTTCTGAATGAAGTTTAGAAGAATTGAGCATATTCTGTAGTAATGAAATTTGTTTTTATATGTATAATGTATTCAAATTCCACATATTTATAGACTGTTTTTTGTAGATACAACATCTGAAAGCTTTGATAACATTGCAAGAAAAACTGAAGTCCAATATAACCAAGTAAGTGTCTTTAAAACATACAATTACAATACAACCATTATACGATGGATCAGTATTTTCAAAGATGTATTTCTTTTTTTAGAATGTCAGACTTACAAGACCTTTTGAAATCAATGAAAGTGGAAAAAGACGCTTTACTCGCAGAGAGAGATAAACTTGTGACGGGAGACGCAAACGTCTTGCAAGAGTTCAATTTGCGTAGACTCAACAGGGAAATGAACCTGTTATGTACTGAATATGACGGGCTGGTCACACAGAATGCGACTATAGAAGAAAAGTTGAATCAGTTCGAAACCAATCCGCCAAGGTAAATAAAGAAATTATGAATATGATTATAGTAGCGGCATGTATCATGGCAAAGGTCGTGGGTTTGAACCGTACAATGCACAGTAAGCTCACCTTACTGTAAAGGAAAATATGACGAGGAAACTATTATACGGTAGGGTACTTTGTAGTACCCATCTGGCTTGCTCCCACCCTCTAGTTGGATATCTTTCGCCACACCCTTATTTGTGTGTTCCGTTAGCTGAATTTGAAAGCTCCCGGTTCCCTTTTAGGCTTTGTGTACATACTTTCAAAGGCGCCACAAAGCATACAATCAACGCGGAATGCAGAACTCGGAACTCTAGAACTCTTTTTAGTGGGATCGGCGCCTAAAAGAGTAAAGTTTATTAATAGATGTCATTGGTTGTAGGCTGTTTAAGAATAAACTATTTAATGAGAATTTGAGTAAACTATGCTATCATTCAAATTATTGATTAGGTACTGTAGCAGGTTTTTTTGAGAAAGCGGTGAGTTACATATAGCCAAGATAAACAGCACACCCTTCGAGGAATGGCCCTATAGTGCAGAAGATTAATAAGAACTATATTTTATCGTATTTAATGTTTTTTTAGCTCAGTATATCTGTCGGTGCGTGATAGACAGATACTGGACTGGCACTTTGCTAACTTGGAGTTCGCCAACGCGACTCCGCTGGGGAACTTGTCGCTGAAGCACTGGGACCAGGACGACGACTTCGAGTTTACCGGAAACCATCTCACAGGTACGTCATGTGTTATTTATCCTGTCGCCAAACGTGGTTTTCAACCGACTTCAAAAAAGAGAAGAGCTTTCAATATTTAACGTGTATGTTTTTTTTTATGTATGTTCACCGAGGAAAATAAATAGTGCATGTAGATAGGTACCAAATTAAATATCATTTTCTGCCAAATTACATGGTATCGCTTTTTTCTGATAAGCGTTCCTATATCGTTATTTTATAACTTTTAGCGAACTTTGAAAGAAGTTTTTCAGTGCATTATTTATAGATATTTACACCCAGACCCAAAACAAACAGTGCACATATTCGTGCATACAAATATTTTTCCTGAGTGGAAATCTAAATCATAACCTGTGGCGTGGCAGTCAGGGTATTTTACCGCTAATGTGACATCCGTAAGTACATAGCGAGCGAAAACGGCTCCGTTTCAATTTGGAAAAAATACTTTCGTATGTTAGTCCAAATGTCCGAAGGATACCGGCTTAAATAATAATGTAATACATTTATAGCTTGTTATTATTATTATTATTATTAGCCTATACTGTCCCACTGCTGGGCAAAGGCTCCCTTTCCTTTTCCCATTCTTCTCGGTCGGCCGCTACATAAAAGCTTGTTAAATAATAAAAAATCATAAATGCGCGGTTACGTGGACCACCCAACGACAAAAAGTCTGGATGTGTTCGTGTGATCTGCATAGAGCTGGGTTTCATTATTAATAAATTGTTATTAATTACCAGTTGTAACAATATTTTGTCTTGCCATCAGAACACTCTAAATGTATGAAAATGTAGATTTTTTCAAACTTCTTTAACAAGTCACAGAATGACCCAACAACTTTTGTGTCATACCTAATAATGTTTAAAATGACCAGATCTAACAATATCTGGAAAAGGTCCAAATTGAACGATATCCTTTATTTAGTCAAACTAATTCAATAAAAAAAGTAATTTAACATATGGCACCCTACTTTTTATTTGATGTGGATAGTTAATTAGGGCGCAAAACGAAATAAGAATAACAAAACACGTTAAAAAAATAAGTTAATGTGGTGGGCAGTCAACAATACTATCAAAATGATTAATACGGATTTCATCATTAGGTCCCCATTACTGTCAGTATTACATTATAGTATTTGCAAGCCTATAGATTGCACTCATCTATCATTAAATCATTATGTTTTTATTGTATTATTTTTTGTTACTTAAAATATTGTATGAAACTTCAAATTAAGTTCACGATAGGACCGACATTCTCATTCGGATGCAACTTTCGCACAAAATAGGTTATATTAGTCATCAATCACTAAGCAATCGTAGTGACGACACACACACAGTTGATCGATAAAGTGGCAAAACACCTTTGGTTTATCTTCCATCACTAATCACCTTTGCATTGGGGCGTTTGGGTACGGACTACCGGCAATAACTTCAATTAGCCGCGGCGGCCACACTCGTTAGCGTTTCCCAAACGTTTCCGCGCAATCCAACGCGATCGATGCGCTATTGTGTCTAATACAAAAGATGCTACCGAATAGAAATACTTGTCCCTATAAGGATTGCTTTGCCTCGTCCTGTTATTTGTTCCCACTTAGCGACTGTTTCTAATGCAAAGCAAG
The DNA here is from genome assembly GCA_951394255.1 of Polyploca ridens. NCBI lineage: Eukaryota > Metazoa > Arthropoda > Insecta > Lepidoptera > Drepanidae > Polyploca > Polyploca ridens. The sequence continues at coordinate 7,185,308 of OX596254.1, read as the reverse complement.
GGATCTGTTCAACTATGTTACATTACTAACACGGTCCTTTATAAATATTGTTTGTTTATTGAGGAGATTTGTACTGGTCTGATAAGTTTGTTTTCTTATTCAGAGTGGAAATTAGGTAGGTATGGTATTTCTATTTGTATTTAATGAAAATAATGGCAAGTGCGCACAGTGAAGGGCACAGATTACTTGGTTCGCGAGTAATATTGGGACTAATTAGTTCCATATATTTTTATAACTATTATGATTGTGTTCCAAGAATATAGGTATCCGACCAAAAACATTTTCATGTAAAATATTACCAAGACGGACCATATGGCTCGCACTGTCAAAAATTTATCAGATCTCATGTAGAGCCAAGCTTATAACTCTACACGCCCTAAATACAAACTCTACACCTTAGTCAAAATACTTGGCCGTTTCGCTGTGTGATTGTTTGTGATTTCCCATCCCCACAGAAGTTTTCTTTTGTAAATACTTGTCATCACATTTTAATTTATAACGTAGTACATAAGTAATAGTATTCGTATAATATAAGTATAATGAGATTGTGGTCAAACACAGGCCTATACACAGCGAAATTATAATACGGATAAAATGGTGAACTGTCACATAAATAACTGGAGTTACATTCCGCCTCCCAGTATGTGATGATGTATGTAAAGCTTGCAGCTCGTTGTAGAGTCGTAACGTATATGTCTGTGTGATGTAAAACTTTGAAATCTTTTCAAAAGTAGATGATTATTGTAGTATACTTTCATAATAAAAAAAATACTATAGACATTCTCTTGACAGTTTGTATGAAAACGGTGAATTGGGCAATGTGACACGGTACTATGATCAGCAACACGCAAGTGATCAGCATTTTTTAATGCTGACTGTACATACGAAAATTGTTTAAAAAAACGTAAGTTTACTCACTACCATACATCTGGGGGCACGGCAGTGCCCCCGCCAAGACGGCCAAGCGAAGCGCAAGGGCACTACCTACCTTTTCTCGAAGCGCTTCGTCGTTGTTTTGAACCATCATAACTTGGGTTTGGATTATACCAGATAAACAAAATTCTCGGGATATGATGTCAATAGTGGACTTATTAAACATATAACCCCTTATTACATAATAAGGTTTTAAGTCGAGTCTTGTAAAACCCAGGTTTTAAGATTGCCCCAGACCTTTTTGTTATATGACATTAGACAATTTTCAGACCTCTAGCATCAATACTTGCGTGTTGCTGATCACAGTACCTACCGTGTCACATTGCGTAATTCACAGTTTTCATGCAAACTGTCAAGAGATTGTCTATATTTTATTTTTATTATGAAAGTTTACTACAATTATAATCTACTTTTGAAAAGTTTTCAAAGTTTTACCTCACACAGACATACGTTACGACTCTACAACGAGCTGCAAGCTTTACATACGTAACTCCAGTTATTTATGTGAAAGTTCACCGTTTTATCCACATTATAATTTCGCTGTGACCATCAATTGCAATTCGCGAGTGTGGTACGAGGCTGCCTCCGTTCGTGCCCAAGGGCCTGCTCCGTTATGAATGTGGAATTTTCGAGTTAGTGGCTGCTTGTGATCTTAAGCGGATGGTGGATTTTTGCCTCGAGCGTCGTTTCGTGTCAATAATTACTATCATTTCTCGCTGCAAGTTTCCATCTCATGTAGCCGATAAATTACTTACTGACTTCTGTGAATTGTCATAATGACCGTTGCAGAAAACTGGACACCTGCATTTTACTACTTTACACATACGCAAACTGACAATTGTGATGTACTCACTTGTGTAGTTCGTCGATGTTTAATTTTCATTTATTATCTAAAATAGTATTTATTAAGTGTGATGTACCTATGACTGTGTAGGTACTATAACTATATAACTCGTATTTCAGACAACACATTGTAGCTGTCAGTTTTTTAATGCAATCGCATTTATCCTGGTTTCACATATTCGTCGATTACGCGTAGAGTATACAAAAAGGGAAAAAGTGAAACTGTTGCGTCCGTTGTTCAGTCAAAAGATATGTATCGCGACATCCCCGAGACGCCTCTTTTGTACGTTGGGCTGTGCGTGCGTTGTCGGCCATATTTCTCGCTGTTCGCTCGCCCCGGTGTTTGCGGCGTGGGTAGTTGAAAAATGACATCTTGATTGTTGTGCGTTATTCTACTCATGAGAATGTCGACTCGGAGTCGTCGCGTGCACCACCATTGTCGACCGTCCTAGCCGCGGGCACTACAAATTGAACGATTGTTAACCGTTCCATGGAAACGCTGCTATCGTGACTTGTCTCTGAGATTATATTCACCGAGATATCGTATTTTGTTAGAATACGGTATTTAATGCGAGAGCTAAGACATGTTTGTTGCTCGTTGCTTATATCCATAAGATACTTTCTGAATGTGTGTTACTTGTAATAATAGGAATAAAAACGATTACTTTAAACTTAACCGAATAATCTACTTTACTAACTGCCAGTTTCAGAAAGCCAAATCAAAGTTAATCTATACTCAAAATTGTTGCCGTCTTTATCATTTCAGACTACAATGATACCATAGCTGGCATACTTTCAACAAGAGTGTCCTTACATGGGGGTAGGGAGTCAAAAATGCCAAAAATCCTCCTTATGTAAATAATCAATGGTTCATTATTTCTTAGTCTACCAAGGTATTCCGTACCATAAATAAAACCAACAAAGCTGCGGTCAAGATGAATTATAAGCGGTTTTGCTGTTTACCAACGACAAATGGCATTTGAAACAGGTCCCCGAGGTGTCGACCGGGCCCAAATGATCGTATGCTAGGCGGGCTCGCGGCGGCAACAAGTTTTTGATAACGGCCATGCGTGGCGCGAGGCAAAGGCAATAATGAATGTGATACAACCACGGCTTTTCTCATTTATCACGCCCTCTATGAATAAAATATCTCGATGTTGCCTTTAGGATAGCGTCTGTTCGTGCCGGGACACTTACAGCTCACAGCGGCGATCACTATCTTCAGCCAAGTACCTAGCTGGTTCTCTTCAGAAATTCACACTGTTCGCATGAATTTGTCCATTGCAAAATAGCCACTAGGGATATTTCATGTGACCGTTCCATTGAATCTGTTCTACTTACTCATTAGAAAAATATGAGGAAAAATATTTGCTTGGTGCATAAATGTTGCGTTACATAGGCGCGACGGGCGGTGGGGTGTCGACATGGCTGGTTGTCTTGACTCACGAGGACATCAATCGCGACGCGACGGTGGCGGAGCCCGCGGAGGCGTCGGGGGCGTGGATGAATAAGCAATGAGCCGACGAATGGCTCTATTAACCCGCCATTGTTCCCCTGCGATCGCTCGAGTTGCGCAAGCGACACGTATTGTTCGCGACTCATGGCTTTCACTACGAGCCGATGACGTCACATCGCTTATGACCTAAATGCTTTCGGTATTAGATGTAGTGCAATTTGCATTTGTCGAACCTTAAAGAACATGGTATGCGAACGAAGAACAAGCCAATTTTGTTGTGTAGTACTATTTTTAACACGCTTTTATTAGCTTCACCTGTATGTATGTATCTATGTATGTATGAATGTATGTAAAGGAATCTTCGAACGTAATTTTCATCGACTTCCAGACGTCAGATTAAACTGAAAGTTTGCACACTTATCAAGTACCGATGACAATACAATAATTTGGTACCATCGAGCTGATCTGATGATGGATCCGGAAGGTAGGCACTGGAACTCCATAACGGAGCAACGTTTCCCAGCCGTGTTTGGGCTTTTTGGAATTGTCATGAAATGAACTTTGACCATGTATGGTTTTCAGGGTCTGATGATGGAGTAGGAGAGTAAGCACTGGAACTCTATAACGGAGCAACGTTTCCTAGCCGTGTGTGGGCTTGTTGGAATTGTCATGAAATGAACTTTGACCATGTATGGTTTTCAGGGTCTGATGATGGAGTAGGAGAGTAAGCACTGGAACTCCATAGTGGAGCATCGTATACTAGCCGTGTTTGGGTTTGTTGGAATTGTCGTGAGATGAACTTGGACCATGTATAGTTTTCAGGGTCTGATGATGGAGTAGGAGGGTAGGCACTGGAACTCCATAACGGACCAACGTTTCCTAGGCGTGTTTGGGCTTGTTGGAATTGTCGTAAGATGAACTTTGACCTTATATGGTTTTCAGGGTCTGATGATGGAGTAGGAGGGTAAGCACTGAAACTCCATAGTGGAGCATCGTATCCTAGCCGTGTTTGGGGTTGTTGGAAATGTCGTGAGATGAATTTTGACCATGTATAGTTTTCAGGGTCTGATGATGAAGTCGGAGGGTTGGCACTGGAACCCCATAGCGGAGCATCGTATTCTAGCCGTGTTTGGGCGTATTGTAATCGTATTATGTGCATTTTGGCCAAATATGGTTTTCTGAGTCTGTTGGTGGAGTCAAAGAGTAGGCACTGAAGCTAAATACTCATTATAAATGTGAAATAAATTGATATTGGGTGAAAATATGGTATAAGTAACATAATTATAAAATTGAACCTAAATATATTCTCTGTCTATCCCGTAAGGGCCTAAATGTAAGCAATTTTTGTAATTAAGTTCAATATTTGAATGAAAAGCGTGGGGCGCTTTTCCTTGTAACCCAATAGAATTTCTAAGCATTATCATTATCATGAAGAAATATCGTAAATTACAAAATGAAAAGCGCCCCACGCTTTTCATTCAAATATTGAACTTAATTACAAAAATTGCTTACATTTAGGCCCTTACGGGATAGACAGAGAATATATTTAGGTTCAATTTTATAATTATGTTACTTATACCATATTTTCACCCAATATCAATTTTTGCGTGTTTTTTTAGTTTTTTTAAACTGTAATTTATTTATTCTATGGTAGACGTTACTTAAATGTCGTCTTAATTTTTTTTTAATGATTTACAGCTCGACAGTCAATACTGTATCAGTCGTTAGATTAAAATTTGTTATATGAGTATATAGACAACTTGACACTACTATCTCTACTTTGGTTTCACAGGCTTCCTTAAACTTATAATTATACTGCATGATCTACGAAACAATAATAAAATTAGCAAAAAACATTCGTTTCATCATTGTACTTGTAGTTGTCCATGAAATTAGATTAATGAAACCTACGGAAAATCCAACTATATTGGTATCATTTCTATAATGAACAGGCCAATCAAAGAATCTAATTCGGCTGGGCATTCGCGTGAAGTCGGACAGTAAATCATTAATCAGTGCGTATTACCCAAATTTACCAATGATGATAATTTGACATTTTAGGATTCGCCAACTCATAAAGTACCGGAAATCTGGAATAAAAAGATCTTTAAATTGAATTATAAATATTATGTAGGTGCTCACTCAGTAATGTTATATTATTATGCTGTTCTGTTCTAACTAGAACAGGCGTTTGTCTCTACCAACTCCTAAAGCGTCCAGAGTTCCTTTTCCAGAATGATGGTATCGATGACAATAAATAACTTACGAGGGACGCTAAATTGTTCAGGAATTAGTTCATCGCGTTATTTACACTAGCGATTGGGATTTATGTGGTGTGATGTTCCCGCAGGCGGTACTTTCTGCGTCTAATTGACAAGTCCGGAAGCGATCGCGCGTCACACCTGCCTCCGATTGTACGCCGCACTCAATTGTAGTGAATTCACTACCTTAACTAGCTGTTGACTATGGTGTATACAATACTGGCATTAACCCTCTTGTTTTATGATTGAAAAAAAAAACTAATAAGTAAATCAACATTAATTCACGACTAAATCAAAACATGCCCGTTTGCATATTTTTTTAACACGCAGTTATAACTTGTTTTATTTATACTATCGAACGGGTGTGGTGCAATGCAAAAGTGTACAGTAGTACCCAACTAATATGGCTTACCGATGTACCTGCGCAGAAGATACATTCTCAAAGCGCGGGAAACGCTATTGGTCGGCAGCTGCCGCCATGTTAGCGCGCACCGTGCGGAGGGGCGTTACTTGCGAGTGAGATGGAACTAACAGCTGCAGTGTATTATGAACCTTATAGTAGTGATCTATGGTTGATTGTAAGTTTTAAGCATTCTTTCGTTAGTCTTCGGTGCCATACTTTCTTTTCTGTGTGAACGAAGTTTCACGACGCGCCATATCAGTTGGATACTACTGTACTCTAGTTTCTAGGTACGGTAGTAATTTTATTGCCAACAATTGGCTATTATCAAAGCGCATTTGCACGCCTGCCTGTCACATTGTTTAATGTATTGTTTCTCAGTGTTTACTCCTCACTCGTCGCTGACAATTTTTTTCTCGTTTTTCAACTTTCTATTCAACTGACCAAATCCACTGCACGAGACAAGTAAATAGATTTAATATTCAAGTATAAATAAATCGTTTGGCTCTCAAAAACTCAACAAAACTGATCTATATTTATCTTCACCTTAATCGTATAATACGGGTGTGTGTATAGCATACGCTTTTACAATGTTACTAAAATGTATTATGCTGAATTCACAACCAGGCTTCACTATTAAAGCCTTTATAATCGTTTTATGGAATAAATTTTAAGGGTGACGACGGTTGAATTTAATTTCAACTTACTAGGTACTCATTCAAATTTTGATTATACTACCACGTTAGTTCAAATCGGGCCACCGCTTTAACTTTCCTTTCATTGTAAAAGTTGTAATCCTCTTTGTGGACCCTAATTGAATTCACTGTTATGCTAATACTCTGATTTCCCATCTTATTTCGTTAATAGAGGTCTGTGGTAAACCAATTAAAGGGAACGTTTGTGGATTACTCAACTTTCGGTACACGAATAGTTTGTGGGCTCTGCCTACACGAGAGTTTAAACGTTTATTAAAACCTTTATGTAAATAATACATCAGATAGCCTGTTATAGTAATAGTGGATTACTAAGTTAAATGAGAGCATATTATTTAGTGTGATATGTCGAATTTAATATAACGTTAGTTTGGTTGAGCGAGGGTTATTCGGATATCTGGAAGAGACATTTATGTGCACTGGTGCATATGTCGCCTTATTGCGCGCTTCAGAAGGCTAAACATTCCGCTCGAGCTTGTGGATTCTCTCGAGTCTAATGGTAGCATATTGCGGTTTTATTAACGCTGTTTTGTTTTGTATTACATTCCATTATACAAACATTTGACTACTCTTCTTAGTTAAGGTACGTTCTTTTTACTTTAACTTTGATCCAGGCTTCACTTGTGCATCGGTTTCAGAGAAGAATTCCCCATTTTTACACCGAAACACAAGACGCCGGGAAAATTTTCACCCGTACGTTGTTGACATACCGAATATACGGACACAGCATTTTGCATCCTCATTTGTAATGCGGACAGCAAGGGAGTGGAACTTGCTTCCGGCGTCTGTGTTTCCTGACGCTTACAATCTAGGTACTTTCAAGGCCAGAGTGAATAGGTTTCTTCTGGGTAAGCGTGTTTCATCTTAGGCTTCGTCATCGCCCCTTATGGGCGGGTCAGTGGCCAAACGCAAGCCCATCTAATTAAAAAAAAAAGAATAGTTTGGGTATTTTCGAATAATATACTTATACTTTGTTTTTCAACAGTACATACTACACACCATCTTCTTACTCATTTCACTGAAGCTGGGTCGCCATCATATGTTTTATTCTTCCTTTTTTGGGACATTAATCAAATAAAATGTCAACTATAACCTCGGTATTCCTACACACATTTACAGATGCCATCCTGCCAGCCTTCATTACCATTAAAACTGAATGAAAACATCCATTAATTAAACCTTTATATTCACTATGTATTACAACACATTACAACATAAAATCAAAATGATTAGGTACCCACTACATAAATATTCTTGAAAAGTATTGTATTGTGCTTAATAAAAGGCTTATCCATACGAGTGTTGTGTAGGGTTGTGTCAATTCGTGCGGTACAGTGGCTGGGCGGCCAGTGCAGCGTGAATTGCGGGCGCCCGTTCCAGTCACACTAGCGCCAGTTCGCTTTAATTCCTCTGTTTTTGTTCTGAAAATAAATTGGAAAAACGAATTGTACCATAAAATCTTGACGGACTCTAATAGTATTGTTTTTACCAAAACGTTTTAGTATACGTCTGAATCATTTATTAAAAAATAATTATTTGAATATGACAGTGAATCGAGCGGGCTTTTTCACAGAATACTTAATACTGGCTTTGGTGCCATAGGTTATGCAGGATGTCGAGCTAAATATTTACCCCCTTATTCATAATCGCTTTTTAACTAAATCAGTGTAATAGTGTGCCCCGTCTCACTCTTTCAATCATCAAATGTCACCTGTCAGATAAAGACTTCGGAATTTTAGCTAATCAACGTTTGATAACTTTATTATGAATAAGGGGGTCAGTGTTTTATTTTACTTTTTAATAAATACTCCTACCTACTTTAAAATTTGGGTCCCCCATTCGAACCCACGACCTGCGGCGCGATAGGTGGAATCTTAACCAACCGCGCCAAATGGCCCGTCTTTTATGTAAATATTATAAGAAAAATAGAATAGAAGGAAGACTAGACTAGCGCACTTTTTTCAAAATCATCAAAATTTGTCTTGGACTCGCACTTGGCCGGTTTTTATTTATTTCGAATACTTCTTTAGTATTCATGCGTGCTGAGAACGATAAAACTACGTAAATGTATGTATTTTTAAAATTTCTTGTTGGATGTTGGTAGGTTTTAGGGCTCCTTGGTTTGCAGTTAGCTCGCGCTGAAACGGTCCAGATGTTGACTAAAAGCACAAAATGAAACACGTTAGCGCTTCGGCTGACGTCAGCTCCCTTTTTTGTCGTACCGCCTGCGGAGGGCCATTTATCAACTTTTTATGGAAACGCTTGTTTTAATTTATGCTTACACTAACTTCCAGCTCGTTGCTATCTCCGACCTCATTTGCAACCAGAGCTTTGTTGCTGTTTACGCGCAGTACTTACTGAGAGAGCAAGCTGTTCACTGCTTTTTAAAACAAAGTACCAACTACATCGCGTCCCGTTTTAAATGAATGTTTACGATAATACCATTTCAAATATGTATGGCTTCGTGTATCGTTAGAAAGTTTTATGTTTTTGAGCAGTCGTTGTCTGGGGATATCTATTATCTATTCAACATAAATGAAAAATATTTTACTTACCTTAAAATTTTAATCCAACATATTTTTTTTACATGCGAATGAGTAATATTTACTTAGTCGCAAATGTAATTTATGCGTCCGTTTGGCGGCGCGTTATAAAGGTTTGCCCGATGCAATTACATCTGATGCTTGTCTCCGTGCGAATCTGATAAGGCAACTAAAAAAACATCTTTTGAGTTTACTTTAATTAAATACAGAGCTTTTGCTTCATACTTGCAATCCACAGATAAAATCATACTTCTACTACAAAAAATATACATATTTAGACACGTTTAAATTACTTTGGATAGGGTTTGTTTTGAGTTTAGTCTCTAGAAGGTACGTGATCTTTGAGTTAATTAATGCAATAAAAACAAGCAGGGACACTTAAAATGGAAACAAACACAGGTGTTCACATCGAGGGCTGGAGTTAGTTCGCTGGGTTCCTAACTTGCTGGGGGCACCCCGCAAACCGCTCGCCACAGAACAAATTTAGCTTATATTAACTTTTGCTACGAGTAAATTTCTCTTCAACTGTGCGGCCACTGCACTTTCAAGTAGGGAAGTTTTAATCTCGTCCCCGGTTTCAACTTTCTGTGACCAACCAATGAAGGATTGTCCGCTTTAGACGTTATTAAAAACGCTTTTATCGTTTATTTCAGTTTCATGAAAACAACAGATTTAAATTATATAAAATCCGTCCAACTATATTTCCTAACTTCACACACTAGATGTTTCTGTGTACACTTTGTGTTACGACTACGATACGAAATAGATAACAGGAGGTATCCATGCTCGAAAAACAGTTCATACGTGGCACCTATATTCCGATTTCCTAAAATAAATAAATAAATATTCTTCACACACGTAAATAAAGTAACTACACTAACTAACAAGATACATAACAGATAAGAGTTATTTCATACTTTTTAGTGTACTTTGTAGACGATTAAATATTTATTTTTAAAGTTTTTATTTTTAATTTTGAATTCGTATTTGCGTTTTCAATACTTCTCAAGATTTGTCACTGACCTAGGATGTACACCTATCATTGATAAAATTTCGACAATATTGAATAATATGCTTCAATCGCGATCTTTCTGCTATTTTCCGTTGAGGAATTCCATCATATCATCAATTTCTATGGTCAGATCACGATAACATTTATATGCGACCACCTCGGGATCTACCTTGACATATTATATTACGACCTAATCGCGTAAGCCATTTCTGAGTAATCGGTAAACATACAAAAAAAATACATACAGTCGAAACATAGAACCTCCTCTTTTTTTGAAGTCGGTTAAAAATACATAATGGTGAACATAAAACCTCCTCATTTTTTGATCAGTCGGATAAAAATAAAATTGTTATCTTTAAACTTACGCGGCTCTCAAATCAAAGTCAATGTAATTTATATATCGGTTTTAGGTGCTTATGAAAGTCGTAAAATAAAGTGATATTCTAAATACTAGAAAACCCTCCATCATGCACTGGGCTCGCTTGTTGGTACTTTAATCCCTTTTGTTAGGTGCGGCTTGAAGCTCAAGCCAGCAATTAGTATATGTAAGATGTCGGTGATGATGAGAATATAAATAGTTTGATAAACTGCAAAAAAGGTATCTGAAAATCAAATTGTTTTCATATTCGAAAACAGCGGTCATGTATGCAACGCAATTCCGGCGTCTACTTCTAAAAGCGAGCACTTAACCACAGCGTAATTCCGGTAAAAGGTTCTCTTGCCGCGCCGTCCATTCTCTTCTTAATGTTTATTTAAGCGAAAAAGTTCGACGCTCATTAACCGGATTGGCGGTTAATGAAACGTGCGACTTAGAATAATATACGCCGCGGTCCAGCTACCGCCAGATAATATCACACATTATTTTCACATCTCATTGAAGGTGGCTCTCTTATTAACCTGTTTTTCGAGTTAAGGTGTCAAAGGCTTGATGCTTAAAACGATAAACTTGATGTTTTAGTGCTTTGTGAACGTGTAGGGTTCGACGGCGATGACAATCACTGGAGATTTCATCGTGTCAATGCACTAATTATGAGCTTGTATCTTATGATGCAACATTAGTAATCGCGCATTAAGTGTTCGTTATGATTTTATGGATTTTATTTCAACGCCAGAATTTAATGGTTTTTTCGAAGTGTTCCCATTTGCGCACCGATTTTTTGAGCACCGATCCTATTCCCTTTTCATCACCGATTCATATTTTGGATCGGTGCTCAAATGGGGACAAAAATTCAATTCGAAATCATTCCCTTTTGAGCACCGATGGATTTGTAGCTTCTAGTGTTGTGAATTATTATGAAGAGCTTAGGTAAGATGGTCGACCTATGATGATTTTAGAGCATCAGCTAATATTTTAAATTGTACCAGTATAACAGAAGTTTGAAGGAGCTCTCTCTCGTAAAAAAAACATATGTATATTATATATTCTTTAAACTTATGAAAAAAGAGAGAGCTCCTTCGAGCTTATGTTATCCTGGTACAATTTAAAATATTGGCTAATGCTCTAGAATCGGTGCTCTAATGGGAATATTCGATAAAATAACTCAAGTACTAAGTTCTGCAGGGTTGCCAGCGAGTCACTATTATCACTATTAGACACTATTTTAAAATCCTGTCACTTTTCTCACTATTTTCGGAATATGGTCACTATTGTCACTATTTCAGAGCTCAGAAGTGGTTTAATTGTACCTAGACTCGCTTACTACGATAAACTCGCGTTGGTAGGGGACAAATTAGTCCCGCGCGGAATCACTTAATATATGTTGTGCGAGATCTAGTTTAGCCATAGATTGTTATAAATCTATGGTAAACTTGTAATTTTTTTTTCATATCGTATCTCTACAATTACTTTAAGGAAAAAGAAAAAATATATCATTTTCAAGTTCAGTTTTCGTTATCCAAAGTTTTGTAGCACAATAATCTTTAGTTATTGTAAAAATAAGCTTTTTCTTTTCCCTAAACGATATGATTTACATAATTACGTCATCTCCGAGTGACGTAACGCGGCGTCCAATATAAGCTATTGCGATTGCGATTCGGTCCAATGCAGTGACATGCGTCCTACGTGCGCGCGAAACCACCGCCGAAAAAGCCGTCCAAGTGAGAGTTTAATTTGCGTAGCGATGGTTCCGACCTTCCTTAGACGTAAGGTGCGTTAGGGTAAGATCGGAGCTGGGTCAAGACCGTGTGCAAGTATACATTTCAGAAAGTAGGAGCCTGGTGGAATGGACTCCGTTTGGCGGTTAAAAGACACGTCTGTGTCTTGGTGGCGTCAAAAAAGACCATATTGGCTTTGCCTCAATCGAAGTAAGGTCACGTTGAAACGCTCTACCATGGCCTCTCGAAGCAATTGGATCTCGTCACTGGTGGCTCGCACGCTGGAAATGTATCCCTCTGCAACAGTGCTGTCGTCTGCGTACCCAAACAAAGATACCGGGTTTTAGCAGATCGTTGATATGCAGCAGAAATAAGGTTGCAGAGAGAACTGATTCCTGAGGAACTCCGGCATTCATTGCCAATAGGTCTCACGAGCACCCGTGTATGACCACTTGTATAGATCGCTCACTCAGAAAATCGAAAACCAAGCGCACAGGCCACCAGGAATTCCATATGAAGGAAGCTTACTTAGAAGGCTGGTGTGCCAGACCCTATCTAAAGCCTTAGAAATATCGAGGAAAACGGCAATTGCTTCCCCGTGTCTCGCAATGGCTTCGCTCCATAGATGTGTGGTATACACAAGAAAATCTCCAGTGGACCATTTTTGCCGGAAACCGTACTGTCGATCGATGAGGAGTTCGTTATTTTCGAGGTATGACAGGAGCCTCCGATTCAATACACGCTCCATAGTCTTGCAGAGTATGGAAGTGATCGCAATCGGTCGATAGTATGAAGGATTGTCACGGCTGCCCTTCTTAGGCCCAGGTTGCTCGTTAGCAAGCTTCCAGACTATCGGAACTTGAAGTGAAAGGCGAAACAGGAGTGTCAAGACAGGAATTAATTCGGGCGCACAATTGCGCAGGACAATGGCTGGAATGCCGTCGGGACCACCTTTACAACCTCCTTTTGCCGGATATTGATGTCCGGCATTTGGCAGTTGCAAGTGGGTAATGTTTGTATACCAGCGATTTGATATGAATTCTCTGCAAATAGACAGGCAAACCAATTGGCTTTCTTCTATACAGTAATGTGAGCTAGTGATCCATCAGGCTTCAGCAATGGCGGCAGCGACGGGTGGCAGAAATTAGTCTCGACCAATTTGGCAACGGACCAGAAAGCTTTACTCCCAGAGGGGTAAGATGATAGCTTTTTCCCGATCCGGTCAACATGTTCAAAACGCGCCTATTTAGGGCCTTTTTGCACTATTTGGCAGCGATGTTAACGCCTTTCTTCTTCAAGCCCGTGTCAGGAGCTTTGCGAGTGCGAGAATCCACCCAGATCCGGTAAGCTGGCTGACTGTTTACGTGCCTCAGCAGAGGCACAATCAGCATTGTACCACTTGGGAGACCGCTATTGAGTGATATGTCGGAGAATGGGATATAATACTCCATAGCTCAACATATCACATCTAATATGGCACTCACACAGCTGGACGGGTAAAAAATCGGAAGTAAAGCAAGTTCGCCGCCAAGGATCATCTCATCCCAATCTGCTGAATTTAATCTGCCAAACTCGCCTAGAGCTTTTTAGGCCAGGGTCAGGCGGAGAGTAGGACATCACAGCTTTCACCAGACAGTGGTCGGTGGTTCCCAATGGGGCATTCTCCGACACTGAGTACCTTTCAGGATCTGTTGTCAGCAGAAGGTCCAAGCAGTTGGCTGTGTGATCAGCAACAACCGGAACGCGCGTGGGCTTCGCAAACGAGCTGAGAGAGATTTAGCGTAATTGCTAGTTTCAACGCCTCTCTCCCAGCAAGGTCGTTTTCCTGGTATAGGTACAACCACTCACGATGATGAGCGTTAAAGTCCCCCAAGAGACCCAGCTGCGCGCTCGGATATTTTCGCTGCACCACGTCCGCCGTTTCGCCTAGGTATTGAAAAAGCCCGATCATCTTCTGGTCACCGCTGTGCGACCGGTAGACAGAGGCATAGAGGATTTGAGATATCAACAGGACGGAAAAACCTGTTTTTTTAAGGCCACGGAGACGCCGACAGCAGATGTCATCGCGAGCATTCACACAGATCACAGCGCGTGGTTTGAAGTTGTGCTCGAGGGTATACCCTGGGCAATATAGGTATGCCGCGTCTGGAGGACATCTGATTTGCGTCTCCGTGAGAAAGAGTAGGTTAGGCTTGACCGTCTCAAGGTGGGGATGGACGGCGTCGAGATTGGAGTGCTGACCTCGAATATTAGAGAAGTGCACTTTGAGTGAGAGGACGTGCTTCCGCTGTTTAAAGCTACTCTTTTACTTTTGGTCATGTTGATGTGGAGTGAATAGGTGAGTGGGTGAGTGACAGTTAAGCAATGCATTGCAATAGGAACCATGGGACAAACGTAGGAAAGATGAACTGACGGGAGGCTCGTCTGGAGTCTGCGGGGACGAACTGCTGTGGCCATCGGGTCCTCTCACCCGGTCGCCAACCGGCACGATGGAGCACCTCGGGATTTTTCCAAGTTGGCGGGATAGCCTTTCGTAGATAGCTGGCGTACTACTTGGGCTCCCTTCTAACTGCTGTCGGCCAGCGGAGAACCGTGCTTCGGATCCCGCTACCCTCCAAGACGAGACTACCCTATATTACCTACAGCGTCGAGTCCGGTTCACTAGTGCAACGCAACTGCTTACACCCAACCCCACAATTAGCTTCCCCGAACTTCACGCCGGACCACGGCAGACGCTTGGCGGTGTGGCTTAGTTCGGGGGGTGGTGACAAGCCGCGGCCGAAGCCTACCATCAGAATTTGTTGCTCGTTTAGCACCACCCAAGGATCATGAGGGTAAACTTACGGACGCGAGCAACTTCAATCCCCAAAAAGTAAAAAATTATGTATCTTAATAAATATTCTTATACTTTTATTGTAGCATTTGTCTTGTCCATCATTTACATCCCATATCCTACAAATTAAAAAAGAAATGGTGAAAAAGTCTACTAGGTTTCACAAAAGTTCCTAAATTGCTTGAGAATATATCACTATTTGGTCACTATTTAGACGAAGAACTCACTATTATGTCACTATTTTTGTGAAAGAAAGTCACTATTCTACTATTTTTTACTCCCTGAAGCGCTGGCAACCCTGAAGTTCTGGTACCATTTTTTCATAACTATACATTTTTGGAAGTATTTAGAGAGAGATTTAATATAAGTAAAATGGAGAGTACATTATGTTTCATAATTAGTCAGTACCTAGGTAATATCAACAACATTAAGTATATTTTGTTCAGCAATTGACAACCAACCTAACATATTGATCAGTGCTCAAAGCGGAATAGTTTTGATGCTCTAAAAATGGGTGCTCTAACGATAATAGGTACTTTTTACTTTTTATAATAAAACTGTTAATTTTTATCGGTACGTTTTATTAAAGACCACAACACTAGAAGCTACAAAAACGTCGGTGCTCAAAAGGGAAGGATTTCGAATTAAATTTTTGTTCCCATTTGAGCACCGATCCAAAATATGAATCGGTGCTGAAAAGGGAATAGGATCGGTGCTCAAAAAATCGGTGCGCAAATGGGAATACTTCGTTTTTTCTTCCAACAAATATTATTTTGTCGCTTGATTGGATTTTTTGAAATTGTTTTGACGTTCTTTAAATTCCTATCTTCAAACTTTTTTAATATAACACCTTTTTATACTAGTTCGGTTGCAAATCTGGGGGCGAGCCAAGCGAAGCGCAAGGGCACTACCGGGCTTTTCTCGGGATTACGTCACTGACTCACTGATGATCATCAAAATTCTTAGGGTACTTCCTGAAGTTCTTGAAAGCTGAAATTTGGTATGTAAGCTAGTATTAGTAAACAAACAAAAAAAAAAAAAACTAAAACATGGAACTTTTACCCCCGAAACCCTTAAACTAGGGGATGGAAGTTAGTAGAACACAGCTCGATTAATTTATTTTAGTTATTTTCATAGTGCTATGTCCTATGGCTTATTGCTTTGGGGTAATGCTGCTGATATAGAAACCATTTTTATTTTGCAAAAAAAAGCAGTATGAGCTATTTATAATATGAGTTCTCGAGCTTCCCTCAGAGATAAGTTTAAACATATAGGTATCCTCACAGTAGCATCGCAGTATATTTATGCAAACATAATATTTGTACATCAGAATATTAATCTTTTTGCAAAAAAAGGGACGTGCACTCTTTTAATACTAGAAATAAGCACAAACTTGTGACCTCTGCTTATAGACTCCAAAAAGTGCAAGGTTCATTTTTAGGACTGAGTATACAATTTTATAATAAGATTAAGAAACGTATAACGGTCGCTTTAGTATAGTACAGTACAGGCTTACTACAATATTAACGAATATTTAAATGATAAAAGTGCTTGGGTGTAGCGCTCGCTCTCGTAGGAAACATCTGATACAATTAATTTAAGTTTGTTTTTGAAAAGAGTAATTGCTGAGTTTATTGCCGGCTCTTTTCAGCAAAAGCAACCTTCCGAACCGTGCATTAGAGTAAGAGTTTGACTATTAATAAGTGCCTGTGAAGGCCTATTTGAATGAATAAATTATTTCATTTCATTTCTTGTATGGGACTTCCGCAAATGTTGATGCTAGAGGCCTGAAAATTGATATAGGGGGTTATAAATAGTAAAATACTTATTTCAGATTTTTTTGTAAATCTAAAAGTAAATCCCTATCCTTTAAATTAGGGGATGGAAGTTTGTATGGGTTTTTCCATACAAACTTAATTTTATGCTAGAGAATATGTATCGCCCTGATCTATCGCTTATTATAAATAGTAAACTAATGAACAAAAGGGGCTATGAAAACAGGCATCACTGATTTGCAAGAAATACACCCCAAAAAAAAATATTGTCATAAGTAACTTACAAAAATTATTAAAAATCCGTACAATATATATGTATATGCGATAATGTGCACTTCTTTCCTAACTTCACACACTAGATTTTTCTGTGTACACTTTGTGTTACGACTATGATACGAAATAGATAACAGTAGGTATCCATGCTCGAAAAACAGTTCATACGTGGCACCTATATTCCGATTTTCTAAAATAAATAAATAAATATTCTTCACACACGCAAATAAAGTAACTTCACTAGCTGACTGTACACTAACTAACAAGATACATAATAGATAAGAGTTATTTCATACTTTTTAGTGTACCTTGTAGACGGTTTAATTATTTTTTTTTAGTTTTTACTTTTAATTTTGAGTATGCGTTTTCAATACTTCTCAAGATTTGTCACTTACCGAGGATGTGCATATCATTGATAAAATTGAATCGAATGCTTCAATCGCGATGTTTCTGCTGTTTTCCGTTGAGGAATTCCTTTTTTCATATCTTCAATTTCTATGGTCAGATCACGATAACTTTTATACAGGACTACCTCGGGATCTACCTTGACATACCTTGACAGTTTAAACGATCTAAATCGCATAAGCCGTTTCAAATCGGTGGACATACAGTAGTACCCAACTGATATTGCTTTCCAGAAATGTACCAGAATGTACATACGCAGAAGATACATTTTCAAAGCGCTGGAACCGCTATTGGTCGGCAGCTGCCGTCATATTAGCGCGCGCCGTGCGGTGGGGCGTGCGTGACTTGCGAGTGAGACGGAACTAACAGCTGCAGTGTATTATGAACCTTATAGTAGTGATCTAAGGTTGATTGTAAGTTTTAAGCAATCTTTCGTTAATCTTCGGCCATACTTTATTTTCTGTGCGAACGAAGATTCACGACGCGCGTTATCAGTTGGGTACTACTGTACAAAAAAAAATACATACAGTCGAACATAGAACCTCCTCTTTTATTGCAGTCGGTTAAAAAGAAGTGAAACCCCACCAAAAACATTCTCATGTAAAATGTTGCCAAGACGAGAACATATGGCTCGTACAGTCAAAAACTTATCAGATCTCACGTAGAGTCAAGCTTATAACTCTACACGCCCTAACTCTGCAAGCCGTTACTTCACAAACTCTACACCTTAGTCAAAATATGAGGCTTGGCCGTTTAGCACAAGAACTGTCTTTATCTTATCATCTTATTTTTTTGTCAAATCTACGTATAAAATGCTCACTTTACTAATATTGGCACAAATTAAAAATATATAATTTTCATCTCTTTATGATGATAATAAAGTAATAGGTAAATCAAATGAGAGTACTCATTAATGGTCTTTTACATTTCGCACCAGCGAACGCTCGCCGCTCTGTGCGGTTTTCCTGAGCTATTGAATTGTGCTGCAGCCGGCGACTTCCGTGGCGGACTCCGCCACCCTCAGGGCTCTGGCGTTTTTGTATTTTAACACCTCGGATAATGAGGTCTCCAGGCACGTACTGTGGCGTGAAACGTAAAAAAAATACGTTATATGTACCGATTCATTTTTGCCTTATAAACAGAGGTGGTGTTACATTGACATTTGGATATTTAAATAAATACAAGAAAATTATATCATAAATTAAATTGCAAAGGTCTGTTTTGTACTGTAAATTACCCCAATAAAGGTACCTTTTTTTATAATTACTGTTCTCAGGAAACGTTGTAGTCAAATGTTATTTTCATGTAACGTATCGTAAACGTGCCATTGGGTGTCGGTGTTTCCACGATTTTCTAAAATATGTACCAATAAAAGCGCTTCGGCCGATATCCGGCTATGTTCGAATCCGTTTATTGTCCCGTGCTCACGCGCTGTGGCCGGTGTGTTATACCAAATCTCTGTCGTAGTGATACCTTCATAAACATCCACGGAACTTGTCCGCTTCACAAGCCCTCAGACAATTAAGTGCAACCTAATGGTCCCTTTGTTGGTAACTCAGTATTGAAAATTAATTTGCTGTGCTTTAACTGAGCTCCGTAATGCATTTGGAAACATTTCAAACACATTAGTTAATGAGTTTAAAGTGAACTCTTTGTGCGACTGATAAAGGATTTCCTATCTTGCTTAAGACGTTAAAGAAGTAATAGAGAGGCGTAGGGGTTGGAAACAACGTGTAACCCATTTGTACTTGTTTATCTGCGAGATAAGAGTGTTTGAGTGTACGGCGTCCCTCGCTAGCCGTCTCTACTCATTAGTTCGGAGAAGAGATAGCGGGTTGGTCGGATTCCTCCTTTAATTGCTAAACTATCCGCGCCGGGAAGTGATTTACTGGCGTTATTGTACACCCGATAGAAACGTCCACATCCTCGCCCCTCTTTTCCCTAAGTTATAACTATAAGCGGATAAATATTTTACTATTGTAATTTTTGTTCCTGTACAAAATATAATCGTATTTCTGTTTTTATGCCCGAATGAGCTTTGTAAAGAAACAACATAATATATTGTTTTCATACATTTCAAGAAAATGTGGAACATCTCTTTTCTTAACTTACCTTCCTTATTCTATTATGAAGAGGATAAGTAAATATTGTGGGAACCTATTGTACCTTATAAGTTTGTTGACGGCAACATGAGTTTCGACTTAGGTCGCAAGTCGCAGTGCACAAAGAATGGAATTATGAGGGTAGTAGTATGTAGTGCCTTAAGCGCATTATTGCAAAGCGCGCTGGGCGTAGAGATGGGTAATCACCCGGGTTAAAACCCATGAGTGGGTTAAAACCCAGTTTCCACCCATTTTAATCCACCCACTGGGTGGTTTGGGCGGGTGGAAACTAATATTGCAGATTTCTGCCTTGTTTTTTCAATTCCGTGGGTAGGACCGTACGGGAGGGGATGCTAGGCGCGCGCGCAGTGTTTTATGTTTTTAACACGCTTTTATTAGCTTCACCTGTATGTATGTATGTATGTAAAGGAATCTTCGAACGTAATTTTCATCGACGTCCAGACGTCAGATTAAACTGAAATTTTGCACACTTATCAAGTACCGATGACAATACAATAATTTGGTACCATCGAGCTGGTCTGATGATGGATCCGGAAGATAGGCACTGGAACTCCATAACGGAGCAACGTTTCCTAGCCGTGTTTGGGCTTGTTGGAATTGTCATGAAATGAACTTTGACCATGTATGGTTTTCAGGGTCTGATGATGGAGTAGGAGAGTAAGCACTGGAACTCCATAACGGAGCAACGTTTCCTAGCCGTGTTTGGGCTTGTTGGAATTGTCATGAAATGAACTTTGACCATGTATGGTTTTCAGGGTCTGATGATGGAGTAGGAGGGAAGCACTGGAACTCCATAGTGGAGCATCGTATACTAGCCGTGTTTGGGCTTGTTGGAATTATCTTGAGATGAACTTTGACCATGTATGGTTTTCAGGGTCTGATGATGGAGTCGGAGAGTACGCACTGGAACTCCATAGTGGAGCATCGTATACTAGCTGTGTTTGGGTTTGTTGGAATTATCGTGAGATGAACATGGACCATGTATAGTTTTCAGGGTCTGATGATGGAGTAGGAGGGTAGGCACTGGAACTCCATAACGGAGCAACGTTTCCTAGGCGTGTTTGGGCTTGTTGGAATTGTCGTAAGATGAACTTTGACCATATATGGTTTTCAGGGTCTGATGATGGAGTAGGAGGGTAAGCACTGGAACTCCATAGTGGAGCATCGTATCCTAGCCGTGTTTGGGGTTGTTGGAAATGTCGTGAGATGAATTTTGACCATGTATAGTTTTCAGGGTCTGATGATGAAGTCGGAGGGTTGGCACTGGAACCCCATAGCGGAGCATCGTATTCTAGCCGTGATGGGCGTATTGGAATCGTATTATGCGCTTTTTGGCCAAATATGGTTTTCTGAGTCTGTTGGTGGAGTGGAGTCAAAGAGTAGGCACTGAAGCTAAATACTTATTATACATGTGAAAGAAAGTGATATTGGGTGAAAATATGGTATAAGTAACATAATAAAATAGTATGAATAATTTATGTTGACTAAAAAATAAAAAATAAATTACAGTTTAAAAAAACTAAAAAAACAAGCTTTAAAAAGCCCTGCACTAAAAAGTGTTAAATTAAACCAGGGATTTTAATACCTTCATTCTTTCTCGCAAATGCGAATCCACTAGCGTTTAATCCTTAACGATTTCAGATTCCGGTGGGAAAGAACGTTAGTGAATAGCCCGCTATTGTATAGTCAATTTATAAATCAGGTAGTAATATTTTAATGAAATTAATTACAAAGTAAATTATGTTACGTTACGTTACGATGAGATCCGGCGGAGAACTAAATTAACCGACATAGCTCTGAGAATAAGCAAGTTGAAGTGGCAGTGGGCAGGCCATATTTGTCGCAGAACGGATAACCGATGGGGTAAACGAGTTCTTGACTGGAGACCACGCACAGGCAAGCGAAGTGTGGGACGCCCCCCCGCTAGGTGGACCGATGACCTGCGAACCTTGGCGGGTGGTGGGTGGATGCGAAAAGTGGAGGACCGGAAGATGTGGCGACTACTGGGAAAGGCCTATGTCCAGCAGTGGACGACTACAGGCTGATGATGATGATGATGAAATTATGTTAATATGACGAGCCATGCCATATTGCACTTAAGTACCTTTATTTTAGTTTATGTGTGTTCATCTTTGACAATAAATACTATTCTATTCGTAATGTATCCGTAATGAGGACATTCGTAGGAGAACGAAAACGACGGACATAGCTCGTAGAGTTAGTAAGCTGAAATGGCAATGGGCAGGCCACATCGCTCGAAGAGCCGATAATCAATGGGGAAGAAAGGTTCTCGAGTGGCGACCACGTATTGGAAAGCGCCGAGCGAGACGATCTCCCACCAGGTGGAGTGACGACCTGGTCAGAGTCGCTGGGCGCCGCTGGATGCAAGCGGCACAGAACCGTTCGAAGTGGAAATCAATGGGGGAGGCCTATGTTAAGCAGTGGACATCCATGGGCTGATATGATGATGATGATGATGACTATTCTATTCTTATGAAAAATTACTTCACTGCCGATCCTTCGCGCTTCCTACACCAAAAAGGAAGTCCAGTCTTCGTGAAAGACTGCCCACGTGCACCCAGTGTCCAAAAAGGGCGACAGATAAAACCCGGCGAATTACAGGCCCATCGCCCTTCTCTCCAAAGTTATAGAGCGTGTGATCACCACGCCGCTTTTGAGATACCTGGAGGATCACGAGTTGTTGAGCGACCAACAATATGGTTTCCGTCACAGTCGCTCTGCTGGTGACCTCCTTGTATATCTCACGCACCGTTGTTGATGTGAGCCTAAATGTAGCGAATGCGTTCGATCGGGTCTGGTACAAGGGTCTTCTTACGAAGTTACCATAATATGGGCTTCCCGAGGGATTATGCAAATGGGTTGCCAGCTTTCTGTCCAGCAGATGCATAAGAGCCGTCGCCGTCGTCGACGGTAGCTGCTCCGATAGCATGGACATAAATGCTGGCGTCCCGCAAGGCTCTGTGCTGCCCCCAACACTGTTCCTACGGCATTGAATGAATATTATAATGCATAATAGCAATGAATGCTGTCAATAGACAGCATTCATTGCTGTGCGGACGACAGTACAGAGGACACCAATGGGTGTCCCACGGGTCGTGCAAATATACCTTGTTCCGAGGTGGAAGAAAGCCGCGAACGGCTGGTGACTGAAATCGATAGTACACTAACTTATGTCTCCGATTGAGGTCGACTAAACCTAGTCCATTTGACCCCACCAAGACTCAAGCCTGCGCGATCACCGCTAAGAAAACTCCATGGTCTATGGCTCCACAATTCCAGAACACATCCTTGAACATCAGTCAAAGCATCGGGATCCTTGGCGTCGACATTTCGAGCGACGTTTTGTTCCGAAGTCACTTAGAAGACAAGGTTAAGTTGGCATCCGAAAAGCTTAGAGTGCTCAACAGAGCGAGGCAGTATATCACATTGCAACGGGGCAAAGGCCGCAACTTTATAAGTCGCAGGTCCGGCCTCATATGGAGTACTGCTGTCATCTATAGGTGGTAGCACCTGGATACCAGCTTGGGCCTTTAGACTCGGTGCAGCGACGTGCCATTAGAATTGTTGACGATCCCGAGCTCACAAGCGGTTTAGAGCCCCTTACTCTGAGGAGAGACTTTGCGTCCTTATGTGTTTTCTACAGCTTGTACAACGGAGAGTGTTCTAAAAAATTGTTCGACTTGATGCCCATGGCTACCTTCCACCATCGCAAGTCTCGCCATCGACGGGGAGTCCATCCTCATACATTGAAACCAGAATTGTTTCAAACTTTGCGGGCTCAAAGGAGTTTTTTTCCGCGGACGCTCGGATTGTGGAATGAGCTGCCCACCGTGGTTTTCCCAATAGAGAAATAGAAAAACTTTTTGAAAAACTGAGGAGTGAAGAGATTTCTTCAGGGTCGGCAACAAACGATTGATAAGCCTGGTGTTGCAAGTGTCCATAGGCTACGGTAACTGCTTACCATCAGGCGGGCCGTATGCTTGTTTGCCACCTTAGTGGTATACATTTTTTTTTACGTATAATTTGAATTTGTTACACAAACAAGCTGATGTAAGTGATAACACTGACGATTGAATGCCTGCACCACCAATACATGCCGAAGATTCATAGAAACCACACCTCCACATACTAACAGCCCTGAACCATCCACGTCCGGCTTGAACTATACAGAATTTTTAAATTGTGACCGTATTTCCGATGCAAGTGAAGATATTTAGACTGCCTACTCCTTTTACATGTTGTATTTTCATAAATACATCATTAGTAAATGTACCTGATTTCAGTAAAAGCTTTTATTTTTTATTAGCTTTAGTGAACACTACCTTCCACTATTAAATAATTTACAATAACCGTTTTCACCCAGTAAAATGGGCAAAAATGGGTTAAAATCGGGTTTTAACCCAAATCACCCGGTTTTAACCCAAATGGTAAGAATGGGTTTTTACCCATTACCCATCTCTAGCTGGGCGGGCGATGGCGGGTGGAAGCGATGCCTCTCGAATGTTCAATTCGCCCTAAGCTGCCGGGTAGACGACCGAACGGCGAGGTATTCACAGAATCTGGGGGCACGGGAGTGCCCCCGCCAAGACAGCCAAGCGAAGCGAAAGGGCACTACCTACCTTTTCTCGAAGCGCTTCGTCGATTTTTTGAACCCTCATAACTTGGGTTTGGTTTATACCAGATAAACAAAATTCTCAGGATATGATGTCAATAGTGAACTTATTAAACATATTAAGTTTCAATAACATAGCTCTTATACTTTAGATTTTATTGATATCTAAAATACCCCGATTTCGTCACTGACTCACTGATGATCATCAAAACTCATAGGGTACTTCCTGAAGTCCTAGAAAGCTGAAATTTGGTATGTAAGCTTGTATTAGTACACAAACAACAAAAAAATTATAAAACTTGGAAAAAAAAAAAAAAAAAAAAAACTTTAGCAACTTACAAAAAGAAGTGAAATCCCACCAAAAACATTTTTATGTAAAATGTTGCCAAGACATGGCTCGCACTGTCAAAAAGTTATCAGATTTCATGTAGAGCCAAGCTTATAACTCTACATGCACTTACTCTACAAGCCCTAACTTCACAAACTCTACACACCGTAGCCAAAATATGTGGCTTGGCCGTTTCACTACTACAAAAACGATTGAATAACAAAAAAGTAATGAACAGTGAATACATTTTTCACCTTACTCCCATGTGACGGTAGCGAAACGGCCAAGCCACATATTTTGGCTACGGTGTGTAGAGTTTGTGAAGTTAGGGCTTGTAGAGTAAGTGCATGTAGAGTTATAAGCTTGGCTCTACATGAAATCTGATAACTTTTTGACAGTGCGAGCCATGTCTTGGCAAAATTTTACATAAAAATGTTTTTGGTGGGATAAGTGTTTTGCCACACGAAATGAGGAACGCTTTTTAGTCTTATAAAGAAAAAACAGGCCACTTCATCTCACATATATACTTACCATAAGTACGATAGAACTACATACTCGTCGTTATCATTCTTTATATTTCAGCATCAACATTTGTACAACTAGTAGTCTATGAACTATCTATTGCAGTATAATTATTAACTTGTTCAATACCTATGAATCTAAAAAATAGACATGGTAGGTTACACGTACAAGATAATACACATGGTAATATTGAAGCACATTAATTCAGAGCGAATAATGTAACTATTTCGCATTCATTATCGCTCTTGGATTAGTAAATGTGAATGTTCTGGTTGACAGTTAGGACCGCCCAACTATGTAAATGTCATTGTCTCTAATGCGTGCCCAACCGCGCCCTGGAGTATGGGGCTGCCTACGCAGCGCACACAACCGACCGAGTGCGGTGTGCACTGACAATCTGTGCCAATGAATATTTACACGCGACATTATGATGCCTTCTGGGACATCTGATGCTATCACTATGCGTGACCTTTTCGTGAACATCTGTCAATGCTGGTATTCCTTCTACTTAATATTTTGGTTGTTCTTTCTTGGTACTTCCTACTCGGTTTTTTGTACTTCCTACAAATATATGTTTTGTATCTATTGCAATATAATTTAATTCCTTCAACGAATTAAGTTTAAATTCGGTACAGTTATTTTGAGATTTAATTGTAGTAAAGTGTGATGAACTTTTGAATTAGAGCAGATGGATGGACCAGTCTGATATCACAGCCGCGAAGCCATTGTCACATGGTAGAGGCGCGTAGGCGTGACATTTTGTGAGTACGCGCAGCTTTCGCTATGGTTATGCAAGCAGTGATTGACGCGTCGTCGGTCTCGTGCAATTGTGCCCTATCGACCAATTCAATAGAGCTTTTCCGTCATAAAAGATCGCGAGATTGAGTCGTCACGATTAATGCTTATGTCATGTTTTACTGCTACAAAATTTGGTGATGTGGTATTTGAACCTGTTTAACTAATCTTTAGAAGCCAATAATGAGGGCTAGCGCGCTTAGGTCGTAGCGTACGTCTCTAGAAATGTCAAATCTTACAGTATAAGTTCTGTTTGCGAGCTTTTCATCGCAGTTTTCCACGAATTATTCATGATTGTTTTAAAATTGTGCCATTCCTGATAAATTATGACAAACGTACGTGCGACGCGCTACCAACCATTGTTTTAGGCGAGTTTTGTCTTTCGGAGACGTATTTCCTCCTTTTTTCGGAACAAAACGGGACTTCAAAACACTAAAGCATAATCAATATGTTATATATTGGTTTATTATCAATTATATTGGCCCTACCGCGCATAAAAATACTTTTTCAACGACAGCGACAGAACCTTACCCCCACGTAGCTTGGGTACATTGTAGCTCTCACCTGGCTGGCTACCACCCTCAATAAAATCTGTCGCCAAGCACTTACCGGGGTGACAGGGCAGTTGCATTTGACAGCCGATTGCGTTCTGGGCTTTGTAAATGTCAACTACAAATGGTCATCCACCTGGTATAGCCATAAGTGACCATAAGGTGGAAAGCCTTACAGCATGACGGCGTTCTGAAAAGTTATATTTATGCTGAGTTGACTTTCCCGGACATGCAATTTTTCTAGGTTTCCATTGTGTTTACTGATATGAAATAATGTTTGTTCAAAGGCAGGTAGACGTTACAGATTTTAGCAACACTTCGGGCTAGTATAACCGAAGTATCTTAATCTTTATTTTATAAATATATAATTTTAATACAAAAGATAATGAAAGCTAAAGATACACAAAATATTCATAGAATGTCTAATTATAGCAGAATGCTATTCAGAACTTCATTGTTATAAGCTGAATCAGCTGATTCATTCAATTTTATATTATTCGTCGTAGGTGCTTGTCATGTGTGATAAATGTTTCAGTAAATTATTGATTACCATAATAAGTTGTACTTATACATATAAACATGATATAGATGGTAATTGAAGGATGTCTACTGAACGACGACATTTTGTGGCGACTTACTTTTCCATTGATCCCTGTCCAAATAGCCTTAAAGGCGTGAGTAATGACCGCCTACACGATAAAGAAAAGTAATGACCCGCTTTAAATTAAGTTGTAAAGTGTCCCGCCCTTGTTGTAAAGGGGACGATCATAAATCGGAATTGTAGTAGGGTCATAAGCGTCGTCCGGCGGTTGTCGCCGCTCGGATGGACATCTCGTTGGCATGTATACGATTATTAGCAGCCCGTCTTGTAAATTTCCTTTCAAAACTACATCCGAGATCTGTATCTGAGAGAATACGAGCGATAACGCTTCGGCTCGGCGCGAAGTGGCGCGCGTCAGCCCCTATTATTGTCGCACCACTCCATTTTATTATCACCTATTTGCCATTGGCGACTGATTTAAAATACTTGTTTGCATATTACCAGCCGTGTGATTTCGATTCGATTCCTTATTTAATCAATTGAATGTTAATCGAGTTTTCGCGTTCGCCACAGAAAAGTGACAGCTCATAAGATAGTAGATAATGGTGCCGATTCTGTTGTAAATCGCACTAAACTAATTTTAGTTACATCTCATCTCTTTCTTATGAACATTATTGAAAAAGGATAGAACATATTTTAAGTTGTCAAATTAATCTTTGCCGTCTTATTTTGCGTGTATTTAGGCGTAACCGCGATAGATGGCGACTAAATTTATATTGAAAACAAGCATTGGACTAATTTGACAGGACTAAATTTCTTACATCCTTTTCTTATGTTCTTTGTTAGAAAGAGACATAGTGAGATTAAAATTAGTTTAGTTGTGAACAATAGAATCAGGGCCAATGTTAGATTAATATCTAACGATATGACAAATTCGAATATCCAAAGATATTCAAGTATCTAATGGTCCGGTTTTAGTTAGAATGTCGGAGATAATAATTCCATCTTTTATGTTTTTTTTAGTAGAAATTCATTGTTTTTTCATAAAAATATTTACTTGTATAGAACTCTTCACCATAGAGACTAGATTTATTTACAAAACGAGTTTTCAATTATTTCTGTTTGTGGTAAACGCCCACAGACCGCCTAATAGTAGCATTAACTGTAAATGTAATCTCATTACCACATTGCAGAATACTATTTCTATTACCACATAACGAGAATTTATTTGTTCTCCATTTTCATAAAGCAAGTAGAACTGCGCTTGCAAACTCGATACCGAATCTTGTTTGAATTGTTATGTCGTTGTAGAAGGCATGTAATTGTGAAGTATTTGCTTTGGTAGGTACTTAGGACGAACACAACCCAAAAGCAGTAAGAAAATTGCACCAAGTGAAATGACTTAAGTCGTGTAACGAGATGAGACTTATTATATACTTAATCACTCACTCGGGTATCCGGTGTGTGTTTTGCATAATGACGACGAACACGCATGCGTGCATTTTACTGAGGATTGGCTCGAGGCATTCCGTCAGACGTACCGAGGAAGCTGTGGCTCCTAGTATTCCTCGAAGACCGCCTTAGGTAGTAAATATCGTGCATGTCGCTCAATTGATATGGTAGGGCTTTACATAATCTTATACCCTTTTTTATGAAAATTAGATTTTAATAGAGCCAACTAAATATTTGTTGTTTCTGTATGTATACAATTGCACGTGATTTTTGGAAATACTCTCCCTTAGGCTTAGGGGATGAAAGTTTGTAATTTTTGATGATAAGTCTATGAAAAGAAGTGAAATTAAGTGGCCTGTTTCAGGGATTTTAGAAAATCGCCCCTAAATGGGGAAGATAATAGGGGGGAGGGGGCAACGTTTGTATGGGAAATAATAATGCTTGTTTTTTTTCAGGATATGGGCTTTGTTTTTACGGGATGGGACTTTTTCTTATAACATAGAATGGAACGAAGAAAGATTTTCCATCGTTGCGAATTTTTTATGTGTGCTTGCACAATAATGCAACTTACCTTGATCAGTGATAACTATTTATTAATTTCATAGCCTGCGTTATGTAGCCTGCCTGTTAAACTAACTTCAAGGAATTTCGTTATGTCAAGGCGATGAGAGCTGAAATATTACCGACATTGTGATTAACATGAACTCTCAGCTGAGGTTGACTCGCATAGATACACAAAGCTGTGCATTACGGTCACCTGACCCGGGTACGAGCTATCTCATGTGTGCAACCTCCGAATATTAATAGCCCTAATATTTCTCTGACTGCACCGAACCGACGACACGTAACTTGCTTGACGCTCGGATTAATAACACCATGCTTGTTATTATAGGTACCTAAACAACATATGTTGTGTACCTTACCAATGTGACATAGTGTCTACATCAAACGGATATTCCATTGTCGTGAAATATTGAGCAAATTCTATGTTGACAAGCTTGATATATTCCGTCTTCTTATTGTAATAACTTATGGACAATGTTGTAATAATGATTCCTATATCTTCTGCTGGCAGCTTGAGGCATTAAAAAGCCGATAAATTACTAAGTCTCTTTAAAAATGATGCAACTATGAAAGAAAATATATAATAATAATAATAACCACACGAGAATAGATGAATAAATAAATAAATAATAAATAAATATCCTGGGACATTCCTCACACACGGTCATCTGATCCCAAACTAAGCAGAGCTTGTAATATGGAAACCAGATAACTGATATAATACATATACTACTTTTTGTTTGTAAATACATACTTAATATACATAATTACACCCAGACTCAGGACATACAGACATGTTCATGCACACAAATGTATGTCCTGTGTGGGAATCGAACCCACGACCTGCGGCGCGTAAGGTGAACCTTAACCAACTGCGCCAACTGGCCCGTCAAAAGTTCAATACTTAGTATTGAACTTTTTAATGAAATGAATAACATTCCTAAGTCCAGCAACAGTATTCCCACGGTCAATGAGTGTTAATTAAAACATTGAACATACATTGCAATAGAAATATAAAAGTGTGTTGTGCGGTGGTCTCGCGTTTCCGCGTGCGGCGCGGTGGCACCTGCAGCGGCAGCGCGAGCGCACGCGTCTAGCTCCATTCCATGTTCCCGCCGATAATGAATACGAGTTAATTAAGCAACATTAGCCCGAACATCGGCGCCTCCACACGATGAAAGATCCGGCCCGCGATTACTACGTGAACATACATCGTTAACAAAATGTATTCCGAATAATTGTAATGGCATTCCGAGCTGATTCTTGCGATCTTTAAGGTTTATCTGGAATTTATTGTCCTCTCCAGCCAGCCATATCTAGTCTAGTGTATACAAAATAAAATCCGGTCAAGAGTCTGAGCCTGACTCACGCACCGAGGGTTCCGATCTTCCTAGACGTATAATTTTTTGGTTTGCACCCTAATTGTAGAAAAATATCGGACCGCATAAATAAATTTGTTTGTGAAGGAATTTTGATTATATCAAAAAAACTTTGCTAGTTAGGAACATCGTTCTATTTTCCTGTAATATTTACATCAATGTCTACTGTTATTATTTTAGATTTTTGGCTTTGCAGTCTTTAGAGATAAGGGGGGGAATGGTTTTTTTTTGAATATTTTTCATCATAAGTAAAAAATTATGCAATATAAAATAAAATAAAAACCTGATTTGGAATGTACAAATGAAGCTCTTTCATATGATACCCCATTTAAACTTGTAGCCCTACTTAGAAATAACGGTCCCCCATTCCGGCCGTTTGCAAAGAAAATAAAAATATTTCTTAAAAATTTTCATTTGCAATATGTGTGGGCTAGCAATATTTATATAATAATATAATCCAAATTAATAGCATCAGTGGTTGCTGAAATATAGCCCTGTGACAGACGGACGGAGTGGCACCATCAGGGTTCCTTTTTACCCTTTTTGGTTGGGAACCCTAAAATCGAAAATATACGACTGATTTAGAAAATGCTATTTATAAGAACCAACCAGAAAATTGACCTCTGAATGCGTTATATGCGTATACATCGAGAGAGTATGTGAATAAAGGAATATTCGCAGGTGTGAATTCTCGACGATTGTGAAGAGGACCTTGATAAGCCACTGCGAATGCTAATGTTTCTAAATAAAATTTTATCGCAGAGGCGAGCACGCTATCGGTTCTCGGTGTCTTGTATCTCTAAACAAATTGTGGGTATTTATAACTTCAAAATAGGATTATTCTGTGGAAAATTACCTATAGAACGTGAATTGAACAGGCTGTGACATCGTGAAAGCAATCTAGAAGTTTCCGGTGAATCACGAGCTAATTTAATAATAACAGTAGCTAACTAGGGAGCTGATAAATTGCACCGTTGGAGCATGTTGGAGCGTGTGCAAGCGAATGATTTAATTATTGAAACCTATCGATTCGTTAACTGATAAGTAAGGCAGTAGAATATAACAGGTGGAGATTTCGAGATGGCATATTTTCGAAACCTATGTTGGGTTCGTCATGCTGAACAACTTTTACTATGTGACAACTAGTGAATTCTCAAAAAAAAATTTACTCCATAGTAAATGTCAACCTATTTTTTTTTGAGTATTCATTGTTGGTCCCATAGTAAAAGTTGTTCAGCATGACTAACGCAACATAGGTTTCGAAAATATGCCATCTCGAAATCTCCACCCAGTATATATATCTAATAATAGTGATCTATGTTTTTTTCACCAAAAATGTTACCTACACCGTTATTAAACGACTTCAGAAAAAGGAGGAGGAAGTTCATTATTCGATGCATTATTATTATTATTACAATACAAATTTCGAATCCGCGGTTTACCCGTGTCCCCGAGGGAATGTTTTTACTGGATAAAAAGTATCATGTGTTTATTCCAGGTGTCGTCCGTCTGTTATGAGATTATGACCTATCATATGTGGCAAAATTCATCTAAATCCGTTCAGCTATTATGGCGTCATTGAAAAAAAAAATTAATACGAACTTTCGCATTAATAATATCAGTAGGAAGAAGGATTTACACTGTATTTGTATCTACGTCCTAAATACATTCTCGCATAAAATATGAGCAGATATGTGTCGAGGCTTACCAAGGTGTCGAGTCGCTTAATGCATGCGTTACCTATCAGTGAGTAATATTATAATGATGTATTGTTTCAGGTAAGTAGGCGGTACGCTTCTTGGGCAACTGCGATGCGTTACGACCATCGATACAGTTTTGAGAGACTATGGAGCAATACCCATTGCGTGTGAGTTATGCGATTATTAACATTTTACACGTCTCTATCGTTTCACATCGCTTGAGAATGTGCGTATTTATCCTTTGTAGAATGACGTAAAAGTTATGAAACGTTGGAAATCTTCAGCTGGTCTGATTTGACGGAGGATTTTTCAGCATCGCGTGTTTACTCAGGCTTTAACTTTTGATCAGCAACAAGGGATCACTCGGGGGAATATTGTCCGTACTTGAATTATGTAAGCTCGTGCTTTGATATGATAAGGCGAGGGAGCGATCGGAGCCAGTGCTCTCATTGTGTTGGCCATAATCTTGCGTATCGCGTAGAACTCGTGTCGGAATGCAAGTTTATTTTAATATTTAATAACTCCCGGGCGGGCGAAGATACAGTCTGCTCGGAGGCGATTCACTGCTCGTTTTTCTCTCTTATCGCACTGCTTTTGTGTCACGCTTTCGCTCTTATTCGTTTTCCTTAATCACTCCGCTGATCAGCCCGAGTGGTCGGTAATGGTTGCATATCCTCTCGATATTTCTTCCAGAACGCTACCTGCGATGATAAAATTTACATATAATAGTCTTGTTATAAAAATAAAAATAGTTAACACAATTACGCACAATTTAGAAGTGAATAAAGCAAGTATCTATACGTGAGGATGCTGCAAATAACTAAGCTATCTATTGTTCAGCTGATAATAAATAGTAAACATAATTACAGGGCATCACGAGCCCGCGCCGAAGCTAGGAGAGCACCGTCCGTTTCTTTGAGCTGTTAAATTTGACGCCTCCCAACATAAATTGTTAGAAAGAACGGCGTGCGCACGTGACGTGCAAATAAAAATACTAATTCTAGTTGGAATTTATCGTCTAATTGTTTCGTATTTATGAGTTCGCCGGCACATTGTTCTCAGACGATAACTGCAACTACCCTGCATAAAGCAGTGTAACGAGCGAACATGGCAACTTCAGCAAACATCGTGACTTGTCCATGTTTCCTTCAAACTTTTTTAGGAATTGCGCAGCAATTTTAGGCTGTAACTAAGGTCTCAACATTTTTTAACTTGATATAACCGTATTCGCGAAAAATACTTACGGCGTATATGAAATACCTTGTGCGCATTAATTTATTAAGCGAGCTTTTATCGTAATGATGGTCGCGGTCGCTCGTTAGGAAGTAGGTCAGGGAAGCGATCCGAATCTGGTGAGTACTTTTTAATATCGCATGGGTGCACATATTTCTACTTCCTTATTATTTATATTCCGCATTATTTTTTGCCATCATTTACGATAAACTAAAGAACTCGAAGCCCAATAGACGTAACAGATAAAAGGCGTGTCCGCGAAACCACCCTGACAATTTTGGTGCTTTTTGAAACTGCGCCAACAATTTATTTACTGTCTGCCCTGATATCCCAGGCACCGCGTCGATACGGAAGGAAGCACTTTACTTTGATACTTTTTATTAACAACCTCCGGAATTGATTAAACGCGAAGAATTTAATGTGCCACAACACGGATCGGCGTTCCCAAAGTCGAGTTGCGAAACGCGCGTGGGAAAAAGGGGCTATATTGAGTATTTATCGTGGTGAAATATTTCAGGAATTTCGTTTATTAGCTTTCCGGCCGATGTATTGTCAATACCAACGCACTTTTAATTTATGTTATCAAAATGTTACGGTTTGGGAATGTGCGATTGTAATTTATATTGAGCACAGCAACAAAGCTTGCAAAAATAACATTGCTTAGGTATACTTAATACGATTGTCACTTTAATAATTGTCATGTCACCACTGCGATGTCGCATCCGGTTTGATGCAGTAGCCTTCTTTTATAAAAATAGACTTATTGTAGTTTCATTATTTCAATCTATGTCTTTTTCTATAGAATATGAAAATGAAGGCGGCTGTTATACGGTGGTCGAGTGTGTTAAAAACGCCACGCTTGTTAGCCATGACATCCTGCAGATAGCGCATGTGGAGTGACAAACAAATTGTCCGTCCATCACGGTGCGGCTCCGGGCTTGCTCGGCTTCGGACATAAACAAGTTGTCTATTATTATAATTTAGCAGTCACTCTTCATCATGCGTTGCATTGCATTAAGTTGTAACCTGTTACCATGTTGTTAGCGAAACAATCGGACAGTTATGTTACTACGCTATTTAAATATGTATTTATATTTACTTAGATCACGTGTTATGTGAGCTGCTCAGTAATATTTTGTAGGAGATTTAGTCTAGCTATGTTAGCGAAGGGAAAGGGCACTACCTACCTTTTCTCGAAGCGCTTCGTTGTTTTTTTGAACCCACATTACTCACTACTACAAGAACTATTGAATAACAAAAAAGTAATGAACAGTGAATACATTTTTCACCTTACTCCCATGTGACGGTAGCGAAACGGCCAAGCCAAATTTTTTAACTACGGTGTGTAGTGTGTGTAGTTCGGGCTTGTCGAGTAAGGGCATGTAGAGTTATAAGCTTGGCTTTACATGAGATCTGATAACTTTTTCACAGTGCGAGCCATATGTCTGGGTAACATTTTACATTAAAATGTTTTTGGTGGCATTGTTTCACATACCTTTCTATCATAGGATGAATATAAATCAAATACCGTATGAATCCACAGACTCAATACGCAAAGGCAAGACAGTGTAGACAAACTGGCCTAGGCATAACTTAATAGTTCATTATCCCACGCTGCGGGCGGTGCGTAACGAGATGATACTTGATTGAAGTGCCGACCGTCGCAATTGATAAAATTAACGACATACTAAGCTCGATTGCACACCAATTTACTTGCTAGCCTAGCTATTCCGCAAAGCTATACTTGACCTGAGCACTTACCTAGCTTTGAATGTATATAAGTTTTATGATATATTGGCGTATGTTTAGTATTAGGATGATTATAATTCTGATTGTCTCATCGCATAGCTTGGAACTTTGGGTACCTAAGAAAGGAGATTTTGCAAATATACTCAGAGTAAATTATTAACAAAACACGATATATACCTGCAATCATCACAATCATTATAATGGAAAATAAAAACCGGCCAAGTGCGAGTCTGAGTTTGACTCGCGCGCCGAGGGTTCTGAACTTTTTTGGACGTATTGGTTTGTTCCATAGCTGTTGTGAAAAACTAAAATGCAAGTTTGTTTTGTGAAGGAATTTTGATGATTGCAAAAAAACTGCTAGTTAGAAACATCGATCTATTTCCCACTGTAATAATTATATTACTTTTTATCAAATACAATTATTTCAACTTTTTTTGCTTTGCGAACTTCGGCGCTAAGGGAATGCAATTTTTCACAATCTAAATAACTATTAAATAATAATCTGTGAAAATATATATCTGTTTTGGAATGTACAAATGAAACTCTTTCACGTGATACCCTACTTAAACTTGTAGTCCTACTTTAAAACTTCGGCCCATTTCGCAAAGTACAAAATAAAAATATTTTTTAAACGCGAAATGTAGCGCGCGTTTAACTGCGTATGCCGAAACGACCGTATACGCTGTTCTGAAATCGCCCTAAATATTAAAGACAGCAAATTTTAGTAAAGGTAACTTTATTTTTGTAATAAAGAAAAACTTTCGTCAAATAATTTTGAAAAAAGACCTGCCTAAGCCTGTAAACGAACTGGATCTACTTATTCCGATTTATGTGAACTGGATAAATGTGAAAAAAAAATCTTCCTGTATTTTTACGATACCGAATGCCTCGTTTGATTCACCTGTTATAATATAACAGTGAAATAACACTCACTAATCACGATATCTCGGAAACTATAATACATACAAGCTTGAAATTTGGCAGGTTTTTTTTTTTATACGACTAAGTCGGTAAACAAGCATACGGCCCGCCTGATGGTAAGCGGTTGCCGTAGTCATATGGACGCTTGCAACACACGAAGCATCGTTCACGCGTTACCGACCTTCCCCCCCCCTCCCCTATGAGCTCTGGCGACCTTACTCACTCGCAGGAACACAACTTTACACAACATAAAGATATTTGGCTGCGGTATTCGCTCTTTAGCGATAAGACCGCCCATTGTACAGTTATTAATATTATGTTCTTTTCCTTCTGTTTTGTTAATTGATTTTCTGGTGTACAATAAAGAGTTATCTATCTATCTATCTATTCTGTAATGTCTTCATGTATTACTTCCCCAGTCGAGCTGCTCTTTGAGCGAATAAACGCTACGCTCTACCTCTCTCAAAAGGCTCTGAGGATTTTCAGAAATTCATCCCCTAAGGAGGTAGGCATGCATGTTTTAAAGGCCAGACCGCTTTTGGCAGAGCTTTTGAGCTTAGATCACGGAGAGGAACATAAAACACTCTTTATTCCGGAAACGAAGATGGAACTGCGGGGAACAGCTAGCTAACTGTTATTATTCGTCATTATTATCATCATCAGCCTATAATGTTCCACTGCTGAGCACAGGCCTCCTTTCACAAATTAGGTTAAAAGGGAATGGGCAGATACTCCACCACGCATGACCACTGCGGATTGGTGGATGTAGGCTAGTAAGCAACTAGCTTAACGACTATCACAATTAAGTGATAACCGGGACCACTGGCTTTATACTTGCCTTCCGAAGCACGGAATAGGCTCGAGTCGAAATACCCTAGGCGGTCATCCATCCAGGTACCAGCTTTGCCGATCGATTACGAACGGCTAATTATGCTAAACCACTAGCTTCAATATACGTACTATCATATATAATAATAATAATATATTAAAGCTTTTTGACAGGCCAGTTGGTGCGGTTGGCTAAGACTGGTTAAGATTCCACCATCGCGCCGCAGGTCGTGGGTTCGATTCTCACACAGGACATGCATTTGTGTGCATGAACATGTCTGTATGTCCTGAGTCTGGGTTTAATTAAATGTATATTAAGTATGTATTTACAAACAAAAAGTAGTATTATTTATTATCAGTTATCATGTTTCCATAGTACATGCTCTGCTTAGTTTGGGATCAGTTAGCCGTGAGGAAGGTCCCAGGATATTTATTTATTTATTTTCTCGTAATTGTATTCAAGTAGCGATGATAAAACAATTTCACATCTAGGTATATAGTAACTGGAAGATCACTGATCGTTGCGGGCTGCTATCTCGGGATTATTCACTTTAGAATGTTGTATTGTGAATACTAGGATTGTATTATTAGTAGGGTAGTAAATACTAAGCCCGCTGCGGTGCTGGCAGACGTGAACACTCTAAGCAAGAGAATGAAATAACAAAAGCCGCTGTTAACTAATATGAAAGCGAAGCGATGTGAGTGTCGGAATGAGGATTTACGCAGACGGAAACCGGATCAGGAAATGCAAATAAATGATCCTTCATTCAAGGACAATGCCATTAAAAGAAGCGTTTTCCTTTTCAATTTCCTCACGCACCGGCCGTCAGCCGTCCGTGATCTTGGATTCGCTCGATCATGAAAATATATAGCTTCATTCGAGCGATCGGTATCGGAAAAGCTCCTTAATCGGTTTTCTTTTATATGAAAATGGACTTTGAGATTTATTACACCATTTTGGTTGCGTTACAGTTGCGAGAAACGTGATATACGTCTGCTTGGGTTCAAAATTGCACACTAAACAAAATCCAACAACGTGCCGCTCCATATATTAGAGAGCGCCTCATTCGTGAAACCGCTAAAAATATTGGCTATGAAAGAAAATTGCTTAGGGAAAGTGCGGTCGCGTTGATTTCTTATTTGGTATTCATTGTGCGTTGAAATGGATCACACCCGCTGAGCAGAGACGGCTCTATATGGAATGGATTTATAAAGAGATCTTTCTGTTCATTGCTCCTATTCAAAGTTAAAACAATCAATATAAACTAACAAGTGAAATGAAAGTTAAGTTTCTAATCTGATATTACATATTTTACCCGGTACATACTTTTAGTAATCACTTTGACTACAGTCAAAAATATTGAAAACATTCACAAAATATTGCCTCTTATTGCAATAAATATATCTGTCTTGCCTTATGTCTTTACAAGGTGAGTTAATTTGGCGAGTCATCTCTGTGATAACGCAACACGCATGCGAGCGTTGTCGTACGGAGCCGGTGCGTGTTGGGTGCGCGCGCGCATCGTAAATCTCTGCGAACGGAACAAGTACGATCGGAATTTCAGGAGTATGGACCGTTGCATGTGTCCCTCCTGAGTCCTGACACAGGGCATAACTGCGGCTCACTTAAGAGGAATATTATATAAGTCTTGTAGAATTATTTTAGAATTTTCGTCTATTAATCATTGATTAATTAATTTAACCTATTAATTCCTTTATGATTAAAATACAGTCCGTAATATATTACTTTACTGAATCAACTTACAGTCAACAATTCGTCAGTATAATATATTTATTTGAATTCGACGTAACGAGGCGGTGTCGAAGAGCCGCATCAATATTCGTACTTGCCTGCCCATGTATCCGTGCGTGGGCATACGGAGGGGCGCGACATTTCTCAAAATTTTCACTCGCCACCTTTCATGTAATCCCTGCCTTACATCCGCCTTATCTTCTTAAACACGATCGTATTAAGTTTCACGAATGCGTATTTCATGCTTACACAAATTAAAACTTTAAATTTTCGCCTTTAATTTTATATCTCGTATCGTACGTGAGCTCGACGCTCGGATTATTCAGGTTAATTATAGCCTGGGGTCCTCGCTATATTTTTCTTTAATTTCAAAATTAACGTTACCATGTGTTACAGCATTTTTAAACCTTCGTGTTATGGGATCTTGGTTAGCTAATGTTATTGCCGGTCTCTGCTGCAAAATGTCCTAACCCAGCAGTTAATTTCTGTTCAGGGCTCATATTTTTTTACAAAATGTCTGAACTTTATTAAAGCAAATATTAACATGCGCGTCCCATCATTTTATGTGCGGGTGTTAGCATCGTGTTGATATTTTATTTACTTTATCGTCGACTGAGGGACAGGGCCATTGTGTTCATAATGAAGCTCAACTCTTTTCGAGATTTTGTCGGGTCAGTAATTAAACACATCTGCTACACGTGCAATTGTATCTCTCTGTGCGTGTTCCATATTTTCAGTTAACATTTCAGAGAGATTTTTGTGACACTTATGGGGCCTTTTATTTTGTTGTTGGTAGTTTATTTTGATGGTAATTGTTTTTGTCGCAACGTATGACGATTATTCAAATTAATCTTTGTTGATGCTGTGCTGGCTGAGACGACATGTTTTTCGTTCGAGATAAATATAATGGCGGTTGAAATTAACAAAACCTACTTTATAATCAAGTCTGTTATCGTCTGTTGTTTTTTGAATTCACTTGTAGCTGAGAAGACATACATTTTGCATTGAGCAATGCAGCAATGCTTACATACAAAGCGTAGCGTAGTAATAATTTTGATTGATATAACTACACAGTAATATTTAATTTTTCTATGTATTTTGCTCGCTCCATTGCCATTCAGCAGCGATAGCGTTATTTCATTATACCTATACGTTTTCCGCACCCATTTTGAATTGTTTCCGAACAATTCGTTATGTTTTGCAATTTGTCAAGTGTAAGTTTATATGTTATATCAAGTTTGTAAATAAAATTAATCACCACACATGAATTACGAATGAATTTCATGGTAGTTAATTGCTCCCTAGTGTCGTTATTCATGCGTATTTAGACGTGTGTGTGCAGAAATAAATAACGTCTGTATGACTTTTGCGCTCGGTGGTCTCTGGATCGGTGACGGTGACCAGACTACGGTCCCGCGGGCCTAGAAACTTCTCTAATAACTGTAATTAACTACGAGCTATCCCGTTTGTCCCGCTGTGACGAGTGATGTTCGCTCTACGCTCGATTAAAAATACCGATATCGATTTTGCTTTACTTTTGAGTTTTTTTTTCTGAATGGTGTGATACACACCATTCAGAAAAAAACCGGTAGTTAGAAAAAAAAAATTACGTACCTCAGATTTTTTTTATACCACTAATGTGGCAAATTATTAAAAGAAACAAAAAACCCGACTGCGTAAAACATAAATTAACTGAAAAGAGAAAAACAAGCTCTTAATTCTATAGAATTTTGAATATAACTTGAATTTTATAAGGTATTATGTTTTACGCAGTCGGGTTTTTTGTTTCTTTTAATAATTTAATTTATTTCAGACTTTTTAGTTTTATACAGAAAGAGTTGTATGTATTAGTAATTAAATGAGCGGTACGGTAAAGGAACGCTAACAACTATCGCAAATCTGTGATTTACGTATGGTAACGGGTCAGTACCTACTGTCCTTGCATTAAACGTGGTTTTTTGCAGTTTACGTCAAAATGGTAGCATAAAAGTATTACAATATATACATATATGGAATGGTCTATTTACAAGCTTTCATTTGATACCCATATTGTTATAATAACGAAACTTTTATTTTTAATACCCCCCTATTTTTTTATTCTTAGGCGCTATATAAAAATAATATACCCTATGACACTCCCCCAGTCAAGACGAATCTAACAACACCTCATATGCTTAAATCCATCAAGCCGTTTAGGCTGCAGAGCGGCACAAAGAAATAGACATACATACATACATACACTCGAAAAACATAACCCTCCTTCTGGGTAATTCGGGTAACAAGCATGCGGCCTGCCTAATGGTAAGCGGTTACCGTAGTCTATGGACGCATGAAACAGGGGGTATCACTTACGCGCTGCCTACCCTGCAGAAATCTCTTCACACCCTTTTTGAAGAACCCCATGCTGTAAGTACTCGTAGCTCGCTCGCTGTATGCTGTAGTCTGAGCGTCCGCAGAAGGAAGTTCCCTTGAGACCACACAGTACGAAACCATTCTGGTTTCAATGTGTGAGGATGGAATCTCCGTCAATGGCGTGAGTTGCGATAGTAGAAGGTAGCCCTGGGCATCAGGTCAAACAATTCTACAGAACACTGTCCGTTGTGCAAGCGGTAGAACACACGTAAGTAGGCAAAGTCTCTACTCACACTGAGGGGCTCTAAACCGCTTGTGAGCTCGTGATCGTCGACCGATTCTTAAGGTCAAAGCTGGTATCCTCTAGGTTTATGAAATATACTTAACCTTCACTCGGTTGCATGCGAAATGTCATGCCTGACTGTGACTAGTCGCCCTCGTAAAATTTGATAAATTATTATTCATTAATCATTCCTTATTTACCTTTATTGTTGTTAAAAATATAATTTTGGGTGGGTGTGATGATGTCAAAGTCAAAGCCATTTATTCAATTTAGAGCCTAGTAGGGCACTTATGAAGGTCTAAGCTACTGAAGTTACCATCAGTTCGTAAGTCGGCCTTCAACGGAGAAGAACTGGCAAGAAACTCACCAAGGTTAATTTTTTTTGACAATCTGACTATATTGGCTATTTTTTCCAAAACATTATATACTTACATACATACTAGTTTTATTTTATAAAATACACAAGCATAAAAATGTGTATTCAAAATATAAAAATCTTATGTGCATCAGTAATTGTATATTGGATTTGCGTCGATAAATAGTCGATGGACATCACTAAAGTAAAAGGACGGTTGCGTCGATCGGTACGAATCAACTTGTCGTTATGGCGCGAACTAGCCGATCGCAATCTGCGCTTGTTAGCCACCATTATGAATGCAAATTTAACAATTATATACATACTGATCTGTTATCCTCGGCTAACACATCTGCTTTTGCCGATTGCGTGACTCTCGCCCGCTGCTGTGAGAAAATTGTTTGCTCGTCGAATGAAACGCAATATTTTTAACGATATCGATTATGTTAATTATTAAAATCTTGACGGGCTTATTTATTTCACTAATTTATTTCTGCTTTTGAACGCTGGCGCTGATTGCTGAATGTCTTAAAAGTACACTTAAAAATCTGTTTTATTTTAAAACTTATTTTTTTATTACGACTGTGTGCTTTTCCTGGATATAAATAAAAAAAGATCGGAAAAGTGCAAGATGAACTCGCGGGGAGAGGGTTTCGTACAAACTAAACATTGTAGTTGAAAAACATGTTCTAATCTAATGCAAATGTAAGTTTTTCGCACATTATTGATATATTTAACATGTTATTTGAAGACGTTAAGAGCACTCAATTCGCCATACTTTTCATACAAAACCTCTGTACTTATTATGGCGTTGTTAAACATTTTTCGTTAGATGTTTTGGTCGAATTAGTATCTTGTGCACTATATCTAGCCGTGTATCTAGGCGAAATTTAAAAAAAGTGTGAAACTAATTCAGTAAAAGCCTCCGAAAACCAGCGTTTTTGCTCAAATTTTACCTGAACTTTGGCCATATCTAGGGTTGCCATCTCTAAAACTTAGCAACCAGGACAAGACGCGTGAAAACCCCGGATTTTGGAGCCCAGAACCCGGACATATCAACATTTTTTTTAAAGTCAGTATAAAATAACAGAATAAAAAAACAGTTAAAAATTTCATAAATCAACTTTTTACTTATTTTCAAAGACATTTAAATTAAATTTAGTCATATTTTATCATCATTTTAAATGTTACAAAACAGAATCTTCAGACTTGAAATTTTAAACACGGACTACAAATGAAACCCCCCCTCCCGGACGCTCCCCGGACGCCCTCTAAACTAGGACAAATCCGAGGAAACCCGGACGGATGGCAACCCTAGCCATATCTAATGTAATGTACCTATAAATTTTAAAAGTAAAGAAAACATTTAGATACCACGCTTGCAAATGTATTGGAGATTTTAAATAATTAATTTCATTTTCACAATCTTGTAAGATTTTTTCACAAGAAGTATACGCCTGGAACAAGTTTTATGATATGCGAAATCATGAATAGCGACCTAGCGAAGCGGCCGCGATTGATCAGCGGAATTTACCGACGGCTCTGA
Organism: Polyploca ridens; assembly: GCA_951394255.1. NCBI lineage: Eukaryota > Metazoa > Arthropoda > Insecta > Lepidoptera > Drepanidae > Polyploca > Polyploca ridens. The sequence goes on along the minus strand of OX596254.1, from coordinate 7,142,159 downwards.
TGCTGTCTCTCTTATTTCGCAGTCAAACATTACGTTGGATGAAACAACAAGCTTTAAGACTATGCTTGCGTTGAAGTTGCGCCGGCCACAGAGGGCCGCCTTAATGAAATAATTTGAAATAATTTATTTATTCAAATAGGCCTTCACAGGCAAGTATGAATAGTCAGACTCTTAATACTCTAATACACATAGACTTCTTATAGGTTTTCCTGTGAAATATAAAAGGATTTTTTTTGTTTTTTTTATTTATGTCATTTTTCGTCTTGTTTATTTGATAACTTTATGAATATTTATTTTAAAATTATAATAAAAATGTAGATCCTCACAATTTTCCCATGATACAGCTAACGAATCTTTTTGTAATTTTCTAATTTGTTCCCCAAAAGTAACCCCCATATTCCATATTCATTTAGTTACAGTGCACACTCGGGTTTGGGTCACAGAAATTCACATGTGTACCAAATTTCGACTTAATCGGTCCTGAAGAAGCAAATCGGCTGTGACAGACGGACAGAGTGATCCTATAAGCCTTGTAGGATCACTCTGTCCTTATAGTATAAGGGTTACTTTTTTCCTTTTGGGGTACGGAACCCTAAAAAGTCTTTTAATTACTTGTATTTATTTCATCTAGTCACATACTCGTCTAATGAATCTTCTAAGTTAATGTTGTTTGCTAGTTATTGAAGAATGTAATTTAGAACATATTTAAGCGTTTCACTTGACTTTGAAAGGGTCCTATCATCATTAGTTGCGAGTCGGTGACGTCAATCATTAGAAGTACTTGTCAGGGAACTTAAACACTGCCACAGCAATATTCTATCTGTATGGTAACAGCGCTTTCGTTAGGCCCTTTCTGAGATGTCGGTACAAACATCGACGCGGTATTAGTTTCTACGATACCAAAAATGTTGTGCGTCGCCATGACCTACGCAGTTGTCCTAATAATTTCGACAAATATCACGTAAATATGGCTTGTTCCCGTTTGGCTACGTTCCCGTTTTGCAACGGTACACCGGTACAACAACACAACAGTGCACCAGGTACAGTCAATATGTTAAGTCTAATTTTAAATGAATTTAAATATTGGTTTGACATTAAATAAGTACATATTTAATATTTTTATAGTGTAAATTTGTATGTATTATGTAAAAATATAATATATTATGACTAGTAATTATTTAACCTATGCAAAGCAAAATAACATGCGTTACTATAATATACAATAGGTAAATGTTGTTTATTCATTCCTAATGTGTCTATCTAATTGTGACTATACAAAAAAAAACACTAGAAAAATATAAACTCGAAAACATAAAATTAGAACTTAAGAAAGTAAAATCAACAAGTGCCATTCAATTATTTGGTACACTTAATATAACGTAGGTATATAATTCAACAACACAACACAAAAAATCAACGGAATAATAGGTAAATAAAATATAAAGTAGAAGTTATTTTAACGAAACATTGCAAAATCAACAAATATAAAACAAAAAAAAAATTACACTAAATATTAATTATACGCGGTATATAATTCAACTACACAACACGAAAATCAATTGAATAATAGGTAAATGAAATATAAAGTAGAAGTTATTTTAATGAAACTTTGCAAAATCAACAAATATAATACAACAATTTAGTACCTACAGTAAATATTAAATTTAAACGTATCACAAAAAAATAAACTGAATAATAGAAATTAAAAAACCAAATTACAATAATATTAAATAAAAAAAATATTAAATTAATTCGGCATACTAGAACTTCTTACTCTAACTAACTGTACTTTAACGTGTGCTCAGGTACGTAATATATACAAACATAACCAATGTATATGTACCGTTGCCAAACGGGAACGTAGTCAAACGGGAACAAGCTGTAAATATGTCTCCGTCGCCATTTTGTTGCAACGTTTCAGTTTTCCCGGTTCATGGGACTTTTGTCCAGCTGTTACTGGAAGTGCATGCCGTGACGCAACATACCGAAACAGTCCCGCCCCATAATATGTAATAATCAGAAAACACTCATTCAAAGTTTTTTGCACCGAGTATATATATCGCACATCGGTGCAGTGTTGCTGCGCCGATTTCGGTACGACTAGTCCTAAAAGAGCCTTACACACTCGTGATTGTTTCGCATTTCGCTGCGTGACGCTGCGGTCCGTTGCACCTCGCTGCGGTTCTCTTGCGGAATGTCGCCGCAGTACCAACTCGAGTCCTAATAGAGCTTAATCAACGTCCCGCCTTTCATCCAATCTCGTTAGCGAAGTAAATTGACTTTCTTATTGCGCGCAGTTTATCTCGCACACAACACAATCTGAGTTTATAAACCTCATAACATAGGACGTTATAGTTGTAGGCAGTGGCGCTAAAAGCCGTAACAACTGCATTTGCCTTTAAACATCGCCTTTAAACAAACACGGTTTAAGTGTATTATCTGCTGAGCGCTACACATTGGAATGAGTCGATTACTGGGGGAGTAGGCGATGTGCTTCCACTAAAGTGGTTTCGCGCTCCGGAGATGGCTCTCTGATGGCTTCCTTCGTAGTTAGTTTGTCTTGTACCCCCGTTAAGTAGGTAATAGCTCGAGATTTAATTAACTATTAATTTTAAAACCGTTTATGAAACAGATGATCTTTACAACCCTATACTATAGCAACGCATTATTTTTGTATTTATTTATTTATTATAAGACAACTTACACAGCATAATTAAATTTCATTACAAATACATTTTAAAATTTACAATGCCTTTACGAAGCTGTACGTTTACAAATTTTGCTTACTATACCTACGAGTATTAAAAAGACAATAAGTATCTTTACATAGAAAAAAAATAAATTAAAATTAAAGGTTAAAAGAAAACTAAAGAGCCAAAATTTAGAAGAAAAATAAAACAAGTAAGAGCGCTGCTGTATGTAATGGTGTGAGTATGTAATTGTACACCTAGAAGTAGGCAGCATGAACAGATTAAGCATGCTTGGCTTTTTCTATCCGTCTTTCTATTACTTTACTGGTAATTACCTAAAGTAAATGCATTGAAACTTTATGTTTATTGTTACACCAAGTTGAGCGTCAGTATGGTATGCAGGAATCGTGTCCATGTGCATGCCTACGCACCGTACGAGATTGACGTGTAGTGTAGTAAGTGTTTCACCTCGCTAACGTGTTGTGTCAACTGAAACACTCACCGTTGTTGGTGGCCTTCTTTCTTACCTATAACACGAAATAAACATACCAGTCATTATTTTTGGATCTCGTTTCTCTAATTATTCCCAAGCATAACATTTGCTCTTAAGCAATGACGATATTAATAAATTTTCAACATACATTAGTATATTATTTATGTTTTTCATTTCTCGAGCGCCCAGTCGTAAACAGTTTTATGATAGTCTTCTAACAAGCAAAGCGCCCGCAAATTGAAACTAACCGCAAAGTCATTTAATTCTTCGTCACGCAGTCTCTCCTGTCGTCTCAACGTTATAAAATTATCCTTTATTATAAAGGCTGTTTACCGTATAAATCTGATTAACAGTATTTAATATTTCCTGTTATAACCATAATTCGAGGTGGTGTACCTAGTAGAAGATTGTTTAGTGTTTCCCATACCGGTAAAGTATTGGATGTCGCTTCGGATAACCGATGCTAGTTAGGATCCGCGCGAATCACTGAATTATGGGCAGTGTGAAGAGCGTAGTGGGATTCCCGCTGGGACCACCCGCGAACGTTTGGACACAGAATGGACGCACGGCTGCCGGCGCGCGGCCAAGCTTTCCTTATCTATAAGCGCCCTATTGTCAATGTTATTTGTACACTTTTCAATTTGCTTAGCTGACACGGTATAAAATTTAATTGAATGACGCTTCTTGTTTTAGTATCATTTTATTCAATACTCTATCGGATTTCGATAAAGCCTTGTGAACTAAACAGTGCGTTTTCTTGTTGAAACATTTCATAAATTACAGAGTTTATTTAACATGAAGATACATGATGATATTTAGCATAACCCTTAATGTTCACCTACATTTTAATATACATGTATAATCAACATCATTTTGTTGATACGTCACGTAATGTTGACTTAATCTCGTTAATATGGGGCGTGCTCGAGCCTGTATTGCCGTATGAGCTTTTACGCTATTATGCAAATTGATATATGATACGCTTTTCGAGTTTGCGAGTTTGATACTTCAGTCTGTGTTAATATTAACATTAAGGTTAACTCAAGTCTTTAATTGACCACATTGTATTTTGAGTTTAACTTATGTTATTGTTTCTCTGCGTAAAATCTATATATTTTAAGCATATTGTTTGCACGGAGCATTGTAGTGAGATTTGGAATAGTTAAAGTTTATTTAATCTCTAATACCGGTTCGGAAGGATGCATTTGCTGAGAAGAGCCGGCAATAAACTCGGCAATTACTCTTTTCAAAACAAGCTTAGATTCATTACATAATATTTACATTCTAATCGCACTGACAACAATTGTGTGCCCAGGGGCGCGGCGGCGAAAACTAGTAGATTGGATCGATATTTGATAAGTAAATAGCAAACTTAAGCAGACCAGCCCCCTCAAGCAGCACCTGTTCACAAATATAGTAAGTATGTGTAGTATTCATTAAAATATAAGTTACCAACGCTATTCAAGAACGGATACCTACCCACTTCGTTTTCATGTTTAAAATTCAAGTCACTGAGCGAAAATTCCAGCGATTTGTCATTTCTCGGGCAAAGGCAGGTGGGTTGGCGCATTTTTGTTACATCACAGTGTAAAATGTCCAGCACACAGGGTGACAGGACAAACCAGGTCCAACGTAACGCACAGCCGCCACTGGCATATTTGTGCCTAATGAGAAACCGCCCGCGCCGTCCGCCCCGCCATGGTAATGAGAAAGAATCGACCATTCGCTTCTCGCGCCGTAATAAACTGGCTGGACATTCGGATAGGCCAGTCTGGCCGGTAAACACCTGAGGGTGATGTTATTCAATGAAGGCTATCGCGCGTCACTTATCCGCGAGAGGCGCTGGCGTAGAAATGATAAATGTTACTGAACGTATACTGTTTGCGAGCTATTCATCGCGGATTTTCACTAATTATTCATTATTGTTGTATAATTGTGCCATTCCTGAGACATTCGCTACCAACCACTGTTTTAGGCGACTTTTGTCTTTTGAAGAAGAACGTATTTCCTCCTTTTGGCTCAAAACACTTTCAACGACAGCGATAGGACCTTACTCGCTAGTGGCGCCAACTGGTAGCCACAGAAACGGCCAGTTTCCCCCACCAGTGTTACCCCACAATTTACCCTGATAAGCTGAAATGTCGAATTTAAATAAAAGAACTCAACAGATGTTGCATTGTATACAATAATAGGTGCGGATAATAAAGGTCCGTTAAGTTTCGGTTTAAACTAATAACACCTATGCAGGTTCACGTGCATAAAAACTATTGTTGTTATTAATTTTTTATGTAGCATTAAAAAAAAACTTAAGGGTTCTCGTAGATCCGTTAAATAAGCTGCAAAAGTTAAAACTACCAACTCACGAAGAGGGTGAAGCAAAAAAACATAATGGAAAAAGTCAAGAGTCTTTTATAGAGATACCCAAATAATTTAATTTCTTTTATAAAACCGAAAGTTACATTCAAAAAGAAATAATGATCCAGGCACATGTCGTCTTTTCAATAGACCTGCGGATCGATAATTATTTCCCGATACGTTGGAATGCACATGTATGCAGTATCGTATGCGTATATGGTAGATATATGCAGTGTTGAAATAATATATTTATAGGGTTCCGTGGCATAGGTAGGTACGAGTAGATTCCTTTATTGTACCAACTAGCTGTCCCCCGCGGTTTCACACGCGTTCCCGGCATAAAAAGCCTATTTCCTTCTCCATACCATAGGCTATCTGCATGCCAAATTTCATGATGACCCGTTGAGTAGTTGAGGCGTGAAGGCGTAACAAACAAACTCACTTTCGCAATTATAATATTAAGTTAGGATATTAGTTTTTGTCATTATTTCAGAACCTTTCAGAATAATTCATTAATACCTATTATTATGTTTGCATTATTGCTCAAATGTATAGTAAAATAAAATTAAACTCATGTAGTAAACAGAACATGTAGTAAACAGAAAGCCACAATATTTTGACATTATTCTTATGTGTAAATTGGGGGCTGGTTTAGTTTGTTTATCCATCAGCATCATCGAATATTATTGGAGTCGAACCCGTAGTACTGGTGATTGTAAATTGCCGCGGCATCTGAGCTCGTTAGCCTTTTTGATAGAAGACGGCCGGTCGTTTGTTGAAATTTGTTGTAACACTTGCCGGCCGTGTAAAAACACATGGTTCGACAACGAGATATAAATGGACACTCCCCTCGGCGATCTAAATTAACGAGCCACCATATAAATAAGGAGAGCTTAATATTTTATAAATTTGACGTACGCTACACTAGCTTGTTCGAGGCTATTGAATAAATTGAGTGAAAATTATTTCTTATTGAAACGTTTGCGGCTGGTTTGTTAGCGCCGTTCTAATAATGTTATATCCAAGTACAAATTTAACTGCAAGTTTATGCAAGTAATAAAATGACCTTTGTTTAGAAATGCGAACGTATATAACGAATAATTGAAATCATGTTCACGCTAATAGTATGTGAAGTCATTATTCAATAATCGTGATGTGAAGCTTATAAATTTCACTGCAGCATTTTACACTTTAGCACTTGGTCCGTCCGCCGATGTAAAGCGCCGTCCAATAAGACAACGGCCGACTATTTTGACGAAGGCCGGTCACGTTTCGTCGATACTCACCATGAGAATATTTGTTTTTTATTGTGTGCCCGCCGTCGAGTAAAAATTTAAGTGTAATTTTACGTTTTAACCGGTGCCTGCCCCCTTTCGTTCCGCTCGCCTTGAGTGATGGTTATCATAATTGGAGAGAGGGTAGGTGAACAGTGCGCGCCGCCTGGAAGATGGCGGTGGGCGGGCACGCGACGTATAATACCGAGTGCTTGCTTACTGGTCATAATTTTTCCCAAAATAGGTCACGCTTGCATTTGTACATCGGATATCAGTAGCTACGAGTACTTTCTTAAGATAAGAGGTGTCCAATAACTGTAATTGAAGTTATTGATTGGTCTCAAACCGGGTTCACCATTACTGTTATCAATGCACACATGTTGTGTGTGAGATGCTCGTGGCTAATACAATGGTAAGATTAATAATGCGGACGTATCGGCCGGGACCGTTAGGCCGGCGACACGAGTGATCGCGGTCCAACAAGGGCGGAAGAGATGGACCGGATAATAAAGCATCAGCTCGCTGCATCGTAACTCAATACCATCGACGTAGAAATTGTTGGTTTGCAACAACACGCTGTGCTAAACTCTCCACGTACAATATGCTTATAGATGGTAATTGGCCAGCCTCATACTAATCGACGCATTACAATATAACGTAAGTATTTACGTTCGACGGGGTTTATGACAGTTTTAAATATCAACAACGATTCAAAATAATATTTAAACCCTACTTATGTTTAGTATGTAATCGTTCCGTGAGAAGGGTGCAATAAAATTTTCAATCAGCGTTTACATATTTTCAAGCGAACTCGCCTATTCGGTAATTCTACTGTTTCTATTTCTACTAATATTATAAATGTAAAAGTTTGTAAGGGTGTGAGGATGTGAGGATGTGCGGAAAAACTACTGTGAATGGACTTGGATGTTTGGCACATACATAGAATATGTTCTGGATTAAAACATAGCATTCTTTATATCCCGGGAATATAATCAGTCCCTCGGGAACGCGGGTGAAACCGCGTGACGGGATTTAGTATTTTATAAATTTACCGATATACTTACGGCGGTTTATATGTTACTTGCAAAGTATGTAATCAGAATGCCTTAAGTACCAAAACTAAATATTTTTTTACCTAGATCTTTGTCCAGCATTGACATGAAGTATGTCTTATTCCGTAAAACATAATATTGGAACCTGTTACGTTTGTGCCGTGACCAGCACGCACGAAGTATCTTCACGCGCTTCGACGGAAATAATGCCCATTTCTAAAACCTTTAATTGGTTTTTCATGTAATTTCTATTCACTTTTATCAACAAATATTCGTTTACATGAATCATTTAATTTTGTGCGATAAAGAACATTATTCTAGCTTATGCTTATCAAATCAGCTTCAGTTACATTTATTTACAAATTTAACTTTTGCAGTTAATATACGTTTTTGTATACAACAGAAAAGTTCTAGGTTTACATAGAACGTTTAAGTACGCAAGATAACATATGTTAATGTTCATAATGTGGTACAGAACGTGTTGTAACTTCCTAGTGTATTGTTTCATGAAAGGTGTTCGCGACTTGTTTATAAACAATAGCAATTTGCCTTTTGGCGTTAGGTCATGCCTGCCTATTGATTCTCCACAGTGTAGCCAAAAGGAGCTATTATCTATTGGATTATCCAGGAATATTCCTATTTGTATATTTACGTGAAGTACCATCGATTTAGATCTAATGCGCCAAGATTTTACGGCTAAATTTACTACGCATATTTTCAACGAACTTTGATTGCATTGGGAATACATTAGCGTTTGCTTATTGTAAATGCAAGCGGTCTTTAAGAGTCAAGTGTAACTGCTTACAGTTAGTAATTAGCCTTGCAGGTGGTGAATGCGACCTTCTGGCCTCTAAGCTCTTCGGGTCTGCAGAAGGAACTTGTATATTGCTATTTGCATGTTTATTGCTAAAACACTTCTTTAACTGGGACAAATGGGCTGGTTGCTTTATGATGAATGTGTACTGTTTCAATAACAAATTATTTTGTTTTTGTTGGTGATATAAAACTGCGTATAATTTTTCCCGCATGTTGCATGCGTGCCGTCACTATGTTAGGTACTTACTGTTGATTTTTTTTGTGATCTTTTAATAAAGTTTTTTTTATGTTTATCGCCAGCACGCGTGGTGTTAGCATGTGGTGAACGACGTGCGACATGCTCGTGTTACTGCACAGCTGTCATGTATGCTACGAATCAAATTAAGTTAGACATTAGCACCCGATCTCTACCTTATTGCTGGGTGGTTATTCATTATTATCAGTTTGAAGAAATATTGGTTATATATGGGTTAAAGAAGAAATAATTTCTATGTAAGTGTTTCCTGTTTGAAATATTACCAGTTGCGTGATTCCCTGTTTATTTTTATAAAGTAATAAAATATCTTTATGCGAATACCTGCGATAGAAATAAAACGAAAAGATTTAACTTCCTGCTTTGCTCCTCATTTCTTATACAAATATATACAAACAATTCGCAGGCTCCTCTGTTTGGCGAAGTTCTCACATAGCTGGCGAGGAATCCTGAAACTGCGAGTGAGTAGAATGGATGCTTTTGCTATTTGAATTTACATAGGTTGCTGCACCCGGCGCTCACTTGTTGTGATAATGTGGGATAGATGTATTTTATTCAAATACCTTGATGGTTGAAAATTATACGAATTTGATAAACCTACCTATATCGTATTAGGGTCATCGCACACTATATCAGCACCGCTCCATCGCAGTAACGGCCCGGCACCGGCCTGCGAGGTGGCAGCTCGCGGGTGGTGCGGCGCCGGTGAAATTGGTGGCGCTGCTTTGGCAAGATACCGCTTGCTGGCGTCACGCAGCAAGGGAGCGGACCGCTCGCTGGAAGCGGTCAGCAGGACTAATGGCTCTTGCCGCGAGGCGTCAACTATTTTATCTAGTCATTGTAAAATTTACTTTAACGCATACGATTTAAAGGTCTCACTTGCATGACAAGGTAAATGCCGATGCGGAGCCGTGCTGTTATAGTGGGCGGTGACCCTTTACCTTTAAATCAATCAAGCCAATTTTTTTTTATACAACGATGTTGGTAAACAAGCATTCGGGCCGCCTGATAGTAAGCGGTTATCGTAGCCATGTGGACGCTTGGAACACATGAGGCATCATTGCCCAATGAGTTCTGGCGACTCTACTCACGCGCAGGAACACAACAAAGTTATTTGGCTGCGGTACCTATTCTGTAAGGTGGAGGTACTTCCCAGTCGAGCTGCTCTTTGAGCGATTGCTGAGTTTCTTGCCGGAAGTCTTCTCAGTTCAAGTGTGTAATAGGCTTGAACTGAGAAGACTTCCGGACTTGGACCAGTGGTAGAATCAATAATTATAACGTTCCTAAGTGCCTTATTGGGGCCTAAATTGAATAAACAATTTTGAATTTGAATAAATGCTATGCTCTACCACTCTAAATTGGTATTCGAGTGTCAATATCATTTTAATAACTATCGTTTATCATTTGCTAATGCCGTCCTCAAATGCGTAAAAGCGTCACTGTGATCCTCGTCACGAACATTCGCCGCCGTTAAATTATTTCAGTTGGTAGTTTCATCGGAATATTCCCGGGACTATTACATTATTTCAGGACACGTATCGCTTACACATAACGTAATCGAATTCAAAAGCGATGTGACTAATGTGACAATACATTTTATAGAGTTGGAATATGTGCCTTGTATTTACTTAGGCATGCTTGGCGTTGGTCACATTTTAAGTGATAATTTTGCATTAGAAAAAACGAAAACTGGTAATGGTATGTACACCTAGATTGGTGTATGTTGCAGCTAGAGGGAAGATAAATGTATGCCGAATTCGTTACAGTTTGTAGGTGCCTGAATTCGTTGTATGTGCTTAATTTATTTCTGTCATTCTGTGTGATCTGAGCAATTTTAAACTAAGCGGGCATTTTGATACTCGCAGCCGAAGCTGGAGCACACACGAATTCTATGTGAAAGTTTGGTCATAAGTTTAGCTGTGTCGTGGATAGGAAGGAGTTTCAACCCTTTAGTCAAATGTCATATTTATTGATTGAAAGTCTATTAGACGTGAAAACCAACCTGTTCCCAAAAAGCAATTTAAGTTTTTTCCTTTTAATAGTCTCATAAAAAAAATATGTTTTTAGAATTCGCATTCTCTTTGCACGAGCTTCTCTATGGCAGCAAGCTGAACTCTTGAAAAATAAGGTGCCTCATTGTCAGTCGATGAATAAAAGTAAATTTTCTTTTCAATGGGAATGTTGTTCGGTGTTCGGGGAACATTGTCGCCTCTCGTTGGCCGTCGCTGGGTGCCGGTACATGCCGAGACAGACCTATTCAAATGTCAGTGTGAAGTCCGCCCCCGTCCCGTGCTCGCCCCGCACTCGCCTTTGTACGGATACTGAAATGTCACTCGCCACACGAAGCAATCAATTTCGTATTTGTATGCTTTGCCTCGATAGTGGTAGCAATAGATTTATCGAATCGATGAGCTCGAAATATCTTTCACCGGGGTAAATTATTTTTATTGTGAGTAGGTGGTAGAGTGTTTATTTCTCTTATGTAATCGATGTGATCTTTATTTATTCTCATTTTTAACTATAATGCTTGGTAGTGTTTTTGATTGTGTGATAAATACTTAAATTATCACGTTAAGCGCTATTTCCAGATCAGCAAATGGTTCAAATTCCCAATAGTTCACTCCTCGCCATCGTTATCTGCCACCAAATGTCAAACTAATTGTTTAAAGCAAAGACGTAATGCTCACGCCAGGACAAGGCGTAGACCCGTATGTTTGTTTAATGTTTATTAGCAGGAAATTGACGTAAGCGACGAACGAACCGCCCAACTTCACCCATTTGTACCCAACACTTCATTAAACATTCTAATGATTGCTCAGTGTGATACACCTATTCTGTTTATTTGGGGCAAACATTTACATTTTCAATTTATATTCGCAATATAGTAACACAGTTCCTTAACCGTGTTCAAAGTTAGAAAGCAATTAATCAACGTCTAACAACATTCTTATTCCCGTCTAGGAGCGTAAGAAATACAGCCTTTAAATGTCTGTAAGATAGCTTCACGGTTGCTGGCAACCAATTGTCCCTTTTAACCGGTCGGCCTCATTAGCATGGCTCGATCGCTCCATCCTATCTACCTTTTCGGATTGATACATTGACGGTAAAGGTCTCTTTAGTAGTAGTTCGAACTTCATTCGTAATTAGGACCACTCGCCTGACGTGACCGTTTACGTTTGATAGATTGTGTACCTACGTTTTGTCACACTCCCGGTCCCCGGTGAACCAGGAGGGACAAAAAAAAGAAAGAAAGAAAGAAAGAAAGAAGGATCTCTAATGTGAGATTTACACTGAAGGTGTAGAATCTCTTAATCGGTTGTTGAGGAAACGAAACACATGCACTGCAATAAAAAGATATAGATTCCTGATAATGCTTTATTTATACATAAAAATATATGCTCAGTCGACAGGGGTCGCTTGGTGAGGTTCTGTTTATATAGGTAAAGGTTACACGTTACAAAAAAAAGAATACTTGTTATCTAGTTACAATTGTATCGAGATTATAGATTATCTGATTATACCACCAAAATTTTATATTGAGAAACTATGTCTCTTTACAAATTATTATAATAAGGAAACATTAGAAATACCTTATATGCCAGGTTTACTTTATATTACTTAATTCCTGCTGATGTGGCATTGCATCGGCACACTCGGGGAACTTCCTGCTTGTGAACCGGACAGGTACCACCTTCCAGTCCAGGCCAAAACCGTACCGCAGACAGATGGATCACATCAATCCATACTCATGCTGTATATAAGGTATATGTTATGAACTCCTTATGTAAATAGGATCATGTAGAAAAAATTAAATTGTCACAGATGAAAATAAAGATCCATACTATTCAAGATACAACTTGAAGTAAAATACAACTTGAAGTAAAATAGAACTTGAAGTAAAATAGAACCCATTGCTGAAACAATAAAGATAAAATGCTATTAGCACATTTTATAGGTTAACCAGGTGGTCTCATACAATGGTGGGGAAACTTACCAGATTATTTCCTCGGATATTTCCAATAATGCTGCATCCCACCCCTTCCTTATATGGTTTTTCAGTACATTTTTAACTAAATGCTGAAAAGAAACATGGATATAAATGACAACCATAAAAATATATTTGTCGACATTCGATTATGAAATCAAAACATATCACTCACTCACCTGAATATGTTGGTGCTATTTAACGAGTAAATTTAAGCCTTACATGGCCATTAAACCGCAATACAAATAAAATTTGATCTCAACACTGCCATCACCTCGGCATTAAGTTGACAAAAGGAACGAAACCAACGGTGTTCCCAGCACCTGCTTGAAATGAAAATTCCAAAACTCCATTCAAAAAGTTACCAATCCATGAACACTCAAATCGCAATTCGAACGATAAATACCAAATTTTCACTTACAATAAGGTCTAATAATCCTTTAGAACTTATATAAAAATATTACAGAATTTCTACGACCCTAATTAACCCAAATTAAAACAAAACTCCTGAACTTCAAATCTCCCAAACTTATGAAAAACTACCAAATTTGTATAATTTTTCCCTTGCTGTGGTCATTGACCCCACTCTCGTAATTTACATGTTGAAGCTCCTCTCTGATTTGCCAAAACTGCAAATGACGCTTTGCTGTGATTGGATAACACTCCTCTGAAAATTTACTCATACCCCATGTATAAATTCCCTAAAAAAAAAATATATTTTTTCCAAAATACTTCGAAACGTTGATATATGAGTATTACATACAACATTATTGCCATGTAGCATTTTTCTACAAACATGTAAGCTCAAAACAAAACGTAAATTTAAAAGATAAATATTAAATTTTTTACATGTCGGTAGAAAAAGTCTTCACTTTTCAAAACTAGATGTCGTCACCAGTATGAAACTCAAGAATGACAATAAAGCGCGAAATTCAAAATCCTACTAAAATCCACAACGTTACAATACCCCCCTTCCAACGAAAAGGCTCACAGCTGCTCACAGCTGCTCGAGCCGTTCGCTGCCCTCAGCGATGACTCTCTACAATCTGAAAAAAAAACTGCAGAAAACTAACATTGAGAAAAAACATTGAGAAAACAAACCATTATCAGGAAAATAGTTAACTTATAAAAGAAAAAAAACAAACTCACGGCACATATAACAACAAAAGCACGTGAGGGAGAACCCAACGACTAGCTATCTCTCATAAAACTCCTGTACCAAAAAACCAAAACTAAAACCCAACGTAGACAGCTAGCGTGAACTAAAAACAAAAAAATAAAAAAATGTTTAAGCGCAACAGCTACTAAACAGATCAACATCTTCATATTCCAACCAGTGTTCTCATACCAAATTTTTCCAACAATCAGGACCGATCTTAACATTCCTAAATAAACCCATCTGTCCGGACAAAAAAAATATATAAACCAATTAAAAAAATATATATAACCAACATATTCAACTATAAACCAATAAATATAACGTTATTGAAAAGTTTTAATACAAAACCAGACTTCCTGGTAAGTAAACAAATATAAACCTTACTCTGAAATAAAAAATATTTGGAATGTAAACAAAAGGTTTCAAAATGTTCAAAAAAATCTAAAATTCCAAATTAAATGTCGGTGATACATCCGCAATATCAGCTTCTGAAATTCCAAAAAAAAAATTATACAATAATAAAATATTTTTTACGTAAAAAAAATTACAACTTAAAAAGTTTTCAAAAAAAATATACTCCAAATGTTGTGTCCTAAAAAATTTCAATATACAATCAACCTTCTGTGTCCTAAAAACACCAAAACAACTAATAGAAACAAGGCTGTGTCCTAAAACACACCAAAAAAAAAAACAATAAAAACGCCATGTCCTAAATCACAAAAAAAACAATAAACTTGCTTCCAAACCAAAATTACCGAATTAAAGACAAAATAGTATATAATACCATATTATATACCAAAACGTGATACACCCTCAAAACGTCTAACTTCCCTAAGAAGAAGACAACCAAAATGCTATATAAAATAACAAAACAACAGGATGTACACAAAAAAAATTCCATACACTAAACAGTTATATGGAATATGCAAACCAAGTTGCAAAAAAAACGACTAGGCGATTTTCTCAGCACAACTTCGAACGAATCGTTTCATTCAAATTCATCCAACCTTTCATACCTCATATAACCTTTCAAACCTCATACAACCTTTCATTCATCATAATCACCACTATCATATTTAAGTAGTAATACAATTTCAAACCGATTACCACAACCTAACACTTTTGAGTTTAAATATTATAAAATTATTTAAACGCAACTGTAAACGATTTATGTACTGGAACTAATCTGTAAGCCCTGTCTTTAATAAGGTTCACCTGTGCTTGATCGTATTCCTACGAGAGCATGTGCAGTGAAATAAATGAAGCAAGAATGTTATGCTAACCCTCAACAAAAAATAAGATCTGGACACAACTGTAGATGCTGGAATTTCAGAATGAATGTACACCTCAAAAATAAGTTCATCCTTTTTTAAAGAATGGAATTGAATTGGCCTGTACGTCATATTGAATATTAAAAAAACAAATTTAAAAAAAATTATTGAAGAAAAAAAATTTTTAAACCAAAAAAATATTTCCCGATAGGCAGTTCGGTGATAAATTGCTTGGTGGTATAGCCGTTACAGTGTTACTTACGTACTACAACAATTTCCCTTAGTATTATAAACCTGTAACTAAATGTTATAACTTACACTTAATAAACAATATTTTTTAAAAATAATTTAAAGTTTTTTTAAAATTTTTTAGAAAGATTTGTTAAATGAAAATAAAAATATTTAAACAATAAATTTTATGCAAAGCTCTCTCTAAACACTGGTTTGTTATAAATCTAAATAATTGCTTAATTGATTGTTATTGTTAACTAGAAAAAATATCCAAAATAAATTTTAATTTATAGTAAGTGAATGTTCGACACGTTCTATAATTAGCTATACACAATTTCACACAAATAAAACACACAAATACCTATGGTGGAAATGTTGGTGGTATAACCTCAAAAAAAAATGTGCATGTGCAACAACCAAAATTACATATTTTTTACCATAAGAAACAATTTAATTACACAACAATTGAATGTAACCATTATAAAAACATTATATAAAGAAAAAAAAACAATGTGGGCGCCATTTGTCACACTCCCGGTCCCCGGTGAACCAGGAGGGACAAAAAAAGGAAAGAAAGAAAGAAAGAAAGAAGGATCTCTAATGTGAGATTTACACTGAAGGTGTAGAATCTCTTAATCGGTTGTTGAGGAAACGAAACACATGCACTGCAATAAAAAGATATAGATTCCTGATAATGCTTTATTTATACATAAAAATATATGCTCAGTCGACAGGGGTCGCTTGGTGAGGTTCTGTTTATATAGGTAAAGGTTACACGTTACAAAAAAAAGAATACTTGTTATCTAGTTACAATTGTATCGAGATTATAGATTATCTGATTATACCACCAAAATTTTATATTGAGAAACTATGTCTCTTTACAAATTATTATAATAAGGAAACATTAGAAATACCTTATATGCCAGGTTTACTTTATATTACTTAATTCCTGCTGATGTGGCATTGCATCGGCACACTCGGGGAACTTCCTGCTTGTGAACCGGACAGGTACCACCTTCCAGTCCAGGCCAAAACCGTACCGCAGACAGATGGATCACATCAATCCATACTCATGCTGTATATAAGGTATATGTTATGAACTCCTTATGTAAATAGGATCATGTAGAAAAAATTAAATTGTCACAGATGAAAATAAAGATCCATACTATTCAAGATACAACTTGAAGTAAAATACAACTTGAAGTAAAATAGAACTTGAAGTAAAATAGAACCCATTGCTGAAACAATAAAGATAAAATGCTATTAGCACATTTTATAGGTTAACCAGGTGGTCTCATACAATGGTGGGGAAACTTACCAGATTATTTCCTCGGATATTTCCAATAATGCTGCATCCCACCCCTTCCTTATATGGTTTTTCAGTACATTTTTAACTAAATGCTGAAAAGAAACATGGATATAAATGACAACCATAAAAATATATTTGTCGACATTCGATTATGAAATCAAAACATATCACTCACTCACCTGAATATGTTGGTGCTATTTAACGAGTAAATTTAAGCCTTACATGGCCATTAAACCGCAATACAAATAAAATTTGATCTCAACACTGCCATCACCTCGGCATTAAGTTGACAAAAGGAACGAAACCAACGGTGTTCCCAGCACCTGCTTGAAATGAAAATTCCAAAACTCCATTCAAAAAGTTACCAATCCATGAACACTCAAATCGCAATTCGAACGATAAATACCAAATTTTCACTTACAATAAGGTCTAATAATCCTTTAGAACTTATATAAAAATATTACAGAATTTCTACGACCCTAATTAACCCAAATTAAAACAAAACTCCTGAACTTCAAATCTCCCAAACTTATGAAAAACTACCAAATTTGTATAATTTTTCCCTTGCTGTGGTCATTGACCCCACTCTCGTAATTTACATGTTGAAGCTCCTCTCTGATTTGCCAAAACTGCAAATGACGCTTTGCTGTGATTGGATAACACTCCTCTGAAAATTTACTCATACCCCATGTATAAATTCCCTAAAAAAAAAATATATTTTTTCCAAAATACTTCGAAACGTTGATATATGAGTATTACATACAACATTATTGCCATGTAGCATTTTTCTACAAACATGTAAGCTCAAAACAAAACGTAAATTTAAAAGATAAATATTAAATTTTTTACATGTCGGTAGAAAAAGTCTTCACTTTTCAAAACTAGATGTCGTCACCAGTATGAAACTCAAGAATGACAATAAAGCGCGAAATTCAAAATCCTACTAAAATCCACAACGTTACAGTTTGAAATATTACGTGCCTATACTAAGAAGGGATATGTTTGTACCCACAAACAGCGTAGATAGGAGTATGTATTAAGGAACTGGATGCGGACAATCGCGTACTTGCTATCGCAATTTAACGAGGCACGATTGTTTTTCTCAGTTCTGAATAATATTGAGCTTGAACGTCCCTCGGTATCTGATGGCGATACTTTCGTTGGGCCGCGCTGTACTGTTAGCTGGCTAACTTACAAATGAACAGTGTGATTACGGGCGCGCGGATCTAACTTCACGATAATTTAAATGTTCTCGCAGCCAGCACCACTACAGCCCAGCCAGATCCCAACGATTACACCCGTGACTTCCTCATATGGTGTGTCTGTATCTGTGGATTTTGAATAGAATTATGGATGCCGCTACGTTGCTATTCCTACGCTAACTTTCAGCGAGACTATTTGCATCGCTTTTTCCATTCAATTAATAAATTAAGTTTATTTAACAAGGCGTTTGAAAATGTCATAAGACAAATTCAAGATACCTAGATAGGTACATACTACAATCGCTGTTTACATTGAGAGAATGCTTTATCCTCTTATTCGTGTTTGTTTCCTAAATGTTAATGGTGTGATCACGATCTTCACCTACAAAGGACTGAGTGCAAAGAAAGATGCGATAAGACGGTAGTTTTTAAGGAGAGAAGTAAACATCAACAGGTGCGTCGTAGAGCAATGTACCCTCGGGAGGTATTGTATAATTCAAGCGGATCTCTCGGGCTGCACTAAATCTTAGCATCGCAAGTGTCTCACAGAGAATGTATAATGCGGATAGAGGAGACGCTCTGTTATCTTTGTAGTTATAATGCTTTACTTATGTAAATCAATTTTGCTATATTGGTTTTTGTTACCTTGATATCTTTGCTAAATTTTAATTAATGCCTCTAGAGAGTTTATGGAAAAACATCCAGAAAAAAAAACAGTATATTTTTATGTTACGCAATAGATTTTTATAGCAAGATTCTGGATCTAATGTAATTTATTTGCAAATAGATTTTGTTAATATGTTGTAATTGTCTACGTCAAAAAAAGTAATTTGCTAAGCGAATATACAAGTGGCAAATCAGGTACCTAGTAGGTACCTACTTTCATTAACTTTATTGGTAGGTGGCCAAACCGCTCAAAGAGCTTGTAATAATAATTTATTTAATAATAATTTTAAGTGAATAAAATTGTATTAGTAGTTTCTGTAAAGTCGGCCGCCCGCCGCGAATTCGACGCGCGCCTCTCGAGCCAACTTAAACTGCAATGTACGCGATATGGATCTCACGTTTGCCGTCGACTAAATAGCGGATAAATTAGCTAACCGAGTTAAATTAGTGAAGCTAGCCGACCGTCGTGGACTCCACCATTATAATAAATTTTATTTAAAATGAATTTATATTGAGTTACAGATTGCACTGAGGAATTTTCCTTTTTGTTACAATATTGATTTTTAAGTGAGTAACTGAGGAACTTTTCTTTTTTTTACAATATAGATTTTTCGTTTACAAAACGTGTTAAAAACAACTACAACAATGAATTTAAATTATGAATAAGGACTATCATTCAATTCTAAGAGTGAAATCTATGTGCTTACATCTTCGCGTTTTACTTGAACACAATAACACAACACGTGCTCAATGTTATTCAGCCTCTCGTGTTCAATGTTTCACGAGTTTTCCCTCACAGCTCAAGTTCCCGCCTGCATAAGTGAATCGTAGATTCAGCAAGGCCCGACCTCTCGTTCCGTCGTAGGTATTATCGACACCGTTCGTGGAGGAAGTTGTGCCTACTTAAAGCCACTTTACAATGCCACGTACAGACGCCCTTTGTGCACTTGTCGTGCGTTTGACTGGTTTGGAATAGTCGCTGCCGCTCTTCGCGGAAGCGAGATCCAACCGACCGATTGGTGAAGACACGCTGGCCGGGCCTCAATCTCATGTGAGATCGCTTATTGCCAGTTGCCACTGTGCCACCTAACAATTATTTTAGAATAATAATTATTCTTATCATTGTAAGGTGCTAAATAGAGATGCATCTATGAGGGTACATTAATTGACTGGCTTCCTAGAAAAGATATAGTCGGAGTTCTAAGTTGAATGAGCACAGTTCGATCATTTTAAGTTAACGTAAAAGTCCCTCAGCGTCTGCGTATCGAATTATTATAACACGTATTTTTTTCATTGAAAATTCATGATGGATCGTCGTGAAATCTATGATTGATTTGTGCTGTATTATTCGTTGCTTTCATAAGAGTGCCTTCCGTCGGTTTTCGCGTTTGCGGCTTTGCGCGCCCCCTTCAGTAGCTATGATTGATTGCGCGCCGGCAAACTTCATATGTTTGGGAGATAATTTTGTATTTCAGCCGTAAACAGATTATGTGTGAAAAGAATCATCGCTCTCCATGAGTTTTTGGTACAATTTTGACGTTCATCATGAGAGCGCATTTTCATTGCCTGTTTATGTACCTACTTAGATATTAAATTAATCGGTGGTTGCGAAACGTAAAATAAAGCACATAAATAAGGTTTATTTGTTTCTAAAAATACAATCAAATGATTATTTTCTCCCATAATATATGCTCAGAACAGAAAGAAGGACAAATGGTACCAATTTTAGTTTTGCAACCAAATCCTCTCTTATTCAGACCATGTGCAATAGTGTCAGTTTGAGGAATGATTAGTATCTTAGTTCTATGTATAACATAAACGATACGACTAAATTTCCGTGCAATTCATAACGATTAAGGTGCGACACCAACTGATTCCGTTCACGCGAGAAATGAAAGTGACTGGCAGCTGGTCCTGGCTCCATATCTATGTTCTCTAGCCTAATCGAAAACTGTAATAACTGAGACAGTTTGATATAATACCCTTAAATAATTATTTCAAGCACAAAGTCGAAACCATTATTTCACGCATAATGAAAGAGTGATTTTGAAACAGTAACTGTTTATGCAAATAACTTTGGTTATTTATTTGCTTGCAGCAAACACTGATTATAATATGCGAATTTACATTATTTATCACAACATTTATATTATTAGAGCGAATAATGTTAAAGAATGAAAGCCAGTTAAATAAAACTACTAGGAGTACCTATATAAAATAGGTGGTGACCACTTAACTAGTCGGTAGCTCGTTAGAGATTGACTATCTCACGCTATCGAGATTGTGAGCAAATTGATTTGCGCACGCGCACCCTTACGTATTGGTTGACAAAGCCGACGCTGATTGAGTAAGTCTGGCTAGACTGACCAACACTAAATAAGTCTATATAATTGCAGCATTGATTTAAACCGGTTTACAGTTATGATCATTCCTATCAATCACGATAAGTGGTTTAAGTGACTTATAAAATTACAACTTACTCGTAAAACGTTATTTAACTAATATACTGTTAAAAGGGTCACGTAAATAACGTCACTCTATTGTCATTGTCAAATAATGTGACATTATTCACGTGACCATTTAAACAGTATATTAGTTAAATAGCGGTTTATGAGTAAGGGGGTTAGACTATAACTGCTATATTTGACAAGCCATTTATGTCATACCACTAACTTTTATGACTTACTTTACTCATTGATTATATCTCTACGTATTTTAATTAATTCTAGAGACTGTGTGTATGTTTGTGGTGGAAGGTCTGTTTCTCGGTCACGTTTGAATAGCTACATGGATGTGGATAAAACTTTCGAAAAGTCTATTGTTATATGATTTATTTACGTTTAATAGTAACTGGCTTCAGCTCCGCAATTTTACTCGCGTTTCTAAGAGATCTACCCTATTTAAATATTTAACGCTATTTAACTAATATACTGATTAAATGATCATGTAAATTGAGTTTTATGAGTAAGGGGTAGATCTCTTAGGAAAACGGGTAAAATTGCGGGGCCAGTTACTATTAAACGTAAATAAATCATATAACAATAGACTTTTGGAAAGTTAAACCTGATGTTATTAGATACGTAATTTATTTTTATTAGAGCCTAGTCTCGTTAAAATTAGGACGTAGGTAATATAGAGTTTGAGCCAATAGCATTACATCATAATATTTTTATTGGAATTGCGGTTTAAAAATCGTGTGTAACGTTACAACACATAGTTTCCTCGAGACATTACCATAATTCAAAGCATTCGATGTCATGGAGTGCAATTACTTTCGGTAACGACTTCCCACGGCCATGCTGGCGTGTCCGCGAAACTGGAGCGCGCGGGCCGCGGTGACACATAGTGTGCTCTCGGGGACGGCAATATAACAATACAAAGTGATATAAGTACACTGTGACCAAACTAACAAGAACTCGCCCAGTACACTCATCACTTGTATAATCTCATGTGTAAGTGCAGAGAGGTTAAGCTTTAAGGGTCTTTATGAAATGGTTCCACAGTGCATAGATTAAACCCGCTACGGTTTCATAATGCTGGTATTTGCGTGAGAGAGCGGACTTTCGTCGTAAAGCCTACAGGCTTCTATGGACTCCATGCTAAAAGTTGTTACATGAACAACCGCAAATAATCTGTTTTGGCGTTCATTTATGAAAAGACTAGCTATCCCCCGCGGTTTCACCTGCATTCCCGGGATATGAAGTAGCCTATGTCCTTCTCTATACCATAGGGTATCTGCATGCCGAATTTAATTATGATCGCTTGAGTTATTAGGCGCGAAAGCGTAACAAACAAATAACCAAACAAACTCATATTCGCATTTATAATATTTGTTAGAATTAAAATGTACGTAGTAAAATTTTTTCGATTATTAATATTCGGCAAATAATAATACATAAATATTGTATGCATCCAATTATAAAACTTTTTTAACACTTATTATACACATACAGCGATAGTGTATATACATGCAAAAAATATTTGTATTACCATAGCCGGATGCCGGAGAGATGATTAGTCGAAACCAACATCGAAACGGTCAATAAGGCATTAACAGAACGCATGCCACAGTATTGAAAGGATCATTATATACAACGTACCTACCACTTTGCAGAAAAGAGGAGTCGATAATATTCATAATTATATTCGAGAAGTGCTGCTTTCTTATTGCTAACAAGTTGTAACAGGTTTTGTTCTTAAACATCAGATTTGAAAATGTGCATGATGACATTTGCATGAATACTCGGTATTTTAGTGCATTTAACTAGATATCATAAAGCGAAATTGCTTTATTCTATTATAGTGTGACTATATTGTGTTTCTCAGAAAACATTACTCACATGTGATTATAGGGTTTATTTCAAATTCTGGAGACATCAGCCAATTTAGTATAATTACGTCCGCTGTGTTGCTTACCTTGAACTCGCTATTATATGAATTCGTCATTAGCAAATCTGTTTATAATAGAGTTTTTACCAAAAAGTTTGTATTTGTCATGAATTACAAAATGATTGCATTGGTGTTGTTGTCTGATGGGCATAATTTGCTCCATTACTCTGTTCCACTGAGTCAGAGTCACAGCTAGAATAGCAGAGCGGTAATTTAGGTCGAACCGTGACTTGATTTGCACGTAGGGCCGCCCGGCTTCACAAACGAAGTGTTTTATGTATCTATTCAGTGCTTTTACGTAAACTACTTGTGAACCGGCCAGATTTTCCAGTCGTAAATATCTAGAATATTAAATCGATACGATTATAAATAAACAGTTCTATCTAAGTAGGTACTTCAGTAAGTTCTGACAGTTAATTTCATAAAGCTTTCTGTAAGTTGTGATTTCATGCACAAAAAGCAATTTAAATTGCAAAGGTGATATCAGGGTGACGTTTCTATTACTGATGGTGACTAAGCGAACGTTGCGCCATCGGAGGCTGCGTAGCCTCTCAGATAGTGAGAAGTGATTCCGCACGTCAAAACATGCGATTGACAGCGATACATTAGGAACTATCGACCGATCGTACCGCCAGCCGCCGACATCGACGTCGTCCTAGAACTCGTAATTTTTCACTGTCAGCGACGCGACTAAACATCCTCGTCATCGCTTCTACTAGTGACTGTCAAAAAATGTTAATGCAATTTTCGCCTGCACGAGGGTCCCGCCCGGTAAAATATTGCCGTTAGTAAACCTTTCCGAGCAGGTTTTGATGGCCACCCTGTTTACTTTAATCCATTTGTTTAACAGCGGACGGAGGGTGACCTAATCAATCTGTGTCACGCAGATTTACTTAAATGGCGGTACTAAACTGACGTGGTTTACAAGAATAAATACTAAGAACTTATACAAGACCAGTTGCGGGCATGCCAACATTGATAAGTTAGTCTTTCGCAACTATCTAGTTGGAAATAGCTGAAAAGGCGTTATGAGTCGTGCAGTTTGTTTATCTGGTTTGTTCTGAGTGTCTGTCATGGGCAGGAATCTGTTCCCTTTGTATTGTTACAGCAGCAGTAAGCGGTAGTGTGGCGGCGATCTCGCGATATAATCGGTTTAGGCACGCTGTCGCTCACCGGACTGTATACTAATTGCCATGGTTATGTCTCTCGTATAGTAGACCGGTTAATGGCCGTTAAAATATTGCTTGCATTTGCGCAACACTTATTGGTAATTGCACGATCAATAGATTGGCAGTAAGATAATATTGTCGGCTTTATCATATTACTACCCTTTAAGTATTACGAGACGACAACATTTCTAGTTTGAATGTTGCATTACATAATTTTATCTTTAACGTTTTATTCGGTAAGAAATTATGTTCATTACTAAATAAACCTTGTCACAATGTTTTAGCTAAATATCGTCACTTTACTGTCATAGTCAAACATTGTGATCGTATTTACTTGACCATTTAATCAGTATGTTAGATAAATAGCGGGGATAAGTGGTTAGTAGAAGTTGAAACAGGGTAGTGTTTCAGTCATTGTAACTATACAGGAACCAATTTACCAACCTACTTACAACAAAAAGTAATATTGGCAACGACTTACAAAATAAACAACGATGGAGGCTTGAGAATTCTCAAATGTTGTCCAGTGAACGTGATCGAATCATGATATAGGATTGTCCTGTGATTTAATCTATTGCAAGTGCGCAAGCTTAGTCGCAGGCTCAATGCACTGTAAAATTTACATATACATTACGATTGCTCTAGATTCTATTTGAGTTATTTCGGTAGACACTATTGGTTTAATTCATTGGCGATTAACGTCTCCATTTCAATATAACACAAATATACTATTTAATCTACTGTTTGCGACCAAGATAAATATCACAAAGAATTGTAGTTGGCTGAATTTCAGTATTGTGCAATAGTGTTTGCCCTACGGTAGTAGAAAATTCTAAATCTATGGTGTTTGCAGATTAAATTTTGTTATCTGAAACTAAATAATGGACGATTTATTATTTACAATTAAAATGTACATACTAATTTAAATAATATGAAAATTTATGTGAAATAACGACCTGCAACATGCACGAGCATTGTAACTCACGCGCATAACCAATGTTTGAAAATGAAATTGAATTTGGTTCTGCATGACATTTCACTTGTGCGCCTTACCCGTCATGTCGTCATCGTTACTCTTTCCTCTTCATATATCACTTACAATAATAGCAAGTTGAAAAGAGATGTCGTCAGTTTTGTGAATTTCAGTCGGGAGTCGCGGATCGGGTCACTCGTGCTATGTAAATTTGAACCTTTTATTTTCTCGTGCGGTAGAATGTTATAATGGAATTGTGGGCAATGTTTGTGTTGGCAATGCTTCTGCTGCACGCATACATGCTTCGACAATGCTATCGATACCGTGACTTTAGTTTCGATTAATTTTCCGAAACAATGTTTTTGATTTTAAAGTTCAGCGATTCACAAGTCACGAGCTTACCTCTATGTTGTGTTTATGGTTTTGATAAATATGTTTTGTTTTATTAATTCTTGTATTTCCTCCAATGCCGATTTATGTTGATACATTCGATATCGATTTAAATGATATCATGCAGAAAGTGAATAAATGAATAAAACCTTCACCGTCTTCACATAAGTTCCATAAGGAGAGTTTGTACCCGTTCAAGTTCGCGTGTATGGTATTGTTTTGGAAAAAAATAAACATTCAATCTGATACATTAATGTAGTCTCCATTAAACGATTAAACGTTGTTCGCTCATCTGCATGCATGCAACGCAGTAGCCATCTTCAAAGTGCAGCCGCTCGGATAAATTCGGATTTGTTGTAGCGTAGCAACTGCTGATCTGCTTCCAAACATTCAAAACAAGTATGTAGAGTAAAACACATCACTGCAGAGCTCTAGCATGACTTGACTATGTTTTTCATATTTAGTAAATTTATTTATTAGGTAGGTTCTTACCTATACTAAAATAATTAATATAAAGTCTCATTTGCTGCTGTTTAAATTAGTATAATATAAAATAATTTACTACAAATGAAATGAAAATTAATATGAAAGAAGTATTTTATCTCATAGTAAAAGTTTAATATGCTTTTGAAAAAGTACCATACTACCTAAAGAAATACCTCATACAGATAATCATCGTGATGTACTATATTGCGATACCTTTGAGTAGAACGATTTACACACTGAAATTAGCATAGTAATCGGAACGTGATCGTAGGCTTACAATAATATCTGCAATATGGACATGTCGTATCGAAACAGGCGGGGTTGGCGCGATCCGCGAGTAGGCCCACAATTGATTAAAGCTCACAATCAGGTCTGTAGTTCGGGAGAGCCTGCTCTTTGAATTTACGATGTGCCTGACCGACGCTTATCGCATGCGAATGATCTGCCCACGGCGCACGGACCGCTCCGCACACATATTTTATTTTATTCGCGCTACTGTGATGTAATGAGCTGATAAATGGGAGAAAACCACCAATTAGTGTCGATGAATTTATTGTCTCTACTTAAAACGTTGGAGGGCTACATACTTAATCTTAAATTGCATTTTAAAATTTGTTCCCTCCGGATTTAAATCAACAATTAGACGTTTGCTAATTACATGGCTTGTCAATTAACTTGTATCTCTGTATATTAATTATTTTCACTTATGTTCCCAATTTAGTCAACGAACACGTAGGTACTAGCTTACTATGTGGATTACATTTGTGTTTTGGTATCTTGATTACTGATATACATACCTACTTGGTGAATTTTATTTTCTGTAATCATTACTGTTTTGTTGTCCTGCTATAGCTATCCATATCCTGCCTTGTCTATTTAGTATATTATTTAGCTAATTAATAAATTGCTTAAATGTCATAAAATTTATTAAAATGTATACAAAAATAAATTTATTAAAGTGTAGAAACGAATTACCTATGACGGAGATGAAAACGATAATCTGTTCGAAATAACGTTGCTATTTTCTCCAAGCACATGGTATCTGATTGAACATCTAGAAATCCTGAACTTTTTCTGAATACCGAAATAAGGCAACGATGTGGACTAACCGTTACTAATGGATGGAGCTCTGAGATCTGACTCAAAGTCAAAGTCAAAGCCATTTATTCAATTTAGGCCCCAGAAGGGCACTTATGAAGGTCAAATTTACTGAAGTTACCACCGGTTCGGAACTCGGCCTTCAACTGAGAAGAATCCGGCAAGAAACTCAGCAAGGTTACATTTTTTATATATTTTTTGGACAATCTGACTATGTTTGGCTTTTTTTTTCCAAATAATTAAAAATTAAAAACTACGACTGATGATGACGAATAATTAATTGTGACACAGTTATTGAACTTTAGTAAGCATTTAAGTATAACTATCTTATTTTAACAACGTGGCGATGAAATGTAGCCCCTCGTTGATTTCCAGAACGAGCGGGTTTGGATCCAGTATGCACCACTTCGAACAGGGTGCCAATTCTCGCCCAATCGAAATTGATCGCTCAATAGAAAAAAATCGATTTTTTATCGAGTGTAAGTCACGTTTTGTTATTCTTGCAATTTCAATGCATATTTAGAAAGAAAAACCAGTCAACTTGAGCTTTGATTGGTCAGGTTCATTCGAATTGACTCCGTCCCTCGAAATTTTACAGTCGAATAGGACTCTAACCGTAAGTTCGATTCGAAGGTTATTTCGAAGGACGCGAGAATTGGGTACCAGATAACGGTTTTATTTTTGTATTTTCTTGCGTTACTATAACAATTACTTTATGTCTATTCTATATCATACATATAAATATAAATAACTTTCAGAACAGGGGACAGAAGGAAGACATTGTACGTAGACATTGTATGTATATTGCTCTACATATTGCAAGTATTTTTTAGCATCAAAGTGTAATAAACAAGATATTCTATTTATGTGTGAATGCAATATATCGTTTATATACTCGTAGTAAACCTTCTCGTGCAACGCCCAAACGATAAATTTGATGTGAATTATTAATCCTAAATACCAATATTTTATCAGATGTCTACAAATTTTATAGTGGTTGGGCATTTAGTGGAAACGAGACAAATTCGTCTTAAATTATGTAGTAAAGTAAACGATAACAAAATAAACAATTGTCGCAACTTCGCTCGTAAATTCAAACGCATACTATTCGGTATCCGTAGCTACAGAATCGGGACTGGAATAGTTGACTTCGAGGGACATAATAGACTTGGAGCATTCACCGGCGCGCGGCGCCACCGCTCTATTGAATTAGGGCACCTAGAGCTAGTCGATTGTTAACAGTGAAATACACAGTTCCAACTCGATAATATTATAGTGACAGTGTTACACTAAGAACGGTGCCATTATTATTAGTTCGAATTGTACATATGTTACTGTACGTAACAAAATATTTATTTACTTATGATTTTTCTGTGTCACAGCTCAATGAAATCAACAGGATTTGCGGGGCAAAAGCGTATGGTAATTATATTACTGATTTAAAGACTTACCCGCTTATTCATATTAAAGTTATCAAACGTTGATTAGCTAAAATTCCGAAAATCTGACAGGTGACATTTGGTGATCGAATGAGTGAGACGGGGCACACTATTACACTGATTTAGTTAAAAAGCGATTATGAATAAGGGGGTCAGTTAATAAGCCATCCAGTAATTCGTCCGGTGCCGGCGTGGCATCTTAATTTTATAAAGTTCGGCATAATAAAGACAAATTCAATGAAGTACTTTAGGTACGTAAGATAAAACAGTATTTAGTTTCAGGAACGACATTATTTTATATCGACTAGCAAAGGGCCTTTGTTAGTTCAGACAGAATGCAATGCAAGAAAACAAAGCTACCGTTCTATTTCTGCCATCATATCGTATGTCGCGAACTATTTCTATTAGGAGCAGTACAGTCTTGGACTAAATTAGTTCATTCAATTTAAATGACTTGAGACAAAATGACAAACTGCATGTGTTGGGTCATGAGTCACGGGAACGGGTGCGTGTGACTCTGTTGATTTATCTCGCTTCATTACACGACCGGCTCGAGCATTTAATCGGACCACGGGAGGCGCCCGCATAAGTGTTGTTCGCGATTGTACTTTCGAGAGGAAAATTTATAGCTGTTTCTTCAAATTATGACTTTGTTATTTGTGTTCCTGAAATATTTTCGTGTTTTTCTGTGGATGGAATAATAATTTAAGAAATTTTAACATAGTTATAACACCTATGTATTATTATTAAAGACCGTCGAATGAGTTATTATCATTTAGCTAAATTTCACGTCGCTGCAGACAAAATTTATACAGAAACAGATAAATCAAGAAATCTTGCTGAATATTCTCCTGTTTTATAATTTGGTTAAAAAGCTAATTATGTTACTTATATTATTAACGCTTTAGAGCACGTCAGTACAATAAAGTCAGCTTCTTTTAAGATTGTCCCTTTTGACCATGTCACGCAAGCGAATGCCGCATTGATCGAAATCGACAATAATTAAATATCTCATGCACCCTTTAATACATTCAATTTATTCGCTCTTCGTCTTCTGTGCTTGCATTAATTAAGATTGATACGGAATGTTTAATCTTTAACTGCCGACTTGTTTATTTATTTACGTACATAAATGATTGCCATTTCGCGAGAGTGAACGACCTACCTTGTAAAAAAAACTGCACCGAATTCGTTCTCAACAGTTAAATTTGACGCGCATACAAAAGACTTAAACGCGCTGGTTATGATTTTATGTCAATTTGATTTCATTTATGGCCTTAGCTATTCTTCTCGCTGTTTCGTTTATGCATTCAATTAACTTTATATGGAAATTGACTTTTAAATTACGTGGTAATTTTGAATCTTTATTGTTTTATATTAGTTATCATTGGAAAGCAAAGAATTTTTTCTTATGTTTGATATATTGCGATATTTTTTTTTTTTTTTTTATATAACTAAGTCGGTAAACAAGCGTACGACCCGCCTGATGGTAAGCGGTTACCGGAGCCACACTTGCAACACACGGGGCATCACTCACGCGTTACCGATCCTTCCCGTTCACCCATTGAGCTCTGGCAGCCTTACTCACTCGCAGGAATACGGCAAAAAGTTATTTGGCTGCGGTATTCTGTAAGGTAGTGGTAGGTACTTCCCCAGACGAGCTGCTCTTTGAACGAAATGCTATGCTCTACCTCTCCTAAAGGATATTGACAGTCTCAATATGGAAGTTGGACCAAGTGCTGCCCAGAGTGAACACATAGTGCATCATGTGCTTAGGCCTTAGGCTATCACTAGTCTGTAAATCGAAGCGCTTCAAAATGAATGAAGCGAAGTCATGAGAACAGGTTTTTTGTTGAGAACAGAACATTGTCAGTTAATTAATTTTACAATTTTACGTTATAAATGTACAAAAAATATTTTGTGCCTACTGTATTTATGTATAGTACGTAGTCGTTGTCGTCGACCTTTGTATCTAGATCAGAGCGCTTAACGTCTTGGTGCCTAGCCCACCCTAAAAACCAAACTAGGCACATGATATGAGCACAAAAGCCAATTGTTCTCCGACCCGCGCGAAACAGCAATAGTTTCTTATGGACTCGCCCACGTGTCGTTGGGGCTGTTACATTGTTAGATAAGAAATGACCCAGTGCTGCGAGTACGGTGTGCTACGCAGATGTTGTATTGAACTTTGTTAGATGTGGATTTATATATTTTGATCGTACCTATACAACTCAACGATATTTGATTGAAAAAAAAAATGCTTCCGAGAACCGCCTAGCGTTAAGAGCACTCAATTCGTCATAATTTTCATACAAAACCTCTGTACTTATTATGGCTTTGTTAAACACATTTCGTTAGATGTTTTGAACAAATTAGTATCTTGTGCACTATATCTAGCCGTGTATCTAGGCGAAATTTAAAAAAAGTGTGAACCAAATTCAGTCAAAGCCTCCGAATAACAGCGTTATTGCCTGAACTTTGGCCATATCTAATGTACCTATAAATTGTAAAAGTAAAGAAAACATTTAGATACCAGGCTTGCAAATGTATTGGAGATTCTAAATAACTAACTTTTTTTTCACTAACTTGTAAGATTTTTTCACAAGAAGTATACTCCTGGAACAAGTTTTATGAATGCGATATCATGAATGAGGACCTAGTGAAGCGGCCGCGAGTGATTAGCGGAATTTACCGACTGATAACCGACGGCTCTGATGCTGTCTCTCTTTTTTCGCAGTTAAACATTACGTTGGATGAAACAACAAGCTTTTAGACTATGCTTGCGTTGAAGTTGCGCCGGCCACAGAGGGCCGCCTTAAGCGGTTACCGCAACCTAGATTCTGACCTGTCCTGAGACCTGCAATACCTGGGGCACCACTCACTCGATAAAGATCCTTCCCTCTCTTTGAATGAATAAACGCTTCGGTAAAGCAGAGCGATTTATAAAAAACAAAATATTTTATTATCTCTGGGACCAATTTTTTTAAATTAATTGATGAAGTTACTTTCTGGGCAGCATTTGGTCCAAACCCTATCAAATTCCTTTGAAGTCCTTTTTCAAGTCTCCTTGGTTCTTTGTTAAAAATGGTGAAAACGTTTAAGTTTACTTCAACATCACTGTAATAAGAAAGTAAACCTACTAATAGTGACCAGCATCGAACGAGTCCCCACCTGTGTTTAGTTAAAACTACTAATTATCATACTACTCTACATACATACGTACTACGCTGAGTAGATACACACTCACAGTGTGTAAATAATTACCTACAAGCAAAGAATTATAAATTGGGTTACAGCAAAGAGAGCACCAAATATTCGAGTTAAATAATTTAGTATCGGAATGAAGTTTTTGATCAGCACGGTAGAAAAAAAACGGTGAACCCACTTGAAAATCGATAATGCTGCTTTGGTCAGTAAAAATGGAGCCAATTAATTTAACAATTAACTAAACTGAGAAGTTCAGATAATTTCTTTGAGCAATCATTTATTATTAGACACTTAGAAATACATTTCGCTTACTGAAAAAAAGGTTTAGTGTTCAAAAACAGATGGAAGTCTTGATATTTGTACACACATTAAAAAATGTTTGTGATCACTAGCAAAAGCTGATTTATTTTTAAAATGTAATGTTGTCAAGAAAAATTGTTTACGTTATATCTTTTTTTAAATAGGAATACACTTTGAAATTAAAATTTAAAACTTTTTTTTAATTATTTCATAACAAATTTTTGCAATTAAATACTAATGTAATTTGATTCAAAGAAAAAGATCGTTTAACCAAACTTATACAACAATTTATTAATAGAAGGTATTTATTTAATAAAATATAACGCCTCCCTTGGCTCGCATACATGCGGAGATCCTTCTGGGCAAGCTGAGGGTCAAGTTATCCAGCATTTCTTGCGGTAACCTGTCCCATTCTCGAATAGCGGCTTCCCTGATCTCTGGCACTGTGTGGAGTGGTGGCTAACGGTTCCAAACAGCTCGCTTAAGAGCATCCCATGCGTGCTCTATTGGGCTTAAGTCAGAGAGAGCAGAATTGACTCGTTGAGCTCGATGTGCGGGCGCATTATCATCGACCAGTATGAATTGGTGCCCATGGTTTACTCGGAATGGTCTGAAAACAATAGCGATGTATATTGGCCCTGATTCTGTTGTTCACAACTAAACTAATTTTAATCTCACTATGTCTCTTTCTAACAAAGAACATGCTTGTTTTCAATATAAATTTAGTCGCCATCTATCGCGGTTACGCCTAAATACACGCAAAATAAGACGGCAAAGATTAATTTGACAACTTAAAATATGTTCTATCCTTTTTCAATAATGTTCGTAAGAAAGAGATGAGATGTGACTAAAATTAGTTTAGTGCTATTTACAACAGAATCGGCACCATTTTCTTATTTACTTTACCTTGACCTTTAATAATATGTGCCGCGGCTAACCACCATTATTAGATATTCGACGAATATCCGCCTACCAATTATTCGCCGTAAACACTATTTGCGGTATCTACGTTTAAATTGTTCGTGAATGACATAAATGTAAAAATAAGTTGTCTAGGCTGACTGCCTGAAAATTTTGATTTGGATTAACTGGACCCCAACCTACGTGACCAATAACTATAACTATAATAATATAATAAAGATGAAGACTATTTGTTTCAACACTAGTCTCTGGAACCACCAGTTGGATTCAACTTCTTCTTTCACCAATAGGAAGCTACATTAACTCAGAGAGTTATCCCCGAAAGGTGGGTGAAACCGCGGGGGACAGCTCGCAGAAATTAACATTATCGTGATTTAAAGTCACACCATACTAATTGTAGGATTATTCATATAAACGGTAAATGCAAGTGGCAAACTAGCGGCACTTTGCAATTATTCACGCCAACTTACTTAGGATCAAGCCATCGAGTTGTATTGGATCATGCACCTTAGGCCAAACTTGTACAGCAAATGTGACTCTAGAGCCCCCTTAAATAAGCTTGGTTATTATTCGTATTACCAGTGGTAAGTAATTGGAAAAGTCCAGCCAGAGTGGGCTTGAAGTTTTAAGAGGCAGAAATGGGCAAAAGTCTCTACATTGCAGCCCAAATTATATGAAACCTGCTAACTCTACGGCATTGAAATTTTAATATATGATACTTAAGGATATAACAAACACATCGCCCGAGCCGAAAACACGAATTCAATTAAAAGCCTCGATAAAAAAAAATGTTAAACATACCTCTGAAAATCAAGAAATTCCCAAATATATCCAACGCCTGAAGGTATTTTGATACGATTTTTTTCATCAATATAGTACATATCATAAGCAAATAAACGCCTGATTTAGTTTTTTGAATTTGCGATTCAGTTTTTCATAATAATGATTTTAAAAAAAGTCGCTTACGTCAAATTAATCTGAGCACCATGAACATCATACCGCACTCTATTGTCCTGCAACTCGCGTATTTTGCTTCGCGCTCACTCGCATTCCGCGGCGATCCGCGTTGCTAGACGGACTTGTGTCATTTTTTTTCAGAATTTTCACATACATAAAACCCTCTCAAATTAGTAAAAAATCATATCAAATTATCTTTAGAAGGCACTGGAAAATGCATGCTAGTCAAATTAAGGCAATTGAGCCTATTATTTGCTTGTTATAAATAAAAATATATAAAATAAAATCTGTTATGATTGATGCATTTGATCATTGTCACCGAGGCATGTCGTGGTACTGACAGAGACTAATTCTTATTTTCGTATATGAAAGGTATGGTTAGGGTAGCCTAGGGGGCTAAGGCGCGGGGTATTTATGTACCTGAAGGAGGTGATGATTCAAATCCCGGACGATGTTTTTTTTTTTTTTTTATCAAATAATGCGATATGAAAAATCAGCAATATATATTATTTTTAATGAGCAATTACCTATTTAGTTAGTTACCTGATTAAATAATACCTCATTCAATATTGTTTGTTTTGAGATCAAAGAAAAGGTATGAAAGGTAGGTTGACTGATACTGGTAACAGTAGGTGCCCCGAAGTCGGGGCGGGCATGACTGCCTCTACTGCGGTCATCGAGTCATCTGTAGTCATCGAGTCGAGCCGGTAAACTTTTATATTCATTGTATTATTGTGGTCCACTCGCGTAGTCGTCAAATGAAAATGGCACAGTAAAATTAGAACAGTAAGGAAAATATTACACATCTTACGTTGACTTAGTTTCTAGTACTTACTGGACTGATTAGTTGGAATGTGAAGCCATCGTATATTTACAATTACTAGTAGTGAGCTCGGCTATCATTGTGCTGATTGTCGTAACGGCCAATGGCCTGATGGCCTCGATACAGCTCGCATTGTGAGGAGGTTCCTGTTTCTGCAACCCTAACCACCGGTAGCTTAGTTTTTTCAGCCAATCAGTGAGCCAGGCACAATTTTATATCAATAAAAGTAATAAAATTGGAATAACTTTTTTTCCATAACATTATATAATACTTCCTTAAGGTGGATGCTTAGCATGAGGCGGGAAATTTTATATTATATGGGTCAAAATAGCTTTTTGAGTTAGATGCCTGCAATAAGGATCATTCACATAACAAAATGATAACTTTTTTATTACTACATAGGATGCACATAACCTTTTTGAGCATAATGTTTTTTTAAATTATTAATATCCATCAATAAATGACGAAATTATTAAAGTTTTAAAAACAGCTTAATTAATACGCTCACTCCCGCTTGTAAATTAACGTTGACGTTATAATTCGGCCAACACGCAACTCTGGATATTTGTCAGTTTGTAACCTTTTCACGGCTTAACCACTGAACAGATTTAAATACAATTTGGCAGTGAGATAGTTCAATTAGTTGAGAAGGACAAAGGATACTTTTGAACGTAAATGATC
This sequence comes from Polyploca ridens, assembly GCA_951394255.1. Classification (NCBI taxonomy): domain Eukaryota; kingdom Metazoa; phylum Arthropoda; class Insecta; order Lepidoptera; family Drepanidae; genus Polyploca; species Polyploca ridens. The sequence continues at coordinate 7,106,570 of OX596254.1, read as the reverse complement.
CTCATTGCTCAAAAATGCAATTATGTTACATTTACATACCTCGGTGATACCGCTCAATAAATTTGACAGCGATAGCTCAGAAGTATCACCTCACCTGCCAGCTTTATAAAAAGAAGTCCTTATGCACGGTGCCGAGATTCCAATATTGCGATATTCCGAGATTTATGCCCTAGGTACAATACCAGAAGTATGGAGAGGAAATAAATGGTGGTGCTCTTCTTCAAAAAAGGCGATAAGGCCCTATTGAAGAACTACCGCCCCATATTTTTTAACGTTCATATGTGCTTTTAACGTTCATATGTGCCTTTTTAACGTTCATATGTGCCTTATCAGGGCCTAAATTGAATAAATGCTTTTTGAATTTGAATTTGAATTTATCCTTCCTAAACCACGTTTATAAGTTAATTTCGGGGTCATTACGAATTGTCTTGCACGTAGGTTTGAAGACTTCCAGCCTCCCGAAAAAGCTGGTTTCCGTAAAGGCTTTAGTACCATAGATCAAATACATATAGTTCGCCAAATTTTACAGAAGACTGAGGAGTATATTCAACCGTTATGCCTTGTGTATGATGACTGTGAAAAAGCCTTCAATTCAGTTGAGACATGGGCGGTATTACAGAGTCTACAGCGGTGCTAAATCGACTATCGCTATATCGAATTGTTGAAGGTGATTGTACAGCAAAGCCACTATGTCAATCCGAGTACAGGACGAGAGTACGAGATCAATCCAGTTGCAGAAGGGTGAAAGACAGGGTGACGTAATTTCCCCGGAACCTTTACCACTGCAATGGAGGATGTGTTCAAGCTCTTGAACTGGAAGGGTTATGGCATCAACATCAACGGTGAACACATCTCTCACCTTCGACTTGCCGACGAAATAGTCATAATGGCGGGAATCGCTGGAAGCTTTGAACATCATGCTAAATGATCTCAAGAGTTTCCTAACAGGTCAAGATGAAAATATACAAGACAAAAATTATGTCTAATATTCATATTCCGCCAATACCCGTGATTATTGGGAACACTGCTCTCGAAGTTGTAGACGAGTATGTTTACCTAGGACAAATTGTTCAACAAGATAGGTTCAACTTCGACAAAGAGGTCAACGGAAGAATCCAACTCGGCTAGACAGCGTTCGGGAAGCTACGGCATATCTTCAAGTCCAGAATACCTCAGAGTCAGAGTCTTAAGACGAAAGGATTTCAATCAATGCGTGTTACCAGTGATGACATACGGAACATAGACGTGGTCTTCCACTGTTGGCCGCATAGATAAGCTCAGAGTCACTCAGCAAGCTATGGAATGAGCTATGCTTGGAATTTCTCTACGAAACAGGGTCCGAAAAGAGGACATTCGTAGGAGAACAAAAAATATGTATACAGCTCGTAGCGTTAGTAAGTTGATGTGACAATGGGTAGGCCACATCGCTTGAAGAACCGATAACCGATGGGGATGGAAGTTTCTAGAGTGGCGACCACTAACTGGAAGGGGACACCATGCAGGACGACCTCCCACCAGATGGACCGGCGACCTGGTCAGAGTCACTGGGCGCTGCTGGATTCAAGCGGCCCAAAACCGCTCGAAGTGGAAGTTAATGGGGGAGGCCTATGTTCAGCAGTGGATATCATTAGGCTGATATGATGATTACTAAAAATGGTAGGTAAAGAGGGCATTTTATTGAGAAATTCTACAATTATTGTAAAACGTGATGGAAGAAAACCTGTTTATTTGTCAAATAACATATAATATCTCGATTGAGGGCGAAAACTTCATTTTTGCCTCAATTTTCATTTTATGAGGACGCCTTGTTTTTTTTTAATTATATTAAGTTTGTTGCATTGTGATATATCGCTAAGTTTAATAAGTAATTAAAGTTACATAGTTTTGTTAACGTGGTGATCACTGTAGTGAACAAGAATTTAAAAAATACATAAAAGTAATTTAAAAAACGGTCGATAAAATTCAACATAGTTTCCCTCCTTTGTGCACATTATAAAAGCTCACAGCTGTATACGAGTAGGATACTCTCCTGTCTGTCCATTTGTCACAGCCTGTTTTCTCCGAAATTATAGAACACAAATTGTATTTAGATAAAACGCTTAGTTTCGTGACCCGACGACAATTACCTAAGTAGCGTATGTAAAAGAATTCTGGTTTTGGGAGACAATTACCTAACCTGAGAAATATTATCGTAAGTATCAACTTTTAAAAATAAATATCTTGAGACATTTTTCACACACGGCTACCTGATCCCAAACTAAGCAGAACTTGTAAATACATCTCTAAATAGTATAAAAAGAAGTCGTTTTCCGCGTCTGTTTGTCTCTCTGTTTATCAACTCTAAACCACGCAACGGGTTTTGCAGTTTTAACCATCAGATAGATCCTCATTAGTACTAAGTAAAGAGAAGATGCCACACATCACAACTATGTTCCGTTCAAGTGAGGCCATCCGGCCACACTTGTTGTTGTAAAACGATGAACGAAACGCGTAAGCGCCGTGAAAATAACGGTGTTTGCGAGAAAAATACTCCTAAAAGCTTTCTAATAGCGCTACGTGTTTCTACTGTCTGCTTAGACGACTAATTATTGTTTCAGTGCTAAAGAAACCTTTAGTCGACTCTAAAGAAATGAGACATAAGCTTTGCTTATGATAGCATCTCTATACGTGGTAATAATAGCTCAATGCTTTACAGCAAATAATTATCATTAATATTTTAAATGATATCACAGATTTAAAATTAGCAAGAAACAGCCGCGATACCGTGACCGGGTGGCGTGGGCGGTCGCGCAAATCGCTCCACTGACACCACATTATGACATTGTACCCGTGCGAAGCCGGGGCGGGTTGCTAGTACTTACTATACATATTTACACTCAGACTCGGGACATGTAAACATATTCATGCACACAGATGCATATCCTTGGTGGGAATCGAACATAAGATCGGCGGCGTGGAATCTTAACTAACTACGCCAACTGGCCCGTCAAAAGTTTTTTAAAGTATTTGAAAAATTATATTTGTAATGTTTGTCTGCAATTTGTCTACTGTTTAAATTTTTACTGTGTCCAATTCAAAAAGCGTCGTTCTCGCGGAAATATATAGATGGCGGTGTGTCATGTTGAATTGTTTGTTTGCAATGACGCACTTCTAAATAGAGGGAGCTAGTATTTTTTGTTTGCTTAGTTCCGGTAATTTCCGCTAATATTATGTGAAAATGTGGCGCAAGGGTGAAAACTGAAATCTGCTCGAGAGTATTCTGGGCCTTAAGGGCGGTATGTAAGCTAAACGTCATAAACAGGGTTCGCTATTTTAGTGGTTTATGAATGAAAACATGAAAGAAATAGTATTATATGAACATAAACATGAAATCAAGATACCAATTAATAGATCCGTGTTGGCTCTTTTTTTTTAATTTGCTCCAATAACTAGCAAAAACATTACAAATATTACCAAATCACAAAAATCGAGGTTTGCCTCTTTAGTGATACCATCAAATTTAGAATCCATTTTGTAAAAATTATATATAACATCGAATCACAAATATATGTACAACAGATCCGTGGGGCCACATTTTCATTTTTTTGTACGAGAATAACGTAATTTATTTATTAATAAGCATCAATTTTGCGACGCCATTTGTCCATACATTTTTCTATGAAATGTCAAGTGAAGCTTTATATACAAGACGCAATCGCGAAAATATTCAGTTCCCCCCAGTGTCCCAAGGTGACACCACGTCGCTTTTTATTGACACCGGAAATTACGTCATCTATATATCTGTATACATGCGCTTGTCAAAAAGAACATAATAAGTGCATTTTTATTTTTTACATTATTAGAGTTATGAAATACACCATGGACATTTTGATAAATTTATTGTTCTTATGGTAATCGGTATCAATTTCATGATTGGTTGATACGTCCTTAGTCTTTTTGAAAATGTCCCGTATGCCAAAATGTTTTCCTTGTTCTCCCTCTCAGCCATTGATTGCTTATTTTGTTACTTGCTTATAGATAGACTAGTCTTATTAATACAATATAAATAAGATTATATTTTTAATCGTGCGGCTTTTTAATGAATCGTCGTTGCTGAACAGAAGGTTAGGATACGGCCATCGATATAATATATGTATTTTATTAGATTTCACGATCCGAACAAAAAAATCCGTCGAGCTTGATGACAGCGGGATTAAAAACATCTTAAGCGCCAATGAATTTCATAGCGCCTACGCGTTTCGTTCAACGTGTCGTTCATATAGAATTTACACCGCAGTCGTGGCATTTAAATGAAGAAATATTTTTTCTATTGTGATATTACGATATTATTACCTATTTATTCACTTAAAAAACAAATAAGTTAACTTGACTTTGATTTCTTGTATTATTAATGCCGCTCCGTACGCGCCCACACTGCATGAATGTCGAAGGCACACTAAAGTAAGGTGAACGGAACGCAGTTCAGTTAATTCGAACCGATTGAATATTGGGAACGCTGTGTATATATAGTAGAATGCTAGTAGAATACAATTATATCGATAGATACGGCCATTTGTAAATAATTCACTGTTCGTATATTATATTCTTTAACTATAAAGCTATTATTGTTACTAGATATTTTCTTTGTAGGTTACTCTTTGCAAATCTTTACAATATAAATTCTTATAATTTTTAATTCTCGTTGTCACACTCTACTACGCCTAAAAGTCATTGTGAGCATTATCCATTTTAATAAAAAATCGATATCTCGCCACATATATAACATTATAACATCATATATAACATTATTTCTAGAGCTAATATACCATGTTGTTCAATAAGTTTTGTCGTTCGATACGAGAAACACGTTTTTATTATTTGAAATACATTTTATTATGATGATGATGATGATTAGCACTACTCCCAGCCAGTACAACGACCGACCCATGTCCTATACAACCATTCAAACATCAACCACCATGTAACTAACTTAGTTTATAATGACTGGTACCTGAATAGTTGTATCGGAATAGCCATGGAGAAATCAAGGAGTGCGTGTTATATAGGAGTGACATGCTCTGGGGTGGAAGAGGACGGCCAGCTAACCGCAACCAGCTGACCACAATCGACCGACTGTTCAGCCTATAGATGAGGGATGAGCGTTGATGTATGTTGAGTGCTGGGGTTTTATTGTCTTCTTTCTTATTTTGATTTTTTGTTCCTGGGTTGGATTTTGTTATTTCTTTGTTGTTCATTAGATTAACCTCCTCCATGCACGGGTATAGCTTCTGTGCTTGAGAGGCTCCTTGTCCATTCGAGCTTCGGTATGTGCTTACATATTTCTTGTTCTTCGTTATTATTCTAGAGTCAATTTGGTTGCCTCAGGCACAACATCAGCAAGGTTTTTATTATAGTAGTCAAAATATTCTATATCATGCGCCGATTGATTTTTAAAGTCAATATCTGTTTTCTGGGTTTCAAAATTCAAAAAGCATTTATTCAATTTAGGCCCTGATAAGGCACTTATGAACGTTAACAAATGGCTCTAATGGTTTGGATTTTGGTGTACTGTAGGGCCGTAACATGGCCATAATATATGGGACTGTATTCTATCAGATGTGTGTTTGAAAACTTAAGTATCTTGGTTAATGGGATGAGAAACATCCAGGATAACATATCTTTTTGTGTTCCCGAAAGTATTTTTTTTGGTTTCCTATCCTGCTGGGTGTATGAAGTTCCGTGATTTTAATCTGATCATGGATGAGCATTTTGTCCTGGTTTAATTAGTGTTGAGCCTCATTGTTTATCAGTTAGTTTATCACAAGTGCTCGAGCTGTACACATCTCAGTGCAATAATTGTTAGACCCGGTTCTGATGCCTATAATTATTTAAGACTATACATGTGTTAAGTGCAGTGAAGCGATTATTTAATTGTAATATTACGACAATAAACACATTGGGCCCGTGAGGAGTTTGTTGCTTCGCTTCTTCTCCTCATACAGGGCATTTCCGAAGCGACAGTTTAACTTTGTTTTACCCTGCGGAAAACTGCTGTTTTGAAACCCTGCGGAATAATTGCATATGAAATACTAAAAGTGCTCCCAGAACTCCCTATCAGTCGCCGCTATACCGAATTTAACAAATGTTCGTTAGCTAATTATGAAGTATCCAGTACTGAATTGGCCATTGCAGGATAAATGGCTACGGCCCACGTTAAATGGCCTGCGTTCGCGTATACTAATAATTATACAAAGTAAGGGATAGAACTGCTGCATGGCCAATAGTATAATAATATAAAAATAACATAATATAGAATGGCTTCCAAATCTTTTAAAAGAGTAATGAAGTCGTGAAACGTCTCAGTCCAACCATCTCTTTTAATCTGAAAGCTAGATCCGCACATAAACCATTAAAGTAGATAACCTGAGCCGAAGGTCCTTGATAACATTTGCTAAGGGCCTCAAGATATTTATATTGCAAATATATTGAAAATTAGCCTATAGGATTTGAGGATAATGTAGCTTCCTATTACAACTCAAGTGGCTTCCTATCCGCCTTCGGCGGAATACACACAAATTGCCACTCTTATGCATTGTTTTATTTAATCCTAAAGCCCCTCGCTATCTCAAGGAACGCTTCGAGTACTACACCTCAACATCATCTTCTTCATAGTCCCATGGAACTTAACTTCCAAACTCCCAGTCAAACTTCTCACTCTTATTCCCAATCTTTTACTATCCAAGCTGTACGTCTCTGAAACTCTCTCCCTCAGACTATAAGACGGGCCCCGACGTTAGACTCTTTTAAATCTCTTGTTATTTCACGCTATCACACGCTATAAACTTCCTCATTTCCTGCCTTTCTTTGTATTTTTCTAGAGCTGTTATTTTCACGTTATGAAAGTGCATTCTTATGTGTTAAACCTTCCATATTCTCAGATAATAAATAAGACCGCTTATTTTGTATCACTTCTTCTTTTTTGTATTGTTTCGTCTTCTACTATATGGTGTACAAATAAAGCATATCTGGGGGCACGGGAGTGCCCCCCGCCAAGACAGCCAAGCGAAGCGAAAGGGCACTACCTACCTTTTCTCGAAGCGCTTCGTCGTTTTTTTGAACCCTCATAACTTGGGTTTGGATTATACCAGATAAACAAAATTCTCGGAACATGATGTCAATAGTGAACTTATTAAGCATATTAAGTTTCAATAACATAGCTCTTATACTTTAGATTTTATTGATATCTAAAAAACCCCGATTTCGTCACTGACTCACTGATGATCATCAAAACTCATAGGGTACTTCCTGAAGTCCTAGAAAGCTGAAATTTGGTATGTAAGCTTGTATTAGTACACAAACAACAAAAAAATTATAAAACTTGGAAATTTCAAACAAAAAAAAAAAAGAAGTGAAATCCCACCAAAAACATTTTCATGTAAAATGTTGCCGCCAAGACATATGGCTCGTACTGTCAAAAAGTTTTCAGATCTCATGTAGAGCCAAGCTTATAACTACATGCAATTACTCTATAAGCCCTAACTTCACAACCTCTACACACCGTAGTCAAAATTTGTGGCTTGGCCGTTTCAATACTATAAGAACTATTGAATAACAAAAAAGCAATGAACAGTGAATACATTTTTCACCTTACTCCCATGTGACGGTAGCGAAACGGCCAAGCCACAAATTTTGACTACGGTGTGTAGAGGTTGTGAAGTTAGGGCTTATAGAGTAATTGCATGTAGTTATAAGCTTGGCTCTACATGAGATCTGATAACTTTTTGACAGTACGAGCCATATGTCTTGGCGGCAACATTTTACATGAAAATGTTTTTGGTGGGATTTATCTTATCTTATTAGTGAAAGAATTTTCAGAATCGGATTAGTAATTTCAAAGCCTCGTACATGCAATTTACAAACTTTTCCTTTTTATATGATACTAGTTGTACCCCGTGGATTCACTCGCGTTCTCTTGATAAAAGTAGCCCTTCTCTATGCCATAGGTATCTGATTGCCAAATCTCAATGCGATGGGTTCAGTGGTTTAGGTGTGAAAGCGTAACAAACAAATGGGCCAGTGGGTGCAGTTGATTATGATTCCACCTATAGCGGTGCAGGTGTGATTCCCACCCAGGATATGCATTTGTGTGCATGAACATGTCTGTATGTCCTGAGTCTGGGTGTAATTATGTATTTACAAACAAAAAGGTTTCCATAGTACAAGCTCAGCTTAGTTTGGGATAAGATGACCGTGTGTGAGGAATGTCCCAGGATGTTTATTTTATTTAATTATTATTTATGACTAAACTTATTACTATTTATTATTATTACTTATTAAACAAACAGAGTTCCTATGGATTAGTACCTACTTCTTCAAAAAACGTTAACGTAAGTACCCCCAAAGTACTAATATAAGGCATAGCACTGAATTTCCTTTGCTTATAATTAGTGAATCCATTCTGCATAATAATTATGTAAACTTTGGTTGCGCTTATTTAAATAAGCCACTAGAAAAGGTATTTAAATAGAAAATTAAATATAATGTTACTTAATAATATTGGAATTTTATCGGCTGGTACCACGTTATGCGGTACGTACCTAACTTGACGCAACGTCAAGTTTGGATCTGATGCATGTGTGCGTGCCTGTAACACAACTGCAAAGTAACAAATGAATGCTGGTTTTCGCGCGCGATCTAGCCTACATACTACCCTTAATAACATATGTCATGCGTCTTCGGCGAAGGATTTTAAATTTATCTCGCGCCAACTCGTTCTGTTATCTTTTATTTGCCATTTAAGAATTTGCCATAATTTTCACTTGTCTACTACAACGTTACGTTAGTAATATCAGATAATCGAAACACCTGAACGTGATTTTAAGCTGAAGATTGAAGATATTTTGTATTAAAAACAAAAAGTACACTTAACGTTGTTTTAAAATAGTTTTGGCAAGAAATATAGTATAAAACCTATTAACGATGGATTGTACTGGTGATACTGAACAAACTTATGTCCCCATATGTGGTGTTCATAAAATACCTCTTTGTTATATAATTTAGATGTAATAAGTGAATAACATTGAAAATGCTTTTTTATAAAATTTTATTTAATTTTAATACAGTGAAATTTATTTTAAATTAAATATAAAGCTCGCAAATAAACTCTCTTACCTTACAGATAACGCTAAAGTTGTGTGCTTATGTATGTACTTTAGGTCTATAGAATTTATACTATAACATCGGCTGCGGTTTCGGTTCTTTTTTAAAATAAACTAAAGTGGCAACTTCCGCATGTTGATAAAGGAATGTAATTGTAACGACGGCGGCCATTTTGTTTGCGGGTGGGGTCAACCCGACCCCGCCTCGCGTTTCCGCCAAGGGATAATTAAATATCACCCCACCAAGATTTCCCCTCAAGAAATGTGATTCGCTGTGCATCTGTTTATTTAATTCAATTTTTAAGTCTTTTATGCAGTTCCAGGTCTCAAAGTACTTAAAGGGAACATAATTATCTTGTAAAGGTCTTGGGTTTCTTTGTGCTACATTGTAAATGTCTTACCTATGTAGTAATTATGCCAGTTTACGTATGTATTTTTTTTTGCTATTGAAGTTTAAAATCATAGTAAAAAGTTGGTATATTCAAACATTGCATTCATTTAATTGCATGTTTTATACAGAAATGTATTGAATACTAAATTGGCAAGCATTTTTTACCGAACTACAGTCATATAATTATCACAGAGTATTCGCATCGAAACAAACTAAATAAAGATAGGTATAGCATTGCATATCGTTTATTCGCTCAAGGAGCAACTAGAGAAGTACTTCCACCTTACAGAATACCGCAGCCTTACAGAATAACTTTGTTGTGTTCCTACGCGTGAGTAAAGTAGACAGAGCTCATTGGGGAGGGGGTAAAAGTCGGTAACGCGGGAGTGTGCTTCGTGTGTTGCAAGCGTCCATATTGGTACGGTAACCGCTTATACTGTTTTCAGGATTAGAAGATATCGGTGACAGTTCACATTTTCCGGTTTACTCATACTACTTGCGAGTAACTAATATAATATTTAACAAAAAAATATTTTAATTTCCATTTTATATCATTGCAAAAATACAATATATATCGCTATACATAACTAAGAAATAATTTCAGCACATTAATATAGCTTGATAATTTTAAAAATTAAGAAATAGGATATCCTTAAAATACTTGCTGCGTGAAACGGAACATTTACCAATAGTGATTGACAATGCTTGATCGACAGGTTAATTCAAAAAAGTATCGATATATGTTATATCGATTATTTTTGAATAGGTTTATCAATATCGAAATATTTTTAATTACCAAAAAAATTCCGTTCTATCGGTACGATATCAAAGAGAGAGAGAATATTCTTACATTACTAGGTAAATATCAATTAACAAACATAATTTCTCATAAATCCTGTAATAATTATCTGAAATTAAGTACAACGATAATAGTACAGTATGATACATGTGTGCAAAGTTGGTAATTACACACGAGGTGGTATTAAGCAGTAAGACAGTGATAAGGAAATATAATTTGGAAAATAAAAGCACTAAAATGAAAATCGATTAGACTTTCTTTATTAACTTTCTCGATACAACAAAAAAATCAATGGCGCATGACTATAATTGTCAAAAGTGAACTGTCACCGATATCTTCTAATCCTGAAAGCAGTATAGTAAAGCAGGCGGGCTGTATGCTTGTTTACCGAGTATTTAGTATAAAAAAGTTTCCAGTATTACAAATTGTAATTTTTACATAATCCTTAATTTTCATTAGTCGTAGTACTGGAATGTTAAAAATGAAGTAGCCAGTTGTTAATATAATATGAAAAGAAAGCTCATTCGTGAAGCCTCCCAAGTTGTACCTACATAGTATTATTATCTAACGGCTTTACGGCTTATTATCTGCAAAAAGCGTTCGCTCTCCACTAATCCGTGCATTTTCGCTTTCCATTATGTTACTTTAGAGTCATTTCATTCATTTCCTCTCGCTTACGTGTACGATAACTTTTATAAGCTACTTTCTATTTAATTTTAAATAATGTGAAGTATTTTATGAATAGCTCTACATAAGCTCTGTAATACTAATCAGTTTCTGTTGGGATGCTTCGTTGTTGTTAAACATCGCTTATCGTTGATCTTATTGATCTCCACGATTAATATCAACTTAACTTAACTGTATCTAAACATCTGCTTCCAATTATTATGTTTTGGTCATTATGTAACTTTTTAATAAATATGTTGCTTAGTCAAATTAATTATATCATCCCTTTAAAACTGTATCCGCTGAATGAATCACAAAGCCCCAACACGATAGTGGATATAATTAACCCCGAGGATAAACAGCGCATCGTTCACATTGTCATCCGATAGCGTTTATAATTATGATTGTAGAATTACGAGCTGTTTAATTGCAGTGTTAGGTGCGAGTGTGTCTGATTTAGAGCAAATTGAACCGGGGATTGGCTCCCGGGGGAACATCTCATTTGACGCTGCAACGCTTCCAATTGTCTCAAGACTTCGGCTCTGTCTATTGTCTGGAGTTATCACCGCTGCATTATTAATGCGGATCGGTGCTGCATCCACCCTTTATTGTGATTGGATGCATATTGTTGGGCATGTTGCGAATAAATGGGTCAATTCAGTTCCAATAAAATCATGTGGTGGATATTCTATATTCGTTTTAATGTCGGCCCCATATATGCGCACAGAATAGGTTTTCCTAAAATATCACGAATTTCATTGGTAGACTAGAAATAATAATCTAAATATGTCGAATGCACATATGATATTATAAGAATAGTCTTCTAGAAACCACCGATACAATGCTTGATGTTCCTTTCCTTAATTTTTTAGCTCCTATATCTTAAAATTAGAAGGTTTCTGTCGAGGCGTTGACTCTGATTTTAACTTCAGGACTTGTGTTCGACTGGTTTTTAATTGCGGTTCGGACGAACACTCCCTACGCTGATTTGAAGCAAATTGAATAATACGCTTCTCCCGTCCTGTAACCGACAACATCATTTGCAGATGCGGTACCTATCAATTAACTAGCACTGTCGATCATGTACTATTTGTTTTGTTTGATATTGTAAAACATTTGCGGCCTTACTCATAAACGCTATTTAACTAAATCTACTAAATAAATGGTCAAATAAATAACGTCACCTTGCTGTCATTGTCAAACATTTTGACGTTATTTAGGTGACCACTTCAGCAGCTTATTAGTTAAATAACGTTTTATGAGTAAGGGGGCTAGACATTTGCCAATACAGTTAAAATATACCTACAATTAATAAAAAATCACATCGCTGAATTTCTTGCCAGTTCTTCTCAGTTGAAAGGCGATCTCCAAATCGGTGGTAACTTCAATAGCTTTGACCTTCATAAGTGCCCTTCTAGGCCTAAACAGATTAACTGGCTTTGTCTCTTCACTTTAAAATTGTGTCAACAATATGTAGATTTTTATAAATTATTTTTGGACCACCTTCATTTAGTAATGGCCGGTTCGGCCTCCTATACCAGGTTGATGAACAGAAGGGTAGCTCGCTGCAGGCAGATATCGAATGATCACATGCTCACGGAAGTTCAGAGTGGAAATCTATCCGAGGCCTATTCTTAGCAGGGAATACGATATGTTAAAACACAAAGTATACATATGTCATATTTTTTGAGACTGCTAGGGATGCAATTGTAAGAAATAACAAAAATAATGATATCATGCTTGCTTATATACCATACATATATAACATTAACGGTCATTAAAAAGTAATGTGAAAATGGCCGTTATAGCGTTGATCTAACGGCTGTGAGGTTGGAGTGTGAATTAAATTGATTGTGTGCAGTGTCGGTTGTGAGAGATGGTGGCGGTATTGTCGCTCCGGCAGCGTTTCGCGAGTAATTGTATGCATGAATACTTAATGAATAGCGGATTATTTTGTGTACTGTCAGTTAATGCGATGACAGCACAATGAGGAATATTCGGTTGGTTGTCGGCTGACGTCTTCGGCGGCCGATCCCAACTTATGAATCGTAACTGTCATGAGAAAATTACGAAATGCGAGCCCAGTAATATCTTGGTCTCGTTTAGTAAAAAGTACATAATATTTATAAAACGGTGATAGGTACCATGCGCAGAATTTAAAATAGACACTTCAAATCTAGCTAAAAATCTAAAATTACAGCGTCATAAAATTGTATCCGGTTCGGTTTACTGAACGGTCGAAAGATTCCAAAAAACATGACAAACGTGTCGTGCTTACTCGGTCGTTTCTTGTTGTATTTTTAGAAAACGAGGCAATTAACCTGGAGCTCGGTAGTATACCTACTGAAACTAATCCTTTAATATAGAAGCTGTCATGCCATACCACTCCTGATCGTGTGAAATCCGCGTCTTCATTTTGTTGATAGCAGCAATTGTAATAATTGTAGTGTGTGCTTTGGGCCTACAATGGGATTTTTATTAAAGATTTAGGACAGTCAGTACAAACGAATCTAGACACAAAGTAGAGCATATCGTTATCTCGCTCGAAGAGCAGTTCAGAATACCGCAGCCACATAACTTTATGTTGTGTTCTTGTGCGTGAGTAAGGTCGCCGGAGCTCATCGGGGAGGAGTGAAGGGAAGGGTATCGCGTGAGTGATGCCTCGGTGTTTTGCAAGCGTCTATAGGGCTAAGGTAACCGTAAAAAACAGTTACATTTTGGAGCAATTCATTTAATTTTAAACATTATCAATCGTTTCCCAAAATTATATAATTCAATAATGAGCTTAACAGGTCACCCGAGGTTGTTGCTGTTTCGCTCGTTCTACCGCAAAATTGGGACATAAAAAACGGACAGTAGTTAACAAGGACACGTAATATCGACATCTCGTCACGGCTGCTTTTTGTGCTTATAAATTGCAGTTAGTTCGTTAATTGGACGTCGTCGGATGACTGGAGATTTTGGGTAGTGCGAAGTGTGCGCTCGTCGCCGACTCGGTTAGTAATGATAAGTTGCGCGGTAATGGTGCGCGGGAGTGCAGCGCTGCTGAGTCAGCCGAGTTGAACGATGCCGGCGCCTTCAGGTAGCCAGTAGCCAGTGATGTTTCCTGATTCCTAACGCTTATTAACCGACGTGTTAAAGTTACCACTTCCACATAATGCTTTATAGAAATGTATGGGGCTGATGTATTCAGTTCCATATACCTACTAACAGCTTGAAATTTTACCATGTGTCAAGTTCTGAGTATATTTTTGCCTTCATATCAAGCTATTAATGCCAACTGAAACAAAATGATTAAATTCGTAAGTAACGTCATACAGAAATAAAGCCAAACATTCGTAGCTATATTTAGTCGCCCAATCGAATTTTGAAAAACTCTTTATCTATTATAAATTCCGGGCACGTTCGTCTCTGTTTGATTGTATTTCACTTAATCCGTCCGTTCCGCTCATTCTCTATGGTAATTCATCGGTGGTATTGTTTTATTTTGATACAGTGCTGCGTTAAGTAACTACTGGTAATGTTGCGTACTCTACAAGCATCTTTATGAAAAGGGTACACTGCACATAATTGCATACAACATAAGATTTTTTTTTATTATTAAAAGCAGCTAGTTCTTGCGTCGACCCTATGTATCCGGTCGAACCACTCTCGTTTGCACCTTGTCAGCGCTACTGATTCTATCTGCTGCCCTAATTGCTGATATTCCATTAAAGTAATAAATACGCTTCGCCTTCTCGCCTTCTCACCTTCTTATTATAGTTGATTACTGCACTCTTCTGTTTCTATTATGTCATGAGTTATTAATGTTTGACGAACGATTGTTCGGCTTTTTTCTTTGTGTTAACAATATTCGTGAGATTTCTTGTTTACTTTCACGGCTTTTTAAAGGTATCATCAAATTTGAATGAATAATCATGTAGATAGGACTGAAATTCATTTATTTATTCGGGCACTTAATAGAATCCGGTTTGTTTATTAATATAAACAGCCGATGAGATATTTTATTTCTACTTGTTTACCTAGTGTAAAACGAATCTGAGTACTACTCGTACGTATATTTTGATAAGATTTGTTTCTTGGATTTTAAGACTCAACATAAATAAAATTTTAGGTAGGTATGTCCAAATTTTATTTTTGTGAATCTGCTTGTATGTTCTCACGCGGCCATCAGATAGTCACGAGAGTGGGCTGACAAAACGAGGATGTGTTCCGTTTTGTCACTATTTATGTATTCCATACATTGAGTTTCGTTTGGTCATGACATAAAAATAAATTTAAAATATTATAGTTTAGATTAGCGATTTGGTGTCGCACTTGCACCTATCATCAAAATGTTGAGTCGGTAAGAAAAGCAATAAAGTCAAAGTCAAGTCAAAGCCATTTATTCAATTTAGGCCCTAGTATGGTACTTCCGAAGGTCAAGCTACTGAAGATAACACCAGTTCGGAAGTCGGCCTTAAGCTGAGAAGAACAGGCAAGAAATTCAGCAAGGTTACACTTTTTAGATATTTTTTGGACAATCTGACTATAGTACCTACTTTTTAAGCTTTTTAAGGGAACTAAATTCATTGTAATTCATTTGTTGTTTATTGAGTTCACTCGTGACCACGATCAATGCAACTTGATCGAAATGTCGAGGCTAGTCAAAATACTTTAATACAATGAATCTGACTATATAGGCTATTTTTTCCAAACCATTATTTTTGTTTTACAAAACAATATATTGGTTATAATTGGACTGTTTTACAAAAAACTTAAACCGACTTCAAAGTACACTAAGAAGTAATCAAATCCTGATCTGACAATGGGAGCAAACGGGAAGTGTACCCTTTCAAATAAAAAAATTCCAAATCGGTTAATAAATGACGGAGTTATGAGGTAACAAACATAAAAAAAAAACATTCGAATTAAGAACCTCCTCCTTTTTTTGAAGTCGGTTAAAAAGTAACTAAATTACCTTTGTTCCTTATGAATAAATAACGGATATTTGTAGTTACGGAACTAATGTCTAGTTCATAAACGTTTTAAATGCAAATGGAAAACAAACATAATTCTATTGCTATATGCCTATGTGTGTGTTATATGCACATATTACAAAATTACGTGGGTTGCACTTGAAATATAGACGTCGCAAATTAAAACGCGAGAAATAATCTTTAAAAATTAAGTTAACTGATATTGTCATTGTTAATATTGCTTTATTGAAATACATATACGTGCAACAAAACGCAACAGCAAAATCTAATGAAAATTAGAAAAAAAGGGACAAAGTCTTACGAAGTGAAACATTAATTTAATAGTTATTCTGAGTAGCATAACGAACTGGTGACCAAGCGGAACACACCCTAGAACAATACCGATATTGGTCTAAGTTTTTAGTGACGAGAGGGAAGACAAGATATAAGCTCAAGTATATGAAGGTATCACTGTTAGGATTCAGACTGTTCTACCATATTGGAATATTTTATAAATATTTTTGAACCCATAGTAAAACAAAATTAAGACCGAGTGTCGAATAATAAGTGAGTGAAGCTCCGCAAGGAAGCTGGCCTTCTTGTAAATACATGGCGTCATGCAAAACATATACACCATAAGGTGTGACCATAAGAAGCAGATCGGTTGTCATGCCGTATTGAGAGGTCGACAGTGACAATAAGGCTCAGTATCACTTGTGCCTGCTTGGACCAGTACTGATTTTACTCACGCACACGTAGAAAATATTGGGCTTCGCATTCTTATAAGGCGACACTCTGTTTTGCTTTTTTATAAGTCTATGTTTGAACCATAATAGTTAATGTTTCGTTTGGAAACGGAGTGTAGTTGTGGGTGAGTGTTTTCCAAACGCGTAAAGCTTTTCACTTACAGGATCAACGAGTGATCTCTGTCATCAAACGCACGGCCGTGGGCTGACTACGTGTAATGACACGATCGCATCCAAGTGATAACAATAGATAAACATGTAAAGCTTGACTGGCATAAAAGATCTGTTCCCGACGCGTGAACTTGGTATTTACTCATTCCTATACAGCCAACAGTTATCTTACAATTTAATGATCTCACGGTTCCAGACTGAAATTGTCTCTGTTTCCGTATATTTATACTCTGCACGTGTTTATGAATATGGAAATAATAATAACAACAATTCTTTAACAACATTGGAAATTCTTGAAATGATTCCAAGCGTTGGAGACTTGGGCTATAAATATTAATGGTTACGTGCTTGCAAAATAAAACTACATTAGATGTGTAAATTTGGTGTGAAGAATGAGCATGTTATATATGCTGCAGCGAATTTCGAAGAATTCAAACGGATTATAATGCATTGAAGTTCTGTAAGCAGGTATGTGACGTACGCGGAGTGAATCCAATATGTAAATCATTTGTTGATGAAGATGTGAAGTGGACAGCGCAGTGTACCTGTAAATATATATAAATTTAATTACATTAGTCAATACAATATAAGAAAATAAGGTTATATTAATGATTTTTTAATTTATACCTAACAGCAGTGAATTTCAAAACGCCAAATGTTTCCAATTGCGTACAACTATAAATATTTTTTGAAATATCTAAAAATAAACGCTGTGAAATCAAGCGTTTTACAAAACCCGTGTACATTTTTTTAAGTGGTTTAAATTCAATGTACCACACCATAGTCAGGACGTGCGGAGTCTACTCTGGAGGCACTTAATGTGGGCCTCGTTTAAGTAAACAAGGTACACGTCCGCGCGTAGGCTCCATGTCTTGTTTTTATCCGTCTTAGTCCGCCGCTCCACGCTTGTTATCTTGTTATCCTATCTCGGTGAGATTGTGCCTTTTTGCGCAACTGATGCACTCAATATATGCACATATTTCTCTCATTCTTGAACTCGAAGTGCCTCGTCGTTTTGCTCAGTCAGGCTACTTTGATTTCCCTCATTTAAAGTGTAACAAGAACGTGTTCCGCTGCCGCAAAACCTTTAAAATATGTCGGTCAGTTTACTATTGTGGATACTATTTCCAATGTAATTGGATAATGTTAATCACGATTCTTCTGAAATGCCTTTATTTATCGTTGCATACATTGGCGTTGTTAATAGCGCTAATGCAGCGATAGGTCTCCCGTTGTGAATTTCAATGAAGTGCTTGTAATTTCCAAGCTATGATTGAGCACGGATGCATTATCTGTATGTTCCATCTGGTTAAAAAGCTATGTGGTATAAATATGATTTATTTGTAAACTACACCTATCTTCTTATCTATCGATAGGTCACTCTTGGCAGGGTTAAGTTAAAGTACACTCGAGAGCAATGAATCCGGGTCACTTAAAGATACCTATAAATCTCGGAAACTAAGAATGCAAGCTTTATGAAATAAATTGTGTTTAATAGAAAATTAAATACTCCTTAAATTATGGCATTAAAACATTAAAACTTCTTAGTTATTGTAAAGTTAAAAAAATCAAATTTGAAAAAGGGAGACTTTCGAAGAAGGAACTACGAAACTACTGCATTTGATTTTGCTTTTGTTTCTAATCTGTCATTTAAGTGGGTATATAAACCATAATGATAGTGTTCAATATTTATTATTCAAGCTGTAATCATTTCGCTTACACCTGAAGAATAATAATAATAATAAATGTTTTTATTGCTCAATCAAATTACATAATAATCATAATGCAGCCCTGTTTTCTAAACTCGCGCGAACTGTGTGTCAGAAGACAGTACCCTCTCAACACTTTGCCTTATTCCATTAGATAAAAAAAAAATTAACAATTCATATCAACAATATTTTCTTATTAATTAATAATGCACCAGAATTCTCACAATGGAGGAAACCGGCCGTAGTCAGCGCGATATAGCCATGTCGGTGTGTCGCTGTCAACAGTACAAATAGTTCTCCGACGTTATGAGGAAACTGGCCCTAACATACGCAGTGCACGAACAGGCAGAACCAGGTGTGCCATAGCACGAGAAGATCAATACTTGGTGAACACCATGCTTCGTAATCGCTTTCTCACAGGAACTGAACTTACAAATCAGTTTCGACGCCTCGGAGGAAGTAACCCAGCGCATGGACAGTAAGACGACGACTTGTTGAAGCTAACTTGAAACTACGTAGACCTGCAAATGGCCCTAAATTGTAGCGTGGGCATCGTTTTTCAAGACTAAGATATGCCCAGAACCGCTTAAATTGGACTATTGAAGATTGGTCAAAAGTTATGTTCTTCGACGAATCAAAGTTTATGCTCTACAAACACGATGGAAGACACAGAGTTTATAGAAGACCAGGGGAAAGATTCAACAAACATGCATCGAAGAAAAAGTAGCCTACGGTGGTGGGTCTGTACTTGTGTGGGCCGGAATTTCATGTGAGAGTCGCACAGAACTGTTGTTCATAGAGATATATAGATTTCTTTAAGAGACCCGAATTCATTGCTCCTTAGTGTTATATTTTCCTACAATTAATTTTAACCATTCGTTTTTATTAATAAGGAACATAAACGTTTATTTATCTTTTAACTCTCGTTTTTACTCTCGACTTACATTTAAGTCTTGACTCTCGTTGGTATAAAGTTGCATTACAGCCGTTGCTATTCCGCATCAAGTTCGTAATAAAGGGTGAGGCGAGAGCGACGCTGAGCGAAAACGAGGCGCTTTGGCTGGAACTCTTTGTGGGGTGCTTGTCATAAGGACTAGCGCCGTGACGATAGCCGCTGCCGCCCCGTCCGCGTCGCTGCGTAACCCGCCCGCGTCTACTAAAAATATTTTTCATCCCATGGCTGCTTTCAGAGTGATGAGCCTCCGCCGACCGTTTTCCGCTAAGTTAAATTCTCATTACGTTTCTTTGAAAAAAGGAGTTAGCTTTTATAACCGCGCAGCGATCTAGAAAGAAAACTCTATTACAATTATGGCTTTTGACAGGGGTGCTCCGTGTGCCGTGTCGAATCCTTTCATCGGCCTTCTTTTATTCGCAAACAATTACAGCGCATTAGGGGACATTATGAAATCGGAGCGCGGGTGAGGTATCGTGAACGTTTAATGATAAGGCGGATGGCGGCGAGGCGGTGGCTTTGGATCGCAAATCTCGCTTTAAGTCGACGTGCGAGCAATGGCTTCGATAAAATTAATTATGAAATTTATGGCACCGGTCGCTGCCGCGGCGGCCGTCTGACGCGAATGCCTTTGTCGTTCAAATGTGTACCGTCTTAATCGACAATTTACGAATGCCATTTATGAGTGTGGAACGAGCCGAACGTCCTATCCGGTCATAAAAGCTGACTCAATTCAAATTACAATCGCAAGATACATTATCGTAAGACCACCGAGATCCCGACCTGTACTAATAGATAGGTAGGTAAAACTATTGTAGTAAAAAGTACAAATTCAAATTATATCCTATGTTTTTTTGCACGGTTTTCTAATTTTAATTCTGTTTTTAGTAATTAAACTATCTTTCCAATCACCAGACCCTATCAAACATTTCCAAATAGATATTTAAGTGGAAAATATAAATGCTATTTATAAATATAGTCAAGATGAGATTGTGTGGCAATATGAGACTGGAAAATGTGGGGTCTAAGCATGTTTGCCCATGCTATGGTTTTGTCCGGGGGCGGGACGGGAATGGGCGCGGGTCGTACGTCGGCCGCATAATGAGCGCATGTTTGTACTGACCCCTGTCCGCTTTACTGTCGATGTCGCCTTTACCAATACCGACGACAGTCTCGCTTTTCATCTTGAATTGTACGCTCTTGGTAATGCTCTACTTGCACTTCTTTCTAATAATATATTAAACAGCGGAACAGGGAGCCTGAAGATATGTAAAGCAACCGAAATATTTGTTTATTTATGTACGTAAAGGGCGGCTGCGTCTGCCATTAACATTCGAATGTAATAGTCATTTATTATTTTACGACAGGATTACAATGCTGTTAAAGCACGTGAGAACGCAGTTATTACATTGAAACATTTAAATCAGATAAATTATAGCAATATAATTGGACAGTTTTACAAAAAATTTAAACCGACTTCAATCAAATCCTGATCTGATGACAATGGGACCAAGCGGGAAGTGTACACTTTCAAAAAAAGAACAAAAAAATCCAAATCGGTTAATAAAAGACGGAGTTATGAGGTAACAAACATAAAAAAAAATACATCCGAATTGAGAACCTCCTTCTTTTTTTTGAGTCGGTAATTTTTTTTACAGCTAATTGAGTCCTACATAGAGCAATCATCGTCTTAACATTTGAGAATTGACTGATTGCTCGATCAATACACCCGTACGTATTTAATCACCCTCAAACAGATCCAATTAATAGCCGTTAAACGGTAAATTTTATGTACAACCGCTAGCGGATATTTATTTATGTTATTGGGATAAAACGTAAAGTTATCGTAGTCCTAATCCTATCAAATCCAATTGCCGTACGAAAAACTTACAATACAATGTAGAATACAAAATAAAACGAAATGTAAACATTGTCGTAAAAATGTTGTGCGCGTGTATCCTTTTCCAGTTCGTCAATTGAGTTTTTATTTTGGAAGCAACTTCTTTGACAGATAATTGAATTTCGTTAAAAGTTATCGTTTCTTATAGATTATCAATTGGAACTATATGTAAGTAATCGGTATCGTAAAGTTGGCGACCTACATTTACATAACGCATTCACTAACAAGACACGTCCGAGTACAATTGCGTTCGCGAAAGAACCCTACTCAAACAACCCATTTCTATTTTAGCTCAGAACCGCTTGTTTAATGTTCGGCCCGTACAACCGCGTCGGCTAACACTTAACGCTTTTTGCATACGAAAGCGTCCAACGTTTACCTTCCAGTGTCTCTTGTTATTATGCTACTCTGTATTCAGGTCGAGCGAAGTTGAAGGTCGGCCTCCTGCTAGAGATAACGAACAACTAGCTCCTTTTATTTGTTTATCTACACTATGGCTTCAATTTGATAGACTTGTAACGTTTCACGTAGGTATTTTACATTAACTATTGCATTGCACCACCTGAATTTAAACTTAACTCAAAGTGACTAATTCAAACAACTTTTCATATCTGTAGAATGTTGATCCCATCGGTTAGATGAAGTATTGCAGCACATCAATCCGGCAGAGCGTACGTCGACTCAAGAATCCATCTTAGATATACTCTGCAGCTTTTTTAAGCTTTCATATGAACTGACCCGAATAGTCGAAATAAAACGTTACGCGTCGCCACAAAGTAACCCATAAAAGAGCAACTTCGTTTAACGTAAATGCTTAGATAAACGACTGCACTTAATCCGGGAGTTGAATGTTGACAAGGAATGAAGGCGATCAAATATAAAAAGGCCGGGCATTTTATTCCATTAATCCATGTCAAGTTGAATGTATTTATAACAAAGCTAGCACTTAATAACTCAAGTTGGTCTGCGATCGAGCCTCAGCACACCTAGTGAAACGTCTAATCATTGTGTGGGATGCCGTAATTGAAGTGGGGAATCGTTGCTTTGCTTTTATCTTAATTTATTCATTTCGAGCGCAGTGATGGTTAATATTGCTGTGACCGCTTGTCAGTTTCAATAACGAGGTGCTCTTAAATGAGATTGTGCACCTGTTATAGATATACTGTAGTGATGTGTAATGGGGATAATGACTCCGAGGCCAATAAAAAGCCTCAAAAAAAATCTAAACTCTAAATCATTAATTCAAACAAACCTTCGCAGGCGCTTATGAAAAGTCTGACTCGTATGCTCTAATACCGGTTCGGAAGGTTGCATTTGCTGAGAAGAGCCGGCAATAAACTCAGCAATTACTCTTTTCAAAACAAGCTTAGATTCATTACATAATAGTTATTTACATTCTAATCGCACTGACATCAATACTTACATAAGTTATTTGGCAGCTGATTTAGTGTCTCTATATACAACGTGTAAACGAAAGGGTATATTTATCCGATAGAGGTGAAGACTACATCAGACTCTATAAAAAGTGTCAGCTCAAAATAAATTACTCAAAAATTCATCGCTGACAATTTTATTGAATTAAAATCATAACTAACGTGTCGCCGCTCAATGATGGTCATTAATTAATTATCCATTCACGTCACTGTTTTATTATTATAAAATTTCTCTTTCGCGATCTGTAACGCCAAATACCAAAGAAGTCGAATTTAATGGATAAACCCTTTCCGTTGTTTACCCTTATTAAACGATCTTCTATATTAAAAAAAAATATTATAATGTATGTTTGTTAAGTACACACGGCAACACATCAAGCTATACCTTTCCAGTATAAGCTGATCTCGCATTGTATAGGATTTCCGTACAATGAGAGGTCAGCTTATATTGGAAATGTATAGCTTGATCTGTAGCCGTGTGTAGAAATAATAGTGTGGTAGTTATTTGCGTGACCAGCTAGTGCCGTGTGATGGATAGCGTGCCTGCGATATGATCGCCGCCTGGTTGCCGCCGAATTTCATGAGAATCTTATTTACAAGCCCAAGGCGCCTGCGCCGGATTCAGTATTGTAAATTATCGAATTATACTAAACCCGACGGAGCGTACCTATGCGTGTTTATTTAATTTTGGAAACGCTTTGTTTCTATTACCACTGCATATTATATCGTCTAGTGGATTGTGGGAAAGTGTGGGAACCCTAACAATCATGTTGTTGTTAATTCGTGAATTTAAAATTGTTTGTGGTCACGAATTTAATTTGTAGGTGTCGAGTTGTTAACATACAAATTACGAACTCGTCATGTCTACATATCTAGTTAATTAATTTAATGATCATTGTAAAGGAGATTACAAACAAATTGCCTATCTTGGTACATGTCAAATAACGTTATATTGACAGTCGTTATTGTAGACAGGTTATTTATTACAAATAAATATCTTAACACTCAATATCGTAGGCATTATTGATGACTTTAATTTTATTCGTTAATGATCCTTAAATAAACGAAAATAATGACTTAAGAAACATCGATACTTCTATTATTTTTGTTTCATTTCTAATTTATCATTACTCTTTTCCTGTGATTTAAAATTTAAAGTATCTTCGTTCAAGAATAGGTACACGTGAATTTATCTAGGTAACATTGACATAAATTATAAATAATGGCGTGTCTTCTCAACAAAACAAAACGAGTAATTCGTGTACGTGTGCAAATATAGCCTTCGGTGGGTATCGCTTCAGCCCTGAGCAGGGTTGCTCAATAGCAATTCGTGCTGTTTCTACGAGAC
Source organism: Polyploca ridens (assembly GCA_951394255.1). Taxonomy (NCBI): domain Eukaryota; kingdom Metazoa; phylum Arthropoda; class Insecta; order Lepidoptera; family Drepanidae; genus Polyploca; species Polyploca ridens. Next base: position 7,082,360 of record OX596254.1, on the reverse strand, counting down.
CAAAGTGCATCAGATCATTGGTTGTGAACGGAATTATGTATTGCTGTAAACTAGATCGGAACCAAAAGCTCGGACTAGACGAACTTAGTTACATGCATGAAATTCCGATGAGAAACGTGCTCTACCCTGTCGAAGTGAGAGACTGCAAGAAGTTGCGCAACGCAACTTACGGATCAGGCGACACCGGGGTCAGACTCATAACCCGTCATCTCTGATAAGCTGTCGATTGTGATCTACTTTTACTATTAGATCTAAGTATAAGCGGTTGGTAGACTGTTATGTAATGTAATTTTAACAAAATAAGACGTGTTAGTTTTCGATGGTGATAGTACATACTTAATTATTTAGAAAGTAAGTAAGAGAAGGGTTGTTATCAGTAACATAACATTTATTATTGGTTACAATTAGGTTCAATTTGGTTCAATTGGTTACAACTATCTAATATGACTTTGAAATGCTTCATTCGTTCATTTATGAGATAAAAGTCAAAACAATAGTGGAACAAGGTCCTTTATATGTCAATAGCCGAATTACATATTGACCTCAGGGTAGTCACGAATTCCGCCATATCAGATAATTGCAGCTATATTGTCTATTGTCAATAATTTCTCGCTAACCTTGCTTTATTAATACAATAGTATACCAGCCAAGCGATACCTAATATACTAAAATGTTTCCTATGAACTTAAGAGGACTCAATTCGTCATACTTTTCATACAAAACCGCTGTACTTATTATGGCGTTGTTAAACATTTTTCGTTAGATGTTTTGAACAAAATAGTATATTGTGCGCTATGTCTAGCCGTGTATCTAGGCGTAATTTAAAAAAAGTGTGAAACAATTTCAGTCAAAGCCTCCGAAAAACAGCGTTTTTGCCTGAACTTTGGCCATATCTAATGTGCCTATAAATTGTAAAAGTAAAGAAAACATTTACCAGGCTTGCAAATGTATTGGAGATTCTAAATAACTAACTTTTTTTTCACAAACTTGTAAGATTTTTTCACAAGAAGTATACTCCTGGAACAAGTTTTATGAATACGAAATCATGAATGACGACCTAGCGAAGCGGCCGCGAGTGATCAGCGGAATTTACCGACTGATAACCGACGGCCCTGATGCTGTCTCTCTTTTTTAGCAGTCAAACATTACGTTGGATGAAACAACAAGCTTTTAGACTATGCTTGCGTTGAAGTTGCGCCGGCCACAGAGGGCCACCTTAAACTAAACTATGCAAAAATTCTGCGTCTTCGTAACTATGCACGTTATAAAATATATGAGAACATAAAGTTTTAACTACCTTCTATGCCAGCTTTACAATACGCTTAGTTTAATCCTGGAGATGTGGCATGGCCTTGGCACGGTCCGCACATCTCTTGATGAAGATCTGCTTATGAGAGTGATGGTATATAAATCTTGAATCAACGTGTTAAGATCTCTTTGAATACACAGAGTAGTATTCTTTTGAAAATGAAATATATTTTTTTTTTTACATGTAAAAATAATAATGGTGGCAGAACAAATTAAATGAGCAATTGAAAAATTGAATATATTATATGTTTTATGCTGGACCGACCAATCGCCCACACAACCAATTTATAAACAAATAAATCAATACATGTATTGCTTAATTAATCAATGAAAAGATTTGATATTTTTTAATTTTTTGTCAATTCAGGACATTCCCACAATAACGCCGCATCTCACCCCTTTCTTATTTAAATCTTATCAGGTGTGAATATGTTGATAATTATGGATAACAAACCTATAAAAATACATATTTTTATAAAATAGTAGTACGATTACATTTCCCGGCGGCCAGCTGTCAAAATGGGTCGAAATACATTATTTGCCAAAAATAAATCTAAAACCTGCTTTTTGAAAATTGTATACAATATTTATTGCTCTTGAGCATCTGTCTATCAACATTTGAACTCTAAATAAAACGTACTTTAAAGGATAAATATTTAATTATTTACAAGTAGCCAACACTAGAATCTCTACTTTCCAACGGTGAAACTTGAAGAAATGTTAATGGAGCGCGAAATTAAAATCCTGCCATAAATCCACAACTTTACACTATCTTTCTTCCATGTAAGCTCAACAATCAGATTTAGGTCAGGTTTATGACAATAAACTACCTATAAAGGGGCATTATCTCGTTGAACAATCACCGCAGTCCACGAACAGTTTTTGCTGTTTGTACTGAACTGTAAAATTATGGCGCGTCATGCAACCTAGCGACTCGATGGGACTGGAAAGAAATATTGCAAGTCCCTCGGTGCATCTCCCGTTTCGCACGCCCGCCTCACATTGTTATTAAGTTCAGAGGTCGCTTTGTTTATGAGTCAACGCTTTCGAAAGGTAACACGGCGAGCTCGGGAGTGAAAACATCGCTCCAAGACGCCGATGACATACAATTGATAATGTAAATATTGCGCTTAACCTGTGCCCGGGCACACTTTTCATCGAGATTTAGGTCTCTAATAAAACGATATAATTTGATATATAATGCTTGGTATAATTTAGTTAAATGATGCGATAGGAATATTTCCTCGTTGTTAACTACCACAATTGCAGCGACATTACATGCAACTTACCTAATACGAACCATTAAAGGTAGTTCTAAATGGCAACTTTAATGTCGAAGTCGTCGAACGGAAATCGTAAGGTCATTTATGATTGTATTCTTAATGTCCGATTGCGCGAAAGTTAGTCACGCGGGAACAAGCAAATGTTGGGTGACATGTTGGTAACCGGCACGACAATTCACTTTCGATAGCAGTCGTGCGCCTCTCGGCCTACGGACACAAATGCCTGCCATAGCTGGTGCTGTGCTATCTGGATTATGATCAACGGCCACTATTGTGGGGCGGTTACTTATTGCACATCGAGCCAGCTGTTTGCTTATTGTCTTGCGTAATCCGGTGAAGCCAACCAGATGATAATTTGCTCGCCCGCCTGAGCTTTCATTATCGTCGGAGCGACTTCGTGCGTGCTTAATTTAATTTTCTTGCCGTAGTCTCAGACTTAGGAAACTTAAATGTTATTAATTTTACTGAAATGCCCGTGTGCTAAATAATTGAGCCACTGAGCTATCAAGATATTACTTTTTATTCTAATAAGATATAGCAAACAAGAAAGAGAGTAATTGAAAAACACAGATGAAATTTGGTAATATCCTGCCTGCATAAATATATTTTGGATACTGTCAATAATAACACTTTTGTTTGAAATATGATATTACGTAATTTTTTTTTGTTTGAATTTTATTCAGAAATATTTTGCTTTTGAATTCTAGCTAGAAACGTCAGCGAAACTAACTCAACTAAATATGTAAAGCAACTAGTGTTGGCCGATTGTCGACAAACAAAGGCGTGTGATCCGATGACTCAACGGTCTAATAAAACCTCCCTGGCTTCGAGGAATGTCGGGGTAAGTCGATCTTCTAAATGAGTGAAGAGGAATCCCGCTCGCTCGTGGTCACGCGAACCACCTGACACTGACACCCTTTGTTGTAGATATAGTTGTGTCTTGGCACGATCGTGAGCTTTACAGATTCCAGATTTACACCGTGTTTAATGCATTTTATTACACTCTAAGCCGGATTCTTTAATAGATAAATATGAATAATATAAAGTACAACAGGTATAATTCTTGCAAACTGTTCACAACATTTACTTTGAAGGGTCCTGTAGAAGAAGATGAAGGATTCAATAGAAATACATAACAAGTTTCGAAACAAAATTGACTTCATTTCTGTAATCCCTGTTGCTAAAAAGACTTGAGTCTATAAAATTAAATTTTAATTACCGATTTTGTCACAAAAAATCAAATAAAGAGCCGCGAACGCGTGTTGGTTCAGACTATAGAGCCACCTATTTCGGTAGTTATTCGTAGGCACAATTGAAACTATTCCCTGGGGCGGGATTAACGCGGGATATAAAGGTGACCGCTCACTGCCTGCGCCCGCGTCAATGTCACGAGATGCCGCGACGGTTTTATTGGCTACACGCTTCTGTTATAGGGTTGTGATGTAAAACGAACTGTATGCCCGCCCTCTGCAACCGCTGCACCTGCCTGGGAGTTGATATTGGCAGGTTATTTTCAGGTTTGGCATCGTCAAAGATATTTATGTAAGCTGTAGTGTTTGTCAAAGTTCAAACTGAAGCGTTGCTAGGCGAGCATGAATAATCCTATTTGTCAATAAGTATACTACCAAGTATTTCGATTCGATTTGTTTAGTTTTGTAATTTTGCTGGCCAGATTCTCGGTTCTCTCTTCTACCATAAGTCAGGTGTTGCTAACATATTTGACCGGGTCACAGTTTTAAAACCATCCATCATGGTGACATCGCTGTTCGCGTCACTCGTCGCACTTGTCGCCTTGAGACGAATAGAGTACCCCGCGCGTGCCGCGTCGCCGTGTCGTACCGTCGTTGCGCACCGCATTGCATCGCACAAAAGAAATGGTAAGATACACTTGACTTGGCTACGTGAGAACGCGACCTCCGTATTATGTCCGAGACTTCAGTCTGAGCACGGTGTCAGCTACTGATATAGCTGCTGTAGGCACTGTTTAGTTTGATAATTTTCTTATTCTTTGGAAACCATTACAACGAATATATTTCTGTTCGATTGTAAATTTGTGAGGCATTTACTCCCTATGTATGAAAATAAAAACACAATGTTTATTTAATAATAATAATAATAAAATCTTTATTTGTCACCACAGACCAAAACACAGATATTTTTAAAAATATTGTTACATCGCTAAACATATAGATTTGAATTAAGAGTATCAAACCTGTGATATATATTAAGTTATTGTAGTGAAATAATTCTCTTGTAATAAAATGTTGAATAGTATTGAGGTCGTCCCACGCGGCTTGCTTGCGTTCGCGTTATAAATGTACAGTCGAAGACACCAGGTACATCACCAAAATAGGTTTAAAAAGATACATATTTATTTGGAAAAATTAATATGTATGTATCTTTTCCTTCAAGGGTACGGAATAAATACATATTTATCATGGCACCTATGAGATGCAGGATTCATCAACTGTTCAGCTAATTATTAGTGATTTTCTAAAATACGACCAGAATTCAAATGGCTCAAAAGTTCGCAAATTTTGTTTAAAAAAATAATCTTATCGCTGTTTTTAATAATTATAACATTTCTTAGCGCTATCCAGGTAATTATTATTATTAAGTTCTACTAAGATAGCTCTCTGCGATTGTACTTAGGAGAAACCATGGTTTATAGTTTGTAATTGCCGCTTTTGTCTTTACTGCCGAAAATGAGATGCGCTTTGTATTCATCTTTTCTGACACAGGCTTTATTATCGCAGACACCTAAACAATGTTCTACCAGTTATATTAGTGCTGTTGAATATTATACGGGTCAAAGATTTCTCTACAGATACAATTTATTGTAGAGTTCATATTACATGATACCTTTTTTTTACCTTTGCAATTAGAAATATAATTATGTTAATATGATTATGCTTAAGTGCATCTACATTATTTACAATATAATTATTTTTTGTTTTAGGTAAGAGGACCCACTGCTGTAGAATTAGTTTTACTCCATCAATAACGGTCAAATAATGTAAGTAATGTGATAACGCTGCGCGCTGCGCTGGACGCTCCACGTTCTTTATTCCGTCGCAACTATAAGTTAGTTATTATTATAAATCGATCCCCAGTTTAGATTGCAAACGCAGAATGGGAACACAAAAAAGAACGCGTCCGAGTAAAGGCCAAGTAAAACTCAGCGCGCTATTTATCTTAAACTTATCGAAATACCGCAGCGTCGTCGTTTTTCTCGCCCGTCTCGTATATACTTTGAACTGGGTGTCGTTTTATTCTCGTTTCAAAAACAATGATTACCGCGTTGTCTGTAGCGCGCGTCGTGCGAGCGGGATGCTATGATCGTTTTGCATGGAACGAGGTGAAACCATCAATTTGCGCCGAGCCGAGCCAGAGGTAAACGCGTCGATCTCGCATAAAAGAGGCGAAGCGGAGCTCACTTGTGAGGCTGCACCACACTTCATGCTGTTTTGTAGTGTGGCTGCTTCTAGGATGTTAACTTGTGTTGCGATTGTGGAACATGAACTAGGAGTTCGAAAACGTTTCACAACTACAAGTATGAACATACCTATTCTAAGCGAATGTAAATAAAATGCGTAAGCTATTGGTAAGAAGCGGATTGGCGTATGTACTTACACCAAATCAATGCATTTTAAAATAACGTGCAATGATTAGCATTCTGAATGAGAATATATTCATGAGGAAACTGTTCCCCTATAGTCGTTATTCCTGACAGGTGTGGTACGCAGGTACCTCTACGCTATTGCATGTGCACGCAGCGGAGTCGCGGCTTGGACAGTGTAGAGGTGCGATTCTCTCAGCGGGTGGTAAATGCAACGCCTCAGATCCTTTTTTCAATTTTAACGCGTCCGTGCATGAGAAACGATCGAGCCAGTTTTAAGTACAGGCAAGGAAATTGCTATTTTTACAAACGAGCTCTTTGCTGTATAAAAAATGTATGGTAGAGTTGCAACCTGGTAATCCATTCAAACGAGCTTCATTGTATCGAAGGAGGAAGGGTTCGAATATGTCGATATCGGCCGTAACTGCGAGGCGCTCTAGTCCGCGATGTAGGGCTTTATCGGATCAAACGACTGTTTCTAGGAGTTTATGGTTGCTCTCTATGGGCATCCCTACTTCTTCTTATTCCTTACATCGCTATGTAACTCTACTTTCGATTCACATTACGGGAGTGTGTTATCATATCATTACTATTTACGTGCGCCATAAGAGTAGTCTGCGGTGTTTAATCTTTCAATAAGGAATGTCATTGGAACAAAGTGTTGATAAATATCTACAAGAGCAAGAATTCATAATAATTTGTTAACAGGTTTTGGAAGTCGCGCCACGGAGGCACAGCAAGCGTTCGGGGCGCATCGCCTCGTAATGAGAAACATCTGCGAATCAATGAGGTCGGAGCGCGTTTTATTAAGCATCGCGATAAATTTGCATCGTCAAACAGCGACCGCGGCGGCGAGGCACGTTCGGCAAATAGAATAAATACGTAGCGGCTCCTCGTTTCCTCGCCGGCCTTCCACCCCTACTACAAACACAATTTACGTGCTAAACTCTATTTATATGCTACGATTTCCGAGCACCATGCAGTGCCGACATCAAATTACTTAAACAGAAGAATTGTCAGCGCGTGATGATTTGCGTGCATGTTCTCCCGATGCGGCTTCTCGCGTGTGCAAACCGATATAATACTCTTCGCTTCATCGATCTTTCGAAATTTAAGGGATACTTTTCATGAATACATTTTTATTTGTAACTGGAATTAGCAATGTTTTTAAGTTACTCGAGTACCTACTTAATGCATATTTTTTTTATGCGATTATTTCGGTATACTTACTTGCGTACGGTTGGCCCGCCTGATGTGCTGAGTCTGGGTGTGAATTCCTACGTTATATTGTAAATATATATTTACAAATACTTTTAATCAGTCATCTGGTTACCATAGTATACGCTCTAGTTTGGGATCTGATGATCTGATGACTCCAGAATATCCCTGGATATTTATTTATTTACTGTGTCCCTGTGTAACGGTTTCACCCGCGCCCTCTCCTTTACCTCCTTAGTACTTTTGATAACTGGAACTACCACTCCCATTAAAAAAATCTTTCACGACGTTGCATTGTTCCCGAGTGCTGGGTGAAACCGTGAGAGACAGCTAGTACTAATATATACCTACCTATACATATACCTATAAATAATGTGTTTTAGCTTTTCGATTAGAAACAGAAAGCAGGTAGCGCAACCTCATAATTTTTAACTTATAATAAAGTATAATACTTTGGCAAGGTAATTTATTGTTAAAAAGGGCACCTAAAAAAGGCTTGACAAAGTGGTTAGCCGTCGGCGGCGCGGCAAAGCTTACAGAAAGCGAACTCTCGATTACGCACGTCGATTTTACAATAATTGCGGACAGCTTCTAAAGCTAGTGCTACGCGCGGGTTAGTGGCTGTCGTAAAATTTCATGACCACTCGTACCCAGACAGCCGGAGGGTATCTCGAGGGTGGACTCGCAATCACATATACACTTCGATATCGGACGGTATTCGTGATGCGGATCTCTTTACTTATGGAAATACTCATTTTCGAAGCCTATATCGTTTAGGCAGTGTTGGTCTGCATGCGTGAATGTCCAAATAACATGTATGGTGTCAGATTTAGAAAAGATAACCGGCTCGATAGAGAAGGATGGGCGCGAGCAGGAGGACCGATGAACTCGGAACGTGTTGGTCCGATCCGAATCCGTTGAAGAGTTCAATAAGCTGGGCTTAGCATCGATCTTCGATCCAGTGATTACGACGGGCGGCGTTGACGGATGTCAGCTTAACTTGTCTGTCACCCGGCCGGCTCAGGCACCTACTATATTAATCTCTATTCTCACCGAGCAACACGTGGATTTACGCATCGACGAAAGTAATTTATATGCAAATCATTTCAACCTTGACGATTTCGTGACTAATACCTTATACATAGTCCAAAGCTTCAAAGCCTCGGATTTGTATTCTAACGGTACTCGTTAGACGTAGAGGTGTAAATTGTTAATTAATAAATGTAAAAAATGTGTTAATTTTAAGTAACTATTACACCGTCCTATTTTTAGGATCCTACCTAGGATGGTTCTAACTAGGAAGCAGGAAGCTACTTATTACACTACACTATATTGCTTTCTAAATAGGACGCGGCAAACAGTATAGCAACTATACTAAAGCGGGACGGACGACTCGTAGGGATGTAACAAAGGTTGATTTAAAAAAAATATAACGATACTTACATCGATGTTCTTCCGATTTTTAAGTTTTTTATTCTCTCAAACCGATCACACAACTTAAAATTTTAATGAATACAAGTGAGCTCCTTTATTATTTTTCTATTATTGTTTTTTGATTACTAATGACCTATATATTCATCCCTCAAACTATATGCCAAGACTTTAGAAGGGCCTTATATAATTATTTCAAAACATCGATGTTTTGAAGAACAATGTCATCCCTAAACGTCCTAAATCGGAGCGACGCGATTACACTTTCCTGTTTCAGGAAGTAGAGCGGTTGGGACCTTCCTATCTCACTACTTAGGATACTAACCGTTCTTTCTGCGATTACACGTTCCTATTTCCTAGTTAGGATCCTAAAAATAGGACGGTGTAATAGTTACTTTATTTGAATTTGAGTGTTGCTTCATACTCTTGTTAAGTGTAAGTTTTGTTTACCTACAGGCGTGTGTTAATTTTTGTTTATATTATATAACTAAATTGTATATCTTTACTCCTTAAAGATCGAGTTAAGTAAGATCGCTTTCTAAAGTAATGGAACCCTTTCATTCTCCGTAGCATGAACATGCGTTTGTACATTTTTTCTAAGTGTACGATTATCTTAAATTAATATTTCACTAATACCAATGTCGCTTGTCAGGAGACAAAGGCCTCGGCGTTGTTCAGGCGTCGAGCGAGCGCGCTGGCTCTTTGTGTGCGCCACAACAATATTACTGGCGTCTTGATAAATAGGAACAACTGTTGGCCCAACAATGTGGCTCGTAAGGCGATACGCTCGCTATCGACCGCTCGATTAATGACCGCCTCGCCTAAAAGAATGGACCATAATATTTATTATCAGATAAGCGCCCGCTACTGGGTAATTCGTGTGTCTCTGGCCATTGTACAACACTCGGTGTATCGTCTATGCATTAGTCACCTCGAGTCGTGCGATATCAATTTATGAATTTACGTTTTTATTTTATTCGTCGTGTTGGTTCTTCTCGGAATTCTCTGTTACTTTCGTATACGTTATTTCTTTTATTGGCATACATTTACGTCCATCGTTACAAATTTGTTACTAATACTTACCATTATAGAGTGTTTATTCGAATGCCAATATTTTAAGAAATGTATTAAATTTAATGTAATCAGTCGGTTTTATATAAACCTACGACTAGAAATGTGATTGTATTATGATGACAATAAAGCTGTTGATTTACATTGATATCATTGCTGTTTTATTATAATAGTCTGTTACTACTCTAAACTAAATAAATTGAAGTTTGAATAAACCAAGCGCTAGTGCCATTCAATAAAACATTAATAAAGACAGACGTTACGTTGAGCGGAATGTTCATAGCACGCCCTAAAAGATTATTGTATAAATATCGATTATAGCATAAAAAGCGTTAGACGTTCGAGGAACTAATCAGCTTGGACTGATTTTATATTATAATAGTTAATGAAACGTTCCGCCCACGGACCGAAATCCAATTGATCTTGAGCGCGTTAATAGCCGCGTCGAAAGTTGTGTGCATGCGCATCCAGACACGTAACGAGAGTCCCCATCATACACTATTATCAATTTTTATATGGATTGTGAAAACTTGCTTGAAAAAAAATGCCTTTGGTGAGACTATTATTCTTTTTTGTAGTAATATAGAGTTTTGGTATAATCAAAATTTTTTTTTGTCTATTTCGTAACTTGAATTTGTATCTGTGAATATTTCCACAGTTCATAATACAGGGAGTTGACTCCAGTGAGTTCTCTCATACGTTGTCGTCATATTTAATCTTTAATAAATAGATTTTTATTGTTCACTATCATGACGCACAGCTTAGGTGCAATGATATAATGTTATTGCTGTCAATAAATATTTCAAAAGCATCACATGTAACGGAACTAAAGCTTAATTTTGTAAAATAATACATCTCATACGCGCGTTGCATAACTTGTGTATGAAACATAATCATAACTGAGCGGGCCTCGCTGAGTCTCAGTTACAAGAGTATCTTTGTACCGTGCTGATATTTATGATACGATGGTGATACAAACGGCACTTTACCGACACTAAATTAGTCAGAATAAATAGGTAACGCCCATAATTTAGACACGTCCCCGACGGAATATTCTTTTTCAAATTATGCTTATAAAGACATATCAAGAGTTGAAAGTGACTCCAATATCAAGGAAGCTACTGTCTAACGTGAGGTAATTGTAACGGCAATCTATCTATCTATATATAAAAATATATAAAATTCAAAGTCCTGACTGACTGACTGACTGATATATCAACACACAGCCTAAACCGCTGGTCCTAGAGACATTAAATTTAGAGGGTATATTCTTTGTGAAGAGTAGGTATCCACTAAGAAAGGGTTTTCCGAAATTACACCCCTAAGTGGGTAAAGTAGGGGATAAAAGTTTGTCCGACAATCAGTCCGTCAGTTTCGAAGTTAGGATCTTCAAATTTTGTGTTTAGGCTGAAGATTGAAAATTAATTTATAGGTGTCTCGGCGTTTTTAATAATTCCACCCTCGAAGCGGGATGAAGTTGTGTTGTTTTCTTTTATTGTTGTAGAAAAATATGTCATTTGTTGCCTGTAGGCCACGCGGGCGAAGCCGCGAGCAGATGCTAGTAGTTTTATACAATGAGGATAAATTCTATCAATATAGGAAATTCATTATAATTCCTAATAAGCTCCATTTCGGTTCACGTTACGTGACGTGTGAATAATATTATTTTTGCCTCATTTTTTTTTAAATGGACACTTGGTACATGCTATACGCATGTGTGGTGTTTGAAATTTTTTCTCGCTATCAAAGCTCTATCGTCCAACTACATTCCGAAAATTTGTCAGTTTGCTATGACACAGTTCGGTAAAACATTTTGACACATTTGAAAATGCGGTCAGGCGGGACGCGGGACCGCGACCTGAAAAAAATCTTGGATTCAGAATAAACAAATCTATCGATATCCGCCGTAAAACGAAGAGGTAAAATTTTTGATCGTGGGGGGCTGCCTTGAAACCCATTTAGTAAATTTTGTATGATGAATAAAATTCCGAGACTCGCGATGTCTACTCTTATAGTATACTATTATACCTAGTTGCCATCGTTTAATTTAAGAATGTACATCGTAATATAATTTTATTGATTTGAATGCTTCACACTGCCAACAGTGGGATGACGTGAGCCTTATACTGTAAAATCTATAGCATCCGTGGAACATTTGTAAATTCCTAACGTGCTTCCAAGCAGGTTTTCTTGTGAAGGAATGGTGTTCCTTGTTACTTTAATAATACATGTGATGTTTTAGAATTATCACAAAGGAAAGTTATACATATTATTATACCTAGTAGATCTTTACGTCATCCATATCTTTTTGCGATATCACCAGTTGCCGGTTACGTTCGAGTGACTTTATTCGAGCAATAGGTATTGATTTAATAATGTAAATAATTATACATTAAAAACCTTCGCCCTTGAAAATGTGTTATATCCTTTGCTTATTTCTATTCATATACGTAAGTTTCGAATACAGTAGCAAGCAACCCGCCATTCGCCGCCCCGTCACAATTAGCGTCGATTGGTCGCGGTGCGGACCCGACGCGCACGGCCGCGCTTCCCATAACCACCTGCGGCTCTTCGCACTGTCACCGCCACCAGCTTTAATTAACTTTTTGTCTCGTCCCCACCGAACAATCGGTTGACATTCCGTGCGCTTCTCTCCGTCTACTGGAACGACGATGACCGCCATAGATAACCGATAGTTTTTTCTCCGGCAATCGACGTTTATGGGAAAATCACAGAAGCGCCGATATCTGCTATGATTTAAAATCGATTGCAGTTAAATAGCTTTAGCCGAGTCAATATTGGATTTGTGCCCTTTAAGTTACTATGTTGTGAATGTAAAATATTGAAGTAGTCTAGCTTGGAACTTGATCTATATTAAGACAGAACTTGTTATAATGGATATATATTGTTATTATGCAGTCCAGCGTGTTTCTTACTATATATAGTTCCCTACTTTTCTACAAAAATCCTTGTACTTAGAGGGTGTTGTGAGCTGTCGCTCGTTACCCGTATCTCTTCAATAGTACAAACAGATATGGTATTCACTACACGCCTTCCGAATTGCCAATCCTCGGAGGACTTGAATTCAATATCATATTACCTTGATGACATATCAGACCCATAAAATCATTATATGGATAAAGCGCATCTCAACTCAGACGATTCGAACAAGTCCAAAACACAGCTCACACGATATTCCGATATGGAATTCTAGTGCCTACATTCCGAATCCATTAGATCAGCTCGATGGTACCAAATTATTGTACTGTCATCAGAACTACATATACGTGCAAAATTTCAAATTGAAACGATAACTAGAAGTAGGTTAAAATCGACTTCCAGTAAAATATCTTAAAGATGATAACGATAATCACATGATATAAAGTTATCGAAGAATGGTTATATTGCGCTTGACCGCACGCAAGTTCAAGTTCGAGTTCGCACGGCTCAGCTGTTGCAAGTTGCGCAAACGCACTGGTTCGCCTCCACGCCAACGCAAACTCATGACTTGCGTCATGACTCATCAACAGTGTCAGCAACTCAATGCCTCGTTTATATAAATATGTTATATTCTAGTCAATGTTTATTTATAGATTTCACCATTTGAGTTTGAATGAAATCCCTCGATCATTGATTAAGTACGTATCTATTTATTTTCGCTTGTTCGGTGATAGGCATTCGGAATCAAACATGTTTGCGATTTTAGCGGCTGTAGCATTCCGAGACTTCAAAAAAGCTCTCGATGTTTGTGCGTAATATTGTATCTGTCTCTTAAAGACACTAGCAAGTCAGCAACACTAACATTCTTATGCAAATGTAAAAGATTGGAGTCAAACAAAAAGAACGATTAATCGAAGTCAAAAGTAAATCGAGCGTGCGCGGCGGCTCTTGGTTCGCGCGCTACCTCTTTAATTGCTCTTTGATAACCGGTAATAGTAGTATAAATGCACCCATTATAGTTTCTTCCATTTATATTGAACACATTAATGCTGATCGCGTTTAAAAATTTAAACTGTCTTTGTTCGACCATCGCATTGCGTCTCCACGAGCGATACGAATAAAGTCCAGTATGTATGGTTTCACACGAAACTGGCACTCCGGCGGACTTGTAATGTGATGTGAGCTAGGCGTGGGTTTAATTTGAATCCCGGACGCATGTCGTGTCATTCTTTGATGGCTTTACGATACGAGGATTTTTCTAAATTACATGCATATTTTTCAATTGCCGTCTGTTTATTTTTCAAGGTTGTGGATTTTCAGCTATAAAATATATTATTGAACAGCAAATTAATAAAATTATTAGAAGTATAAGAACATGTTATAATTTGTTGGAATGTTTTGTGTCAAAGAAGCAGTTAGTTTCCGTCCCTATTTTCATTTATTGTTAAGTAGAGAATTAGTTACAATGTTTTGATCGTGGTGCTCGCGTTTGTCTGGTTTAATCTTACTTGACGTAGGCTCGAGCGTTTACGAGGGCAACTCGTGCGTCTTCATTTTATGGGCCACTGTTAAATAATGCGTACTCTTTGCGTGATGTCGAAATAGCGAACCGTGTCGTTTTGTACTTTTTATGAGTTGTAGAGACGTGTCTCATTTTATCTCGCTGTGTAGTACAGATGGCTAAAGTTTTGTTAGCGATAGCGTAAGTTGAATACGCGTTAGCACCTGAAATTGAGTCACATTGGGTTGTAATATGCCTTTTCAGACATTATTTATAATATACGCAGTACTTAATGTAAAATCTTGTTGTTTTTTCTGTCTGAAATTGTTTATCAACTATGAATCAGAATACAAAATAGCCAAACGATATTTTAAAATTCTTGGCCTCGTAAATAACCAGTAACTACACTTCTTTAGAATGTGTTAGTTAAAAGTGTAAGGCATAGAAAAGGTATTCGCAGTACGGTCTCGTATATCGATGTTAAGTCTTAACAGGTGGCCACAATACATAAGGAGCTTAGTTAGAATCACGAGGTCGTGAGTTTAAATTCTAAATCGGATGCAGTATTTACTGGCGAACCTTATCTTATCATGTGCAGTTTGTTAGCTAAGTGGGAGGTTAACTTAAAAATACTGTTTGCTTCTGTTGGTGAGATAAAGTAGTTTGCTTCTAACATTGTACGAGAAAAACCTAGGTAAAGTACATGTTATAGTGACTCAAAGTTAAATATAGTTCAGGAATATTACGACCGTGTACTGTTAATAATAGGTAGGTTTTTGTTTAGACATGTTTTGATGTTAGAAAGGTATCTTTGTTTTGAAAAACGCAATCTAAACTACAATTGGTAGATCACATGTTACAGAATGAATTAAACTTACGTCTTGTACTCTATTTAATTTAGTACAGACTATTAAAGTGGAATCTCGTGTCAGATTGAAGATGGTCGGATTGTATTCAATTCCCTGAATGCCTGCTTGTCTTTAGTTCAATTAAAAGTTTACGTCGCGACTTACATGAAAGCGTTGGTACAATACGAATATTATTATTACAATTTTAGTTATAAAACTAAGTAAATACTTACATACCATAGGTAAATATAATTATGACACCTTTTCAGAAGCTACTTAGGATGTCTAATGTCTATTGTACAATAAAGCAAACATTAGAGTCGACATCAACATGCGTTATAAAAAATAAAGTATACTACGCTTAAATACTAAATATAAAAAATAAAGAATAAATATACGTACGCACTCATTCACCCACATATACACATCCCATCAAACACGATCATCCCTCAACACATGCGCATCGCCTAACATTCATACTCATACATACATAGTGTTAATTCTCATTGTCTTAAGTGTTCCTGCGGGTGAGTAAGGTTGCCAGAGCTCATTGGGGAGGGGGAAAGGTCGGTAACGCGTGAGTGATGCCTCGTGTGCTGCAAGCGTCCATATGGCTACGGTAACCGCTTACCATCAGGCGGGCCGTATGCTTGTTTACCGAATTCGTCGTATAAAAAAACCATACACCAAATATTTACGTCTCGTCAGTTTTGCTGCAGTTCTATTAGTGAATATTCATTAATAACGATGACCTAATATTACTGAATGAATTTATGAATTTAGACCTAATATTACACGCAAAACAATGAATTAAAAGGTAGTTTTGAAGTAATAAAAAATGTCTTCTTTGTGTTTTAATGAAACAAGAAAGTGACTCATCGTCCTTGCACCAAGGAGCACATAAATTGTGATTGATTTCTTCGAACCCGTTGTCTGTAAGGCATTCCAATCAGTCGGGCGAACATTTCCGAGGGCGAACTGAGTCTTCCAAGATCGTTAACAAGCTATGCCACCCTATTCACAACTACTCGTCATATTCGACTGGACAAATTGTTAGATATCTTGTTCTACCTTATCGTTGGTGATAAGGATAAGACACATTTTTGGAATTCAGTTGAAAGCTATAAATATGTAAATCGGATAACCGTATGACTAATAAAGCAAATGATTTATCGTTCATTTAAATAGCAAACTGTTCGCAAATTAACTTGCTTAGTTTTGGTTTAATAAGGTGCCAATTATATTGTTTGTAGTTAGCATAGATGATTTGGGTCATCACAAATAGCTTCAGATGTTTTTGTATTTGTTTCTTTTTACCCGATTATGGCAAAGCCAATCTGAGAGAGGTAGAGCATAGCGTAATATTCGCTCAAAGAGCAGCTCGACTGGGGAAGTACCTCCCCCTTACAGAATACCGCAGCCAAATAACTTTATGTTCTGTAAAGTTGTGTTCCTGCGCGTGAGTAAGGTCGCCAGGGCTCACAGGGGAGGGGGGAAAGGTCGGTAACGCGTGAGCGATGCTTCGTGTGTTGCAAGCGTCCATATGGCTACGGTAACCGCTTACCATCAGGCGGGCCGTATGCTTGTTTACCGACATAGTTGTATAAAAAAAAAAAAAAAAGCCAATATGAAGGGTTTGGTTTTTAGCAGTCTATATATGATTATTTTTTCGCGTCTTGAATTTAGTCATATTCGTGAAAGCTAAGTTTTTTGGTTTTCGCATTGGACTTTTTCATTTGCTCACCTGTTATATGATTATAGAACTTTTTAATATTTTAATGTTTCAATTATGTACGCGGTAAAGTAAGCCAATTCAAATCGTATTTTTACGCGAAGTCAGCAGGTATGACATGTGGCGTCATCCGACCCAGCTAAGATTTTTTCGACAATTTGTAGTCTCGCATGGCACTGTTCGCAGCACCTGTCCTGTGTATACCAAATCTGCTTCAAGTACTTAATATGGCACGCACTTATGATCTTTTTTTAATAGCATGTGCTCCATAGATAAGTTACACTTTAAAACCACTCGAGGCTTCCAGAAGCCATATGTAATTTTTGAGCACACGATTTTTGTTATTGCACGCATTTTAATATTGCGGGTTCTTGTGAATCTCCATCTCCGTTATGTCAGACATGAAGATACATCCCGCCACATCGCCGCAACATTTCCCCGAGTCGTATGCTCTCGCCAAGTTTTGAACTCGGTTAAGCTCGACGGAATAGCTATTCTGAAATTTCTGCAACGCATATGCAAATGTCAGCTCTCGACACTGATTGTACGAGTGGCACGGGGAAAATTCATGCATTTACATTAAATTTCACCGAAATTGGATCCTGTATTCGTAGTTTATATACGAGCGCAGTGTCACGTGCGCGCTGCTCTCGATATTTACGATTTTCAATCGCATCTGTCGCGTGGCTTACATATTGCTTAGGGTGAAAGCAATTATAATTAAAATGGGACTTCCTAATTGCTTTTTACATTTAAATCTATTAAAAAAACACGTGATATGTATTATTAAATATAATTATATAATGCAAGTTTTAACTATTTTGAAGTATTCAAAGTTGATGTTAGATATGGTCACCCCACAGAACTAAAAATAAATTCATGCGTGCTTTGCTTGCTTTATTTACTGCCTTTCATATCGTTTAATCATAGCTCGCCGGTTATTGAAACGTTACTGAGTTCCTTAGTGGATTAACTAATCGAATGATTGTTTACATTCATTCGCATTGCCAGTACCAGTAGCTTTGCGTATAATGAACGTTGGCTACATTAATTACTATTTTATTGCCACTTTTATAGCTTTGCCTTTATCGGCTCATGTGAGATTACATGTTCCTTACTAGGTACTTTTTCTTTTCTGTTTGTGTTGACTCAATCCAACTTCATTATTGGTTTAACAACTGCCATAAAAGTGACTAATTTACTTATGTTGATAAATATGTTACCGGAACGTTTCAATCGTAGTTTTCTAAACATCATTGCATGAAAAAAAAAAGAGTTTTTGTGTCATCACATCAGCAAGTAAATATCACAGAAACAGTCGCCTCGCACGATAGCAAGTGAGCTAATTGTATCAATTTCTCGGCAAGTGGAACGACAGTTCTCTCTAATTTGCGGGTAATACCGCGAGAGAGACTAGGAAAGGCAATAAATTGGCGCCGGGTATCGATCGAGGCGCTTGCGCACAAATCAACCGGCACGTCAAAACAATAGCGGCCTCGACTACGGCTGCGGGGGCGATCGTGCAGCCACACGCCGCTTATCGTCAAAACCAACTTATTTCTACCACGGGACCTAAATACACTTGCCGTGGAAATGACTAAGCTACGCCTTGTTTTTCATCCCAGCATAAAATGCTGATCTCTTTTATTTTATACAAAAATGATTTTGCTTCTGCTGGGACAAGCTGTGGACGCGATCTTTTGAAACTCCGTAACGTTTTTGTGGTTTTGCCGCAGATTGTATAAATCATCGTACAATAATATCTGTAGTGAGTGAGTAATGAAGCATTCCCAAATTCTAAAAGATGCTTATCGCTTACATCTTTTTCCGAAGAGAAATTGGAATGGTTTAATTTCCTTTCTTGACCAACGAAATAGCATTCTTTTTTCCACTATGGTAGCAAACAAGCATACGGCCCGCCAATGGATGGTAAGCAGTTACCGTAGCCTATGGACGTTTGCAACACCAGCGCGTTGCCGACCCTGAAGAAATCTTATATTTTGCAACATTCTGACAGCATTCTATCATTTCACGAAGGTATCTGAAGACATTGATAGATAAGCTTACCAAGCGATCAGCTTTTACTCGATTCAATGCCATTTGGATTAAAATTTTTATTTATCACGATTGGTTTTGCCGTTGAAGCGCCAATAGATAACAAACTCACTTTTGTTGTAACTTTTTTGATGTTTCGTTTATTACATTCTGTATTTAGATTCCTAAACACACAAGGATCGTTGTTGTGTCACAGTAACAAGTTTCAATGACCAATTTTATATTTGTAGTATTTATTTTTGGCTGATGTTATATATTGTTTATTATAGTGCAATAATGTATAATTTTTTATTTTTATTAATCTAATACAATTACTGTCATATTGGTGATCGTGAACCTGTTCTTATGTGCTGAGAAAAAAGCCATGAATGAATGTAAGTGAGTTTTTGTTAACTTGTCACTGCGTTTCCGGCGGTCGGTCTGTTGGTCGCACGGCGGCAGCGCGTGGAGAATCGCCGTACGCGTCGGACCGTCCGCGTTGTCGGCCTGCACTTGTTTCTTTCTTAGGGTCATCACCGTAGCCCTTTTTTCTCTGATTTTGTACATATTTTCCAGACCAGATCCTTTTGAAGTTACAGCTTGTATATTATGATCACAGTTAGGTACTTTGTTCGCAAGGAGGCAAGAACAGTATTGATATTTATTTTAAATAATTTAAGACTGTATATGATGATAGGGCCGAGGTGGAATTAAGACGAGATGATATGTGATTTGGTGTCCAAGAAAAGTATAAAGCTAATTCAAGTCAAACCAACTGTTGGTAGGCTTGAATGAAAAATATTGAAAGGGCAGCCTCTAAACGATTTGTTGACAGCCCTGATATTGTAATGTGAGCTGGACACGCTCCACCGGTTCTTAGTGATTGAAAAACGACCTAAAATAACCGATCATCATGGGACCGTACTGTAACGTCAAATGCCGATGCCCGAAACAGTCAAGTGTATAAATTGACAAATAGTGTAGCGAGCTTAAGAATGATGTTGAAAAACCTATACGTAATAAGGTAACAGTAATCCAACCAAAAACATTTTTATGTAAAATGTTGCCGCCAAGACATATAGCTTGCACTGTCAAAAAGTTATCAGATCTCATGTAGAGCCAAGCTTATAACTCTACTTGCCCTTACTCTACAAGCCCTAACTTCACAAACTCTACACACCGTAGTCAAAATAACAAGTGTTTTTAGGCTATGCATGTTTTTATATTTTTTATGTATAAACTTGTATTTTAGTGAAATAAATTTATTATTATTATTATTATTATTATATGTGGCTTGGCCGTTTCGCTACTGTCACATGGGAGTAAGGTGAAAAATGTATTCACTGTTACTTTTTTGTTATACAATAGTTCTTGTATATATAGGTTGGATTTCACTTCTTTTTGTTTGTTACGATTGTTTTTTTTTATATATTTTTTTTGTTTTTGTAATTTCCAAGTTTTATAATTTTTTTGTTGATTGTGTACTAATACAAGCTTACATACCAAATTTCAGCTTTCTAGGACTTCCGGAAGTACCCTATGAGTTTTGATGATCATCAGTGAGTCAGTGACGAAATCGGGGTTTTTTAGGTATCAATAAAATCTAAAGTATAAGAGCTATATTGTTGAAATTTAATATGTTTTATAAGTTCACTACTAACATCATGTCCCGAGAATTTTGTGTATCTGGTATAATCCAAACCCAAGTTATGAGACTTCAAAAAACGACGAAGCGCTTCGAGAAAAGTTAGGTAGTGCCCTTGCGCTTCGCTTGGCTGTCTTGGCGGGGGGCACTTTCGTGCCCCCAGATTCTCGAAAAAACAATGACTTGGAAAGTTTGTGGTATTATGGAAAATGTGATCGAAGAAGTACCTAACAATATTTCACAAAGTCGTCTTGAATATCCTCTTCACAATGTACTTACACAAGAGATACTATACTAGTAGTATTTATTACAAAACTGTTCTCGTAGAGTGCTCATCGCGGAGTGTATTCGCCCGAGAACTGAAAAAAACAGTAAGGCGAAGCAACAGGTAGACGTCCAATTAGAGAGAGTCGCACTTGAGTAGTCGACGCGCAGCGCGACACCGAGCTTTGACGGCCGGGTCTCGGTAAAAACTGAGGCCCGTTTCGCTTGCCGCCAATACACGAACACTTTTTGTACCACAAACATGTTGCGCTTCACTTTGACTTTCTCGACTTCCATGTTTCATGAGTAAGCTTTATTCGGCATCGTTCAGCTCTTTTCAAAGTATGAGTTTCTATCAGGTATACAATAACGTATCTTAAGTTATCTGTCAAGTAAATGAAGTCTTCAATTCATATGACTTGCAGAAACAAAAAAAACTTCTTAAATGATGATTTATCGATTAAGTTGCAGTTTTCAATAAATGTAGAAATATAATTTGAAGCAATAAATCTCTCTGGCTTGGAATTGGTATCTCTTCCAGCTCCTTGCGACGATTTCGGGACGCGCAACTTTAATTCTTAATTATGGCCTTGGCCGTTTTGTCGTATTTACTTTGCTTTATGAAATTTATTTCATTGTAAGGCGGGCAATAAATTTTCTCAAGCGATCAATAATTAAGATGTTAATATGAAAGACAATAAATCATAGTGATTTTAAAATTTATTTGCAACCTGCCCCGGCTTCGCACGGGTGCAATGTTATAATGTGGTGTCAGTGGTGTGATTTGCGCCCCTCCCGCGCCGCCCGGTCACGGTATCGCGAATACTGTTTCTTGCAAATTTTAAATCTGTGATATCTTTTAAAGTATTAATGATAATTCAAATTCAAATTCAAAATCATTTATTCAAATATACCTTCGCAGGCACTTATGAAAAGTCTGACTCTAATACTCTAATACCGGTTCGGAAGGTTGCATTTGCTGAAGAGCCGGCAATAAACTCAGCAATTACTCTTTTCAAAACAAGCTTAGATTCATTACATAATATTTACATTCTAATCGCACTGACAACAATTGCGTGCCCCGGCGCGGCGGCAAAACTACAAAGTAGACTGAATCTATATTTAATACGTAAATAAATAAATGGCAAACTTAAGCAGACCAGCCCCCATAAGCAGCACCTGTTCACAAGTATGACGCGTGTGGCAGCCATCGCCCTCCTCGCCATATTGGAGGGATGTGAGCGACCCGTAATGATTTGCTAATGAACAAATTTTATCTAAATTAAATGCCCGTTATAACTGACTTGTTTAATAAGGGCTAATATTATATTGATTAAAATAACTTCGAAAGTATAAAATCCATAAAAAATAGGTTACTGTGGGTTATCCACAGGATATAGAGACATATACCATCGCGTATTTTTTTTTGTAGATATTTTTAAGATTCCGTAGTACACATTTCGATATATCGTAAAGTTTAGTCAGTGTTAGCAATGAAAGATTAAAAAAATCTATGTGTTTACGAAACATTGACTTTTTTACATGTTCTGTATATATAACATGCATGTATATATATATATAAACCTTCCTCGAAAAATATCTAACTGATAAAGAAAACCGCATCAGAATCCATTGCGTGGTTTAGAAGGAACAGCGGATAAACAGACAGTCAGACAGACGCGGAGAGCGACTTTGTTTTATACTTTGTAGTGATGATAGACACAGGAAGCAAGTTTATAGTATGGCAAATCGTTCGAAAACG
Source organism: Polyploca ridens (assembly GCA_951394255.1). Classification (NCBI taxonomy): domain Eukaryota; kingdom Metazoa; phylum Arthropoda; class Insecta; order Lepidoptera; family Drepanidae; genus Polyploca; species Polyploca ridens. The sequence continues at coordinate 7,059,704 of OX596254.1, read as the reverse complement.
TGATAACGAAAGGGAAAATTAGGATATGTAGTAGTGAGTAGTAAAAATTAATATACCTACCTATGGATATAAGTAATAGTGAGCATATGACCGAGAGTACTGAGTGAAACAGACTCCAACCTGGACTTATGTCTACTAGTTTAGAGTCGCTGGCCGATGGGTGAAAAGGTTAGTTGTGGAAATGGAACATGCTTATATTTGCATGTAGTGAGTTTATTATTCTTGAGGTGAATTAATATTGATTATGAAGCGCCATAAATCCGCAAAGAATTGCCATTCCACAAAAATACAACTTTTGCTAGAGTAGGTACATAAGAGACTGATGATTCTTTTATTGGATTCGTAACGTGTGTTTTGTAAAGTATAAAATCATATAAATCAAAAGCTCATTATTAGTTTATCACTGATATACCTCATAATATTTTAGTACAAAATATATATTCCCCAAAAATGGACTTAATTCCATTAAATACTGTAAATATGTTGAGAAATAACATATTCAATTTCAAATAAAATTACTGCAAAGTATGGTTACTAGGCACGTGCACAGACTAGAGCTAGGCGCAAGCCGCCATCGCCCCACCCCTTTACTCCCTCGTACTCCCGTTGAGTATTATGTCTACACTTTAGCTTATTACATGATTTTCAAAAAAAAAAAAAATATTTTTATTATTTAAAAAAATAAAGTATTTTTTTCATATTTTTTTTAGCACCAGTATAATTTGTATTATCGACCCTGAGTCGCTCGTCGCTGACCAAAACAACGACCTGTATTTATTTACTCGGTTCAATTAAAAAATGCATACGACGAATGGTATTTTAATTCACGATATGTCTCCTAATTTTGGAACTTGCTCGGAACGCGAGCCGTAATGGGAAGGCATGTTAGAAATCAGTCGCACGCTGTCTTCCAAGATTACTGCTATTATTATAAAAGTAAATAGAAATATTGTACTCGAATTTCATAAGTTCTGATCCAGTATAATTTTAGTGATGATTCCACAATCGTTAAATAAAATCGCACAAAGGGCACTAAGGGCGCTAAAATTGTATTTGATTTTAGCGTGCTCTTCTGAGTCCAGTTAGGTAAGCGGATGAGTGTAAGATGCAGTTTTAATGACATAATCCAGATACCGCTGACTCGATTAACCCGGCTACTGGCAGCCTAGTTAAACTAAACACCTATCTTCACGTGTAGTCGTTCAGCTCGCTTCAGTTAGTGCCGTATTAGTTATTATCAGTCGGATCACGAATAACGGGAAAGGCACTAGGGCCCATCTGACGTTTCATCGATACGCCGCAGCCTCGTTATTGATCATTTACTCTGATTACACGTACTCACTTATGTACTGTATGAAATGTCGCATAATTGGTGCAGTTATTGCCAAATAAATTGTACAAACTCTTTTTTTTTTTAACTCTACTGTCTTATTATCTGGTTTTGAGGTGATAAATCGCCACGAGTAAGTGGCGGTCTATTTAATATTCCAAGTAGTAAGAGACGTCGCGGGTGCGGTCTTGTGGAAGTAGAAGCTCATCAGATAAGCGCGCGTGACTTCACACGGTGACGGGCGCGGGCGGTCAGTGTGCTCGCTACAGTTTTTATTACCTCTCCCGCTGATCGTATAAGCGTTACTGTTTCACGCTTTATTTCCATTTTGTTCTAATATGGCTGTTTAACTTTCGAGAAAATTGACGAATTACTGCGTGGGTCGATGTGTCGTTTAATCTTTAGTGTCACTAAAATGTATACCAAAACTTCCTTCTTCAGTAGCCGAATGAAGAAATGGAGGGCTATTAAAACTAAGACACATTTATATCGATAATAATTCAAGATTTTTACATTATTGCTGCTGGATTTACTATCACTGGCGGTAAATATATTTTGTATTTTTATGTACGGATTTGCATTTTATATGGTCCGTCGTCAATATGTTGTATATTTTGTATCATATAGGAGCAGTTTATTGCATTTTGAAGCGAGTTTGATTTCCTTAACAGGAATTACGATATCTATAAACGTAGCTGTTATGATATTAATGTGTGTTAAAAGATGCAGGATGTTTTATCATAAATTGTTACACACTTTGATTCTAAACCTCAACGATATCAGTACAGTCAAACTTTATGCCTAATTCTGGCTGGACTGTAAAATGAATCGGACAGTTTAACAAATGTTAACAAGGTAGGCAAAAACGTGTAATTCAAGGGCATACTTGACCCTAGGATCATCCCGAGAGGCTCTCGACGTGACTGACAATTATTTATAGGTGACAAACAAAATCCAGTTCAAGTCTCGCAAACCGGGATAGAAACAAAAACTTTGCTATTCTAGGCTATTTAGTTTTTACACTGGTTCGTCTATATTGAACTTTTTTTAAAGTTCCGAATGCCAATGCTATCACGGTTAGCTTCAGTTTAAATATTGGAGCAGTTTTTACAAGTGATTGGAAACGGGATTTTATAAAACATTGATAAAAATCTATTCTGGAAACATCTATTTCTGCTGAACGTGAAAAAATATACCTATATATATGTCACCGTGTTTTTGTGAAAACCGTTAGTTTATAATCTATCTAGCGAGATTATAAACTTCCCGATATATTGTGAACTGTACTCTTATATACTACTTACAATATAACGTATTCATTTTCGATAGTTTATAATCTATCCATGACAAACCGTCACAAGACGTTTAACCAATCAGCGCGCAAGGTGCGTTACGACGCATTCAAGTATGATGCCAGTTTACAATATGACGGTTTGTCATGGATAGATTATAAACTATCAGAAATTAATACGTTATATTGTAAGTAGTATATAAAAGAACAGTTCACAATATATCGGGAAGTTTATAATCTCGCTAGATAGATTATAAACTTACGGTTTTCACAAAAACACGGTGACATATACATATAGTTCACAATTTATCGGGGAGTTCATAATCTCGCTAGGTAGATTATAAACTAACGGTTTTCACAAAAATACGGTGACATATATATAGTTTTGGGCGTAAAACTGACTAATTCGATTGGGTATTGATTTGAGAACTGTTAATGGTTCACGGATTTCACGGTGCACACATAATACTGGTTGTGGCCATTGCTTTACATCTAATACTACTCTCGTAATTGCTCTCTTGAACGAATCGTTTATCATATTAGAAGATTGAAATAGCTCCGAGCGAGAATTTATCGCGTACTAATTTGAGCTATTGGTATAAGAGCTAGCAACGTCGCGAAAAAAAGAACTTTAGCAAGGCTGGATTTTTGATATTTTCTTGCGCATTAAAACCTGATAGAGATGCGCCAAGTCTGGCAGCTGGAAGTGGTTGCGTTTCCTTTTGCGCATCCTATTTGTACTAGTGATAAATTCCGATTTTTAACCCATTAAACCATTTTAGCACGAATAATTTTTTCTTCACCATTTTCTACAGCCTTTTAGCAACCTAAACTTAAATCGACAGAGCGTTATGTGGTTGCTACCTATGTGCCAGATGCTATTTTAGTTGTGAATCTTGTGAATGACATATTTTCTTCTAAACCATTTTCTAAAAGCTGAAATTTTAACATTATATAGTTATGCTATCAATGAACCTAAAACAAACCTTGCCATATGGAAATCTGGTTGCATAAGGGTACAAAGACTAATTTAAGATCATTTCAGCACACGGAAAGCAAGTACCGGAAATGGAATTAGAGACCCAATCGATAGCAGCAATGAACAAAATGCTAACTCGAAAAAGTTTATTTTAAACCAGAGCCATTTGAAGGAAAGAATAAGATAACTTTATTTTCAAAATCCAAATAAAAAAGTTATTTATTCAGGTTAGGCTCTGATAAGGCACTTATGAACGTTATAGTTGAATCTATCGACGATTCGAAATACACTTAAACTGAGAAATCTCCGAAAATATTTTGTACTAGTTGTCCCCCGCGGTTTCACCCGTGTTCCCGGGATAAAAAGTAGCCTAACTCCTTCTAGGCATAACAAACAAACAAATTCACTTTCGCATTTATAATATTAGTTAGGATTTAATAATTTTTTTAATATAAATTATGTATCGGGAAACTGAATAGTTGGTCCGACTTATTTGGATCATTAGAAAGATTGATTAAGATGAAAGGATGGCTGCAAGAAATTTGAAAGATAGGTATTTAACAAATCTATTGCTGTCGCGCTGTGGCCCGGAAATCAATGTGTGAGTGAACAAACTGTGCATGGTGCAAGTGTGCGTGCCGTAGCTCGCACCGCTCCCACCGACCGCCCGCCCCTCGATTTTACTTTACTTGTAATATTATATTTCTGTGATTCGGCCGGCGACTGGCAAGTTGATATACCTTTCAGCGCTTGCAGTTCTGTTGTTCCAAGTAACATTAGGGATTTTGAAATTAGAACAAATACCTAACCATACGTTATTTTATTTGTATTTTGAGTCGATATAAAAAAATAGATTATATATTCGACATTTATGTATGTAATATTATTGGAACTGCATTATATTCACACTAGCTTCTGCTCGCGGCTCCGCCCGCGTGGCCTACAGGAATAAATGACATATTTTTCTACAACAATAAAACAAAACAAAACAACTTCATCCCGCTTCGAGGGTGGAATTATTAAAAACGCTGAGACACGTATACATTAATTTTCAATCTTCAGCCTAAACACAACATTTGAAGATCCTAACTTCGAAACTGACGGACTTTCATACAAACTTTCATCCCCCATTTTACCCCCTTAGGGGTGGAATTTCGAAAAACCCTTTCTTAGTGGATATCTACTCTTCACAAAGAATATACCCTCTAAATTTCATGTCTCTAGGACCAGTGGTTTAGGCAGTGCGTTGATATATCAGTCAATCAGTCAGTCAGTCAGTCAGGACTTTGAATTTTATATATAGATAATGATAATCTATTAGGGCTTCCAAACAAATACCTATACAACATTTTATAGATTTATATTTGTCCACAGTCCACGCATTTCTTCGAAACTATTTATCGAATTGTGAACATTCTTTTTTTAATGCCTTATATTTACTTCAACTTAGGGAACAGTGCGAAAGTAAAAAATAACTCTAATCTGACACTGTCTTGATGTCAGCTATAATATTTTTAATTTAATATATACGACGTGCTCTTTCGTGACTTTAAGATATTTTCAGTTTACAGTTATTTCATATTTTTTTGTGTATTATGAAGTAGTTTTTTTTACTAGTGAAAGAGCTTATTTATACGTATAAAACAAGCCCTTGAAATAATATTGTAGAATCATAATAAAACGTAGCTCGTATCAAGCCAGGCCTTCACGCGTACTCCATATCTTGAAAAAAACTGAACCGATTTTGATGAAACTTCTTCACAAAATATTAAAAATAACTCTAATCTGACACTGTCTTAAAGTCAGCGAAATATTTTTACTGGAATATGTCGTGCTCTTTCGCTGACTTCAAATCAGCGTTAGATTAGAGTTATTTCATTCTTTTTAGAGTATTTGGAAGTCGATAAAAAAAAAAAAACTTTTTTTTTGTGTATTTTGAAGTCGATTTAGTTTTTTAAATTACTTTTTTATTTCAATTACCAACTTTTTTATTTCGTATTATTTAGAATTTGACCAAGCTCAAGCCAAGCCGCCGCACGTATTACTTATTCCATATCTTGAAAACAACTGAACCGATTTTAATAAAACTCTCACTGAGTTGAAGTAAATGTAAACCAATAAAAAAAATGTCACAAGTGGATTAATAGTTTCAGAGAAATGCGTGGACAAACATACACCTATGAAATTTTGTATATTAGTTTGGAAGCCTGAAATTTTGTGAGGAAGTTTCATCAAAATCAGTTCAATAGTTTTTAAGATAATGGAATAATAAGTGTGTCGGGCTGGCTTATTGATACGAGCTATGGGCGTTGGTTGTGTCAAAGAGAAAATATCTGAAAACTTTGGTCAAATCCTCGTAACTGTAAGAAAAAAAAATTACAAGTCGATTTTAAATAAATATACCAGCCAAGTGAGAGTCAGACTCACACACAGAGGGATCCGTACAATATTAAATAACTTATCGTTGCTATGACAAAAAAAAGAAGTTTCTTGTATGAGCGGCCCCTTTAATTTTTCTTTTTCATTTTTATTATTTTTTGTTATAGCGGTCATAGAAATACATATTCTCTGAAAATTTCAGCTGTCTACCTATTACCGTTCATGAGATACAGTCCACTGACAGACAGACGTACGGACGGAGTCTTGTTTGGCACCCTTCGGGTACGAAACTAAAAAGTATAGTCACAATCCGATTAATAGTTTCCGAGAAATGCGTGGATAAATATACATACTTACAACCATACATACACCTATAAAATGTTGTATATTTGTTTGGAAGTCCTAATAGATTATCATTTGAATATATAATATTGTTTGGCAGTCCAATAATACATACATACGTGTCGAATTGATAATCTCCTTTTTTAAAGTCTAAAAATAGATATTTTGTCCTGTTATTTTGAAAAAGGTTACTAAATATTAGATATTATGATAACCTTTGAACGATCACATTTCTTGTTCTTTAATCCTTCATCACTCAAAAGTATAAAAAAGAACAATCTTGGTTAGGGCTCACTATACCTTACATGTAGGTTACCAAAGACGTAATACTATATCGATATCGATGAACAACACTAGAGCAGGTATCAATAATATATTATCGACTACTACGCGACACTTCTTTGACTGTATATGTATTTGTCCAAGCCTCTCCTCCCTCAACCCTGCCCGAATACAGGCGATAGAGACAACTGCAGCTTGGATCGATTATACCTATTTAAAATTGACCAAATCGCTATTTCGTAATCCCCAGTTTCCTCCTCCAATACTGAATCGATTTTAATTATTTTTCAAGAATAGTAATAAGAAGGGCTTTGGCTATGTCGGTCGGTTTTCCTTTTATTATTTATATTCGTCATATTTGTTTTCTGGACGTCTGATAAGGGCAGTTAAAAATGATGAGTTTTTGTGATTTTAGAAGATTTTTAGTTTTTATAATAATTAATCTATGGAGAAAAACGAAACCGAGGGACGTACAGTGGCACCTACAGATTGCATGGTAAAATAATCATTGCTCTAGTGTCATTATCCAGAGAGGAAACTGAGGATTACGTTTGTATGGAAAAAACACCACCAGTGTTTCCTCTTAAGTGGCAACACTGACCATAAAATCAATAGCAAAGTTAATAAAAGTTTGCGTGTAGCATTTAGAGGAGGCAGTCTATCGCAAGCACTCGACCTAGCCCCCTAAAAAAGAAGATAAGCAATATTGCTAACGCAATTCATTTTTTCGAATTTACAGCAGAATTTAAGTAATTCATCAATTCCGAGTCTTTTAATGAATTGAATTGAACATAATGAGTAACTATTTTACCAAAAAGAAAATCGAAAATATGGATTCCGTAGCAATATTGCTTTAGCTTCTTTTTTAGCCCCCCTATGCACACCTCTAAGTGCAGTTGCTATTTCACCCGTTACTAAAACTTTTAATTTATTAATACTGTAGGTGTAATTAAAGTGATAATTTAATTGTAAAATTACAACAATAAACCTGTCGAGCCCATGAGGAGTTTCTTGCGTCGCTTCTTCTCCTTATTATTTTTTTCATTTAGATAACACGATGGTTTTTACTTTTTAATATACTTTTACTTTATTTAATTCGTTGTTTTCTTACCCTGTTCCTAATTATATGGAGTCGGTGCAATTTTTGCGCTGCTTCAATTCGACTATTATATCAGCATGTCCTCCTTTCTTACTAATTTCATCTTTCACACAATTCATCTATTTCTTATTCGGACATCCATCCACTATTATAATGAATAATAATATAATGAATTTACCCTCCTTGATACCTTGACCTTATTATGGTCGATGCAATCATCTTTGAGGTCTTCAGTCACAATAAACCATGGCATGTCATGGTTAAGCACCATGTCATCGGCATAGCTTATGTTATTTACACAATTACCAGATGGTAAATCACTGATCAGTTGATCTACATAAATATTGAATAACCTTGGCGATGTCAGACCTCCACATTCCAGTTTGTATGGATCAGACATTGCATTAGACCATTTAACAAAATTTATCTGTTTGTTATACCAGACGGATAGTGTAGTAACTAATTCCACAGGGACACCTCCCTTCCTAAGCTTATCCCACAGGATATTATATGATGCTAGATCAAAAGTTTTAGAAAGGTCCAGGAAACATGCATTCACGAGGGTTTTCTACATTAAAATGTTTTCTTGCTGTCTTTTGCTGATATATCTCTCCGTGGCATTGGGGCCTTAAGATTATAATTGCAAGGCTTTTAACCAAAAATTTAAAAATTTGCGTAATATAGCGGGCGAGCGCAAAAAGTGAATTTACTTAGTGCTGTGCCATTTCTTGGAACTGCTTTAATTATTTATTTTTTAATTTGATAAAAAAATATCCTTAAGATAAACAATTTGGCAGAAAAAAACGCAAATTTCCAAAATTCCAAGTTAGCATTAGTTCATTTCTGGTGTCTAAATAATTTAAACAAAGAAATTTCATTGTCATATTGACAACCAAGTGACGCCTCAGGGGTAGTCAACATTTTTCTAGACAGTCTCATTATAATTTTAATAATAATTCATAACCTCAGTCAGGAGATACATGAAGCTACATGATGCTCAATATGGTTTTCGTCAGGGGCTGTCTACTGAGAGTGCTATATTTTACCTTAGAACATACGGTTAAATACTACACAGATAGGAAAACTCTCGTGAATGCATGTTTCCTGGATCTTTCTAAAGCTTTTGATCTAGTATCATATAATATCCTGTGGGATAAGCTTAGGAAGGGAGGTGTCCCTGTGGAATTAGTTACTACACTCTCCGTCTGGTATAACAAACAGATAAATTATGTTAAATGGTCTAATGCAATGTCTGATCCATACAAACTGGAATGTGGAGGTCTGAGATCGCCAAGGATATTCAATATTTATGCAGATCAACTGATCAGAGTGCTCATTTTGGCTATCATATATCTATATGACAGCCAAAATGAGCTCTCTGATCAGTGATTTACCATCTGGTAATTGTGTAAATAACTTAAGCTATGCCGATGACATGGTGCTGCAGGTTCCTACGGTTGGTAGTATTAGGAAACCATTATTCATATGTGAAGCTTATGCTGAGGATCATGGTTTAAAATATAACTCAAGCAAGAGTGAACTGTTGGTGTTTAGGGGTAGAAATTAAAGTCCGTCATATATCCCTCCAGTAACCCTAAATGGCACTACACATACACTACAACAATACACTGTGGTAAAAAGTTTTATTGTGACTGAAGACCTCAAAGATGATTGTGATATAGAAAGGGAGCGCAGAGCGTTGGCAGTGCGGGCAAATATGCTGGCTCGTAGGTTTGCTGGTAGCTCAGTCAATGTCAAGATCCCACTCTTTAAGGCATATTGCCAAAATTTTTATTCCAGCAGCCTATTGGCTATTTTTTATACCCAAAAAGCATACAACTCTCTACTGTTGAGGCTTCCTCCTTACTTAGAGCTTCAGGCATGTTTGCAGATGCGCATACGGTCGATTTTTTCGCCATAATGCGCAAACAAGTGGCCTCTATTTTAAACAGGGTGAGAGGGAGCACCAACATCATTCTGAACGTGTTTGCTGTGAGGGCAGATGACTTTAGGCAGGTTTATGAAGCTGCACGTCATGAGTTATGCTTCATAAACTGCCTATCGTTCTTTTTCTGTTGTTTTAATGTTTAAAATTTGTACTAACTTAGCTATTTTTTGTGTATTTACTAACAATCTATGGACCCTGTTGTCTGAAAATAAATGCATTTTATTTTATTTTATAATGAAACTAAAATATTTTGATTTTTATTACCAAGTTGTTTATGTGTCTTTATTTCAATTGTTACCGAATAAATAGCTCATTAAGAATATTCTTTATATTATTGACCGTGTATGAGGAATGTCCCAGGATATTTATATTTATTTATTTATTATTATTTAATCTCTCTGATTTGGGCTTTGACGAGCTTGATAATGAAGAATCTGAATATGTAATAAATCTTAATATAAACTGATCCCACCAAAAACATTTCTATGTAAAATGTTGCCGCCAAGACATAATATGGCTCGTACTGTCAAAAAGTTATCAGATCTCATGTAGAGCCAAGCTTATAACTCTACATGCACTTACCCTACAAGCCCTAACTTCACAAACTCTACTCCTTAGCCAAAATATGTGGCTTGGCCGTTTCGCTACCGTCAAATGGGAGTAGGGTGAAAAATGTATTCACCGTTCATTACTTTTTTGTTATTCATTAGTTTATTAGATTAGTAGTATTGAAACGGCCAAGCCACATATTTTGACTACGGTGTGTAGAGTTTGTGAAGTTAGGGCTTGTAGGGTAAGTGCATGTAGAGTTATAAGCTTGGCTCTACATGAGATCTGATAACTTTTTGACAGTACGAGCCATATTATGTCTTGGCGGCAACATTTTACATAGAAATGTTTTTGGTGGGATTTCACTTCTTTTTGTAAGTTGCTTATTTTTTTTTTTTTTGAAATTTCCAAGTTTTATAATTTTTTTGTTGTTTGTGTACTAATACAAGCTTACATACCAAATTTCAGCTTTCTAGGACTTCAGGAAGTACCCTATGAGTTTTGATGATCATCAGTGAGTCAGTGACGAAATCGGGGTTTTTTAGATATCAATAAAATCTAAAGTATAAAAGCTATGTTATTGAAACTTGATATGTTTAATACGTTCACTATTGACATCATATTCTGAGAATTTTGTTTATCTGGTATAATCCAAACCCAAGTTATGAGGGTTCAAAAAAACGACGAAGCGCTTCGAGAAAAGGTAGGTAGTGCCCTTTCGCTTCGCTTGGCTGTCTTGGCGGGGGGCACTTCCGTGCCCCCAGATATATTATATAAGCCAATTCTTATAGACGTGCTTGTAGGCATTCGTTAATTGTCATGACTTTCTCTGACAAAGCAGTTTGTTGTCTATTTTTAGGCAGTGATTGAATCCTCATACTTGTTGCTACTCATCCAATAAAAAAAAATATTTGCTAAGAGGACGGAAAAAGTGATGAAAAAAATTTAAAAAATGTTAAAATGTTTCAAACTCCGAAATTTTCACCAGTACAAACAGGATGCGCAGAAGGAAACGCAACCACTTCCGGCTGTCAGAGTTGGTGCATCTCAATCAGGCTTCTATGAGCAAGGAAATATAAAAAAATCAGCCTTGCTAAAGTTCTTTCTCCAAAACGTTGGTAGCTCTCGTACCATATGTTACATAAATATGTTAGCGGATTTTACGTCTGCTTACATTTATAAATTACAACACTGAAACCAGTTCTATTTCATCTGTTTACACCGTGTACGTAGCCGTACTGTTTACTTTATTATAACCTTTTTATCTGTTTCAGGCTTCAATGTTTAAGCATATATTTTCAATGTTAAGTTATTCGACATTTGAACTTCAATTAGCCGGGGATTTTGTGTAAACAATTACTTTCATATATCAATTTTAAACGTATCAAATTACAATCGTCTACATAGTAATTCAACTCACAATGTTCACGATTAGTTAGACAAGATGACAGTTTTAAAGAATGTTTTTTCGTTATGCGCACCTACCTACATACATGGGTTACAGTGTATATCTGTGAGGTAAGGCGATGAAACCCAAGGCAGTGTATAATAAATCAACGCGGTAAGACTGTATTTCTTTCGTAATCAGCTCATATCGGTTCTCGCGGTTGTGGCCGCCTAATTATTGTCGACTTTTACGATCGACCTAACGAGTTTTCACTTGGAGCCAATCACGATTTTATGGCTTACGTATGTACGTATTTTTGGATTTTTAATTCTTATTCGATACTGTAGATACCTTGCTCATTATATTAGTATGTGATATTATTTTGCATTTTTGAGTAAATTGTTGCTCTTTATCTTTTCAAATATTTTATTATTTCACGTTTCGAATAGTGAACAGTTTTAATTTACATCTCTTTGGAATTTTATGTAAAACGTGTCTGTTAATTGTAATAAATTTTTATGTTATATGCGTTTTTAAATTTAAATAACTTCTTATAATATTCTGATTAATCATGTTGGCAGAAGTTTCCTATTAATCATTATTACTTTTACAAATCTAACTTGAAACTATAATCATAACATCAAATATTCGAAGAAATATGTTAAATATAATTGGTTTTTAACTAATCTATTTGCATATTACAAAGTTAACATTGCCTAAAAGTCATCAGACTGTCTCCACGTCGGTGTAACGTTTGGCTTATTTACGATCGTATCTGGCAAGAATGTGGGTTGCTCTTGTTCCAAGTCGGCGAGTATGTTTTATGTTTTGGAATCTGACTGTCTTATCTGAGATATTAACATATTGATTACGCTCCCCGTATTGATGTGCGACAGACGCGACTCTAGGCTCCGCTCCACTCCGGTCGTATACTCCGTTCCGTGAACTAGTTTGTCACGACTAGTGCTGTGCCTTTACAAGATCTATAAAAATATATGACAACACCGTAAATACACTTTTACGATACCTCGTATCCATTATACACTGCCTGTACCTATATGGCAACGGCTCGGATTTAGGACCTCAGTGTAAATTGTTAGATCGTGTAAACCTGCGCTCGACTATGTTCTCGTTTATAGTATTTAATAAAGGCTTTATTTTTCGGATGAGAATTAGTTACTTGAGTTAGTTATTGAATTGCTTGAACAGCAAAGTTAGCTAGTGATTATCTGACCTAGTTAGGAAAATCAATTTGTTGCAAACTAAACTTTGCAGTAATAGTTTTCCAATAGTAAGTAATAAAATAGTTTTACATTTCGCCGCTAGGGTTACACTAACATCACTATTAGTTATTAGCGTGCGTGGCGTAGCGGTGTGGCGAGCTCCACGCTTCTCACATCAACTTGATCAAGTTATCTTTGAATCTAAACATAGAGTAGATTTAAGAGTTGATAAAGCCCCCTATCTTCTCGGATGCTGAGGTGTCTCGATATTAGGAGCGTAAGCAATTTGTCAAGTTCGATGTACGTTTCGTTAACGGTATTTTATCAAACCAAGTTTAACACTGATTTCTGTAAAGCAAGAAACGCCTGCAGCGGACAATATATTATGACAATCAATAATAGTTATCATAGGCTAATGTTAGGAGATTTTAATGATAATATTTATCTCGTATTGATTATAACTAGAAAAATAACTAGAAATAAAATTGTATGTGCTTTTTCATAACCTCAGGAATGTTGTTATTTTGAATCCTATCCTAACTATATCCTTAACTATTATAAATGTGAAAGTGAGTTTGTTTTTTTATTTGTTACGCCTTCAAGCCTCAACTACTCAACGGATCATCATGAAATTTGGCATGCAGATAGCCTACGGTATAGAGAAGGATATAGGTTACTTTTTATCCCGGGAACGCGGGTAAAACCGCGGGGGACAGCTACTAAAACAATATATTAACAACGTAGATAGATTAATTATGTATGTTGTATTTACTGACTACTCTACCTTTACATTTTTATCAAACTTTCTCATCTCCATTTTCCGTAGTATCGATTGTGGCTATTGTTTTCGAATGTTCTTTCTTCGTGTCCCACATTAGTTTTTTTTAGATGTTGTACTTGTCTGATAGTCGATGTAGTCAAGTACAAATTATTCCAAACACGTAATTCTACATAAGTACTTAATATTTCAATAGTGATCTTAGCAAAAACAGGTCTTTTACAAGTTGTTATTTTTTTGTAGCACTGGTATTACTCACCCGTGAGTTATAGCTCGAATCTCATCCATTACTAGGTCTTTATGTCTGACTAGTGCATTATATTTATTGGCCTTAGATTTAATTTTCAATTTATTTTATAAAATACTTAAGCGCTGTCTTTTGCACAATGTCACATTTGTCTCAATTAGCATCAATGTGAAATGCGATGTATGTTTAATATTATCTGCTTATTTGTGCGACGTTGTTCATTGTTTCGACAGAAAAAGACCTGTGGAACTCCTCGGCAGAGAGCAACATTTTGACAATTTATGAAGCAATCCGTATTTCTTTTCTCCGTGTTTATTCGGAGAGTATTATTTATTTTATCTCCGAGATGGTGCTGGAAAATTGTTTCGGAGGTTGCTTAATATTCATTGATCTCGTCTCACGATTTGTTTACGTCGGTGCGCGTAGGCGCCGAGGTAGAGAGTGGTCAAATTAAAAGGTACCTTGAGAGAGCCGGTGAGCCGCTGATCCGTTGAGCCAACCAGCCGGTTTCACGTTCCCCGGGGCTTCATGAGGTGTGAATACGCGGACAAATGCACTTGTAACGAACCACGTACTGTGACAATTTTAATCAAGTGTATTTGGTACCGGTAGTTACAGTTTCAAAGTTGCTTGATTATTCATTCATATACCTACGTTGAAAAAAGTTAATGATAATAAAGTTTAATCACAAATCCAAATAAAACACGCGCGATGATATTACTGGGCTTACCATTTCAAATTATCTTTTGTTAACGATTTTTTACTGTAATTTTTGTCTACATTTATCAATAATTTGTTATTTAGACATGCATGATTCGAAAAACTCAATGTTGGGAGCTATTGAATGTTGTCATGGACCCGTACACCAAGGCTACCGGCGTGAAATTTATAATTTCAAAAGTTATCGCCTTTCATTTGATTATAAACGGGGCGTACATAAACAAATTGTACTACACACTTTTTCCTTGAATAATTTTCCATCAATATTTTTTGTATATAAGATTACACATACTTGTGCGCACATAAATGATAAATCTATTCTTCTAGGTCAGAATCCAAATAATAGCAGATAGATAATATAGAATTTCAGAAAAAAATATTGCGCTCATTCTTTCTTCCCTAGAAAGAATTCAAATTAATTCAAATTACTTCAGACAAGTAAATGCACAAAAGTATCGCTGGAAGAAGGCGAACTAATTAAAAGTTAGCTTCTGTACTAATAATTCGTTTGACTGTCAAAGTTTTGCGTCGTTAATTTTAATTAAAGAAACGCGGAGCCGAGTTTGTAACAATATTAAAGCATTGAAATTGGTGATCCGCTAAACTTCGACGTTCTGCTCGCGGATGACCGTCCATTCGTTTTAATTAACCCTTTTGTGGGTCTCATCTGCCTCCTATTAGAAAAGTTGAATTTTTGCGAAACTGCGGCGACTGCGCGATAAATCAATTATGACTTGAAGTTCCCATGGTTGCTTGAAATCGGACCCTGAGCTATCGCCCAATTTTTTTTATTTCAGTTTATACTGTTGTAAATATTTGCTTTATTTACAACAGTAACTTTATTTTATTTCACTCTATTAATTCGTGAATCCTGAGCTATATGGAGATACGTAAGAACTTACAATTTTGTGGCATTTTTTCTTCCTCGCCATATTGTCTATGTGAACCAGCGTTGCCAGACGTCCCGATTTTGGCGGGACGTCCCGATTTTTAGCCCAAAATTAAATGTCCCGCGCGGGACAGGCCCAGTCCCGCTTTTCGAGGATTACTCGACGGTGAAATTGAAATCATCGTTGGACGTAGAAGTGGGTAATTGTAAAGACACTACTCAGAAATAGTAACAGCTTTCCTGCGATGCGTCTTAAAAATCGCAGTGGTGTCGCGTCAAAGTGCGCTAAATGTCACTGAGACGTACAAAAATCAAATTTCTAGTTCTTGTCAACGCAATCAAAAGATACGGCCGTATATGCCGCATATTTTGACGCCCGCTAGGGAATCAAAACATATAGGGTACTTCCCGTTGACCTAGAACCATGTTTGGCAAGAACTCGAAAAGCGTATTGTAGTTAGGTACATCATTAAAAAAAAATTACAACATAATCGGTAGAAAGGGGAAAAATCTTCGTGACTCTACTCCCGTGATGAACGAACTATTTACATACCTATAAGTTTCTATGGAACCCTCGGTACGCGAGTCCGACTCGCACTTGGCCGGTTTTTTTTAGTATGTCCCGCTTTCGACGATAGAATCCCGCTTTTTTTACTCTAGATGGTACAAAATCCCGATTTGCCCGAAAAAAAATCTGGCAACGCTGATGTGAACGCAGGCACGGGTTGTAGGAGTGATCCTAATTCTGTGCGTTCTTCCCCTCTGTCCACGTATTAATCTTGGCCGGTTTCATCGCGTCTTTGATTAAGGCTCACTGTGATGTATTTCTTGCGCGCTAACCTAATGGAAAGGCATACGTCACGTGTCTACCTTATTGGCTAGCGGATTGGCTTAATGGTGCCAATGCCTTACACATAGTAAATTTCGTCACCCTCACTCTACTTAGATATATTTCTTTCACAGACAGACCTACGACATTCTGGCGTTCAAATGTATAGTCTTATTTGGAGGTAGTAGGTATGTCCAAAGTATATAAGATCATCATCATCATTTATGTATTTATTAATTTTATTTGGCTCTTCAACAATCATCATGATATGTATTACCATTAACTTCCACTTTGAACGGTTTTGGGCCGCTTGCTTCATTTTGCTTGATACATTTTACATATTATCTTCAGCAATATAAATTTAAATATTGTGAATAATAAAGTTACTAAACAAAACTTAAATAATAAAAACGATTCTAAACTAAACCTAATCTTTAAAAATAAAAACTATTCTAAATCCGTGCCAGTGGGTAACGTTCCCAGAATACTGGCAGCATTGCCACGTTGGATGGCAATGCTAAGCTGCTGACCGAAGTATAAGCCAGCATCCTGGGAATGTGTCGCCTCAACTAGGCGTGCTGCAAGTTCTTTATATATTTTTTTGCCACTCGGTCCCCACGGCCCCAATGTTTCGACCCCAAGAGGCGCAAATATGTATCCTCTATTAAGCGTACTATATTTGCGCCTCTTAAGGCCCTCAGCTGATTCAGCAGCCGCGCCAGCCTTATTTTGTGTTAAAGGAAGATGAGACGGCGCTAGGGTGTCCACACAAGTGGCATCCCATACCAAAGGCCGTCCCATCCTCCAAGGAACAAGAGTCATTCCGTCGGGTCTTTTACCATCGTCACGCATCAATATTGTTAACTGTTTCCATATTTTTTACTCATTGTAAGGATATGTCCCAGGAGGATATGAGGATATTTATTTCTCTAGGTAAATAATGTTCGCACAGGTTATCTGTTATTCGAAAAGGGTATACCGTTTTCCGATTTTACATTATATACCTAACCTGCGCTGCGAACATGGATGTATCGATAAATATATTCATGCATTTTGATCAATCTGACAACTCTATTAGGATAACATTAGATATTGATAAAAAAAACAAGTTTATCAAAATTTTAAACTTATCGACATTCCACGCTCGTAAGGATGTATTGACAGTTTTAGCTTCGAAACATTTCACAGCATCGAATAATGTCTTTTTTCGAATTCGTAAACGTAAAACGTTCAGTGATACTTTTATTTAACTAATGCGATTTTTTTAGTAGCAATTGCGGCCCGTATTGTCTGCTAGAGCGCTTTTTCTGTTGCATTTTAAACTCAGATAGCTATCGTATCGTGATTAATAGCTGTATATCATTTTGTTAACTAGCTAACGGTCTAGAAGCCTTCTTTTACTCAATACATCAATGAGACGTCACTTTTTGTTTGGCTCGTCCGCGCGTCCGTCCCGTCGGCGAGGCATGCGGCTCGAGAAGGCACGGTTTGGCATCTCGTGTCCAATCTCGTGTCAGTACACAATCCTAACGTGTGTCATAGTTCACTATTTTAACAACAATTTATCACGTCTCTTCATCGTCTGTTAATTTTTTCTGGGTAACAAATAATGTTAATGTACCGTTACACACTTATCTCAAATTATAATCCAGATCTCTAATTTTAATATTGTATCTAAATTGACTAATTGTAACATTTCATTATACTACACGATACTTTATGTTACATTGATCTTAAGTGGTTTAAAAAAGTTTGCTTATATTCTGAGGATATATGTAAATATTTATTTTCATGTTGTTTGTACTTTTAGTCAGATCACGAGTTTATACACGATGTTTATATTGTATATCAAATAAATATAATTGAAATGCCTGCTCGAATACATCGCTTTTTTATTATTCTACTTAGGTATGAAATACGCATACGGCACGTCTGATGATAAGTGGTTACCGTAGCCTATTGAAGCTTACAGTAACAGGGTTATCGTGCATTTGACGAAAGATTTTCAACTTGAGGGTGGTAGGTAATCTGATAAGAACGACACGTACTCTATTATCGTGTTATTGATTAACCCCCTTCTTCATTTTTTAACATTGTCAAACGTTGATTAGCTAAAATTCCGAAGTCTTTATCTGACAAGTGACATTTGGTGATCGAAAGAGTGAGACGGGCACACTATTACACTGATTTAGCTAAAAAGCGATTATGAATAAGGGGGTAAATATTTAATCATGTCAAAAGTAAAAAACAAACCCGATATATATTCTCGAGTGTGGACAACCTAAGCTTCATATCACGTTACTTATGTTTATAATGCGTTGAACTTAAATGTTCTTAAATTAATATAGACTTACTAATCTAAGATTATACTATAATTTTAAACAATTTTCTGTCGTTTCGATTACTTTCTTGATTAGTTCGGCGGCGCCACGCATTTAAGTCACACATTTATACATGCCATTAAACTCTACGAGCATTGGTTCTTATTAAAATTTTGTGTGATTCAAGAATGTTTAGAATTTATCTCGGAAATATGATCTGTGTTTACAATATGAGGGATTGCGTGTTAGAATCAATTACAGTCATGTCATAAATCTTCTTTGCGCCGAGTTTTTTGTTTATTTAAACCATATAGATACAAAATGTATATGATTAAAATATGTAAAAGATTTATATGTTTTATTAAATCTCTACTTGCTAAGTTAGTCAAAGCCATTTATTAAATTTAAGGCCTAGAGGGCAATTATGAAGGTCAAAGCTACTGAAGTTACCACCGTTGCTATAATTTTGATTATTTGAGATTATTCAAGGATTTATTTGCTTACCACTTTCGGCCACATCATTATTAACTGTGATAATGTCTGATTGTGACAAAAAAACAACCATATTCAGAATTAAAAGAAATTATTAAATTATTTAGAATGATTTAGTATAAAGGTGCCGGTGCGACCCGGCTCCTTTAAGCTGAAACGCTGATTTTCAGCGGTAAACTTAGTGGACGTTTGGTCACCACTGCGATAAAATGGATGCACTTCAAACTATAAACCGCGTTAAAACTAATATAGAGCCATATCAATGTACTTAATGAGGGTGAACCTTAATTAAATTTCTATAATGTCCACTAGTAAGTAACAAAAGTTAATAAAGTGGATAGAAATAGAAAAACCCTTTGTTCAACGGTCCACATCGATCGCTCTTTGAGGTTTTCAGAGAAAATATTAAATTTACCAAAGTTACGTACCGGTACGGCAACACAAAGTGACACATAACAATTACAAAACTATCTGAAAAATCTAAAATCCTTTACAACAAAGTCATATCATTAAAAAACTAGTATTCTTGGCAATTTTAGTGCGCTCACGCACCACTCGTTTGGATGTAATGTTGTGTGAGTGGAAGAATGGCCGGTAGCGACCGCGGTTCTCATTATATCGAATGAATCGCCAAAGAGCATAATGGTGTAGCCGCGTGCATGGCAAATTATATGCCAGACGATGTCATTGTGATAAATAATTCACCCGCTCGCTTCGCTTCCCCTCTGAGTGTATGGTCAGAGACGTACCTACGTGCGAGGAGCCTTTTCTTTGATTTGGACCTTTAATGCTACTGAATATTTTATTTTGTTGGTTTACCGACTACAGTAACCAAATTGTCTTCCCTTTGTATGTGTTATCTTACAGATCAGCTGGTATCTGTGGTTATTTCTACATTTATTGTTTTGGGACAAGCAGTAAACAAAGTTATCGTCGACAAAATGTTAAAAATGTTCCGCCAATCGAAACATACTAAGCTTGCTAAGTTATTACCGAAGTTAAAATAAAGATTTGTTGTGTTCTCTGCAGTGCTTTAAATTTCGCTTGATGGTTAGTAATTTTATACCAAGAGCTGAACTTGTACTTTAAACAATTTAAAGTAACGATAATATTACGCTCGCGTGCTTTAAACCTATAGGTCGTTGTTTCAAAAGATAACGGTTGTTTCTTTCTATTGCTCTTTACAAGTCGCGTAGACTCGTGAAATCTTTTTAAAGATGAATATATTTTCAATGTTTTAAAGATTTTTTTTTAATATTTTGACAAATGATGTAGATATGCGGATATTTACGATTTCAAAAAAAAATTGTATGTTTGTTTTTAAATTGTTTCATTTCTGCAAAATAAATTGATTTTTATATTATTTTACGGTAAATAAGATATCCTTATTTTTTGGATGTTGAGGATGAGGAATGACGAAGATGTCGAATTTGCAATAACACAGAAATTCAACAATTTTTGTTGATATAGGTATAAGATAAGTTAATAAATGTGAATGATGAGAAGTTGTATATTTTACATTGACGATGCTACAAATTGATATGCCCGTACATCCAAGTATTTATTGTTGATTCCGGCAATGTGTGCGTGTATTAAAACCTCTATCTAACACGTTTATATAGATGCAGTATCACGGCGCGCACCGATCGTAAATGTCATCTGAAAATTTATATTCATTACGATTAGATAGCAGTCCACAATAGCCAGCCCATTGTTGGCCCTGTGTACCACCTGATCGATGTATGATATTGCGTTTTTATAGTTGACGTACGGTATGGACACACGCTTTCCATGTACCTATAGATTTACGAGACGACGCTCCTCGTAGGCAGGTATCTACTCATAGAAACAGTAGGATATGTGTTTCCTATAGCGCTACACATTAACCTTTTATGACAAGTTAATTTATACACCGCCCACAAAGAGCTTCTTCGTACCAAAAGTGTAACGTTACATGACTGTCAAATATAAAATGTATTGAGGTTTATATCCATAATTCTGGTTTTTGACTCTACGACTTGATTTTAAAACAATAAAAGGTGTACATTAATATTTTACCAAGTATAATTTACTTAGGCTTATAGCAGTTGTGCACATTAATTGTTTGTTTAAGTCTATAAATCGAATATTTTTGTCACTATAAATCACGGTATACCGACAATAAAACATATTTAATTGATTCAGCTAACAGAATTCGCGTGATCTGTAATCTATTACAAAGAAATACGACCGCTTGTGATATTTACTTTTTTATTGTTGCATTGTAGTTATCTCTGTTTACGAGGTTTCTAAATAGAAGTATAAACTGCGTGAACCGAATGATCAAGAACGCGAATGCGCGGCCGCGTACGCGCAGCAATTTGCGACTCGACTCAATATCGCCGATTTACGAGGATCCATTTCCAATTTTACGAGCTGACTGATGCGCCCATTTATACTAGAACTCTTGATTCTTTGGAACAACTCATGTTCTTCAGGACATAGCTAGAGGATCGGTAGTCCTTGTAACACTGGCGGCGCTCGGTCCATACGTTTAGTTCCTATTCGTTGTTACACCACTACTAAGCTGCTCTGACGTTCAGTTAAATTTATATAACAACAAACGGGTCTTGAAGCCCGAGGGTTCTACGGACGGCAGCACAACTTACGCACAACCTTAGCCTTAAAATTAATTCCTGGTTCTAAGTTTCGCAAAATTACAATAACTATTAACGATCGCTGCAAGTAAATAGCATTCTGTATGTTTTGGTCCACAAAATTAACGTTTTGCAAATGTAAATTTAAGCATTTAGAGCTCTATGTTGAACCACACATGGCGGTACATCGGTGGGAGCACTTAGTCTAACACATGCAGTTCGCTTTCGCGGAAAGCTAGCTGCGCTGCGGTTTCGCGATGAATAATCGCATACAAAACCGACTCACAATGGCCAATGCGAATGTTTAAATGCCCTATTAAATCTTACGGCCTGCGTAGGATTCTGTGGGATTCAATTACGCTTTGTGTGCGATGAAAGGCGCCGGAGTTGAACGTGTAAACTGAGCCGCGAGCCGCGGGAACACATCCCGACACCTCGCCCTCAATGAGCTCTGTCACAAAAGGTGCAAACGAAATAAGAACATCGCACACAACACAACACGTATCACGTCGCCACCGGGGGCAGATTGAATAAATGCTAAATTAAATAAGAGCAAATAAAACCATCCATTAATGAGTAAAAGCGTCTCGGATAATTCGAGTGGCGTGACATTGTCGAAAAAAGGTTAGCTCGGTCGCCACCACTAAGTCGAACGCTCGCTCCCAGGGGTGAAATAGTCGCTATATAGATTTAAGGCAGACAATTTGATTGTATTAGAAATTCTCTTCAGGGTATTGTAACGAATTTCGATAGAGGTTAGCTACTGTGTTAATGTACATAGCAAAATGTCATCAAGATTTTAAGTGCTCTATAGAGCGACGAGACACGTATTAATCAACGCAATCGAAGAAACCCTAAAAATACGTTAAATTGATGTAAATACAAGGTTTGTACTCGTTTACATATATGTTACGAATATGTGATTAATTAATGACTTTATGATACGAATAAACTTGGGACTACTTCAACATTGTAATGAATCATTATGATTGCTTATAAAACCGAGTACCTACTGTGTCTTTTGTAAGTACCACCATATGAGAATAGCTTTTATGGACACTTAAATATACAAATAAAAATATTAACACAATCTTATCACATAATTACACACGAAATGTACGGTATGGGCGTATTAAAATTATTATCGGCACTTGCTCCCCGAACGTTCACAGCAACATAAACAGAACGTTTTCTATTCGGGAACCAATTATCATTTACATATCATAGACGAGGCACCGACACTCAAGCCACGCTGCGGGGTCAATACATTTATCCATGCACCACAATATAATGATATCCCACACCTCCCTCATACCTTCGACTTGCTCACCAATTCTGAAAAACTACCAAGCATTAGAGGTCTTTTTACACTGGACGTGTATACGATAGATTGGTATATAGGCGCATACGTGGAGTCTATAAGTACCAAAACAAGACGGCTAACCAAATCGCCTTTGTCAAGATTTTATCTCACCGTTAAATACTTCTAACCATTATAGAATATCGGGCGTCTCGTTCGTACCTGCGGCAACCAATTATGTTTCTTGCTATTTGGGATATTGTAATTTGGGAATTTAAAAAAAAGAGGTTGTTTTTCACATACTTGTTTAGATAATACGAGTATTTTACACATAAAATTACTATAATTTTAAAATGGGAAATACAATATTATTATTTACGTTAATATGATTTTATGGTAACTACTGAAAGACATGCAAATATTAAATATAATGTTTTGTTTCGTCTTCAATTTAATTTTCTAATAGGTAAGAAAATAGTATGGGCAATTTGGGTATACCTTAATTTAAATTGTGGTCGGCGCGATGATCGGTGCTGTCTGTACCCCACTTACGAGTTCGAGTGCGTATCGATAAGTAATTAAACTATCCACTCGGACCACTTACGGTCAAACAAAACCATCGTATTGGTCATTGTAACTATACACCGTTGAACCGGTCAATGAAAATGAATAGCAGAGGAATTTATTAAATCGTTATACTTACGCAACTAGCTTTACCCTGCGGTACGGGCGACTGTAACATTTTTGATAAGGTACCATAGCACATTTTTAATAGGTGGATCATATTAAATATTATAAAAAGTTATTAGCGCCTTATTAGTATTTTGAAATCGAACTTTTGTATGCCAAGGAATAAGCGCAACATAATAAACTTCGTGATGCCATATATGTATAGATATTATGACAAGCTAATGTTAACATTGCGCGACATGGTTCGTTTCCCTAAGAAAATAAGTGAAGTAAAGATTCATAATAAACAGTAAATGTAGAGTAAACATGATAAATGTGTTTTTGTAAATAGAAAAAGAAACTGTTTCATTTGTCACCACAAGAAATAATAAACGAGAAAAGTACTAAGAATATGAATGCGAAAGTAGATTTTTGACGGTGCCTATAGCAGGGAGAAAAAATATGGGCTACTTTTTATCCTAAGATAGCAGGTGAGACGGTGCGAGATAGCCAGTTAGAAATAAACACGAATGTGTATTATAGAAGTGTCGAGTGATTACGTGGTTTAATTACTCTTATCTTTTTTTTTTACATAGAATGCCTCATTCCGAGAAGCTTATCTATCCGTTTAAAATAAATAATCACTTTGTTTCTAATCAATGTTATTTATGCAAAGAATGAGACGGAAACTCGATACTTCAACACACTTATACTGATCTTGTGTTAACATAATATTTCAATTATGTTTTATAGCTTAGCTTTGCAGTGAAACTTTAAATAGTAGACCCAAAATTAGCTATGGTATATGTATGCTATAATTTGTTATGATTTTATTAGATTTACACAATGTATAATCTCACGAGTACCATTATAATGATTTTTATCTATTAAAATTTCACGAACACTATAAAAGCAAATAGGTTTGTTGAAATAATAACGGGCTGCAACATAATTGAAATAAGAATTTGATAATCAAATTAATCTCGTGCAGGCAAGGCAACTTAATTAGCGTTGTTGCTTATAACAGTGTATAATTTGCGTCAAAATTGTTTCGCGTTCAATGAAGATCGTTAGTTTGGTGAGTCACACACAACGGAATACATTAAACCGAGCACGTGATATTGTTTGGTTTCATAATAGGAGTACAAAATAACAGGTTGAGTCTCATAACGTTAACGAGAGAGATTAGCAACCGTATTTATAGTTTGGAAACTTTTAACTGACTCGAAATAGGTGGATGCTGGTCAAACTGTGTTAGGTTAATGTAATGTAGTAAAGCTTTTTAATAGTCAGGAGCTTGCGTGCCTTATTTTATGTATTTAGGAGATTATTCAATATTATTTATGAAATACATATGTAAAATACATATTATGAAATAGATTTAAATAGTTTCTTCTACTATAACATAATGAAAAGCTTTTTAATGTTAATAACATATAAAACGACATTGCTCTCCCGAGGGTAGGTAACTATATTTTGTGTCGATACAATTCTCTACTATGGATGCGAGCGTGAGCGGCACCTCGTTGAACTCTTTCGTTCGGCAGGCGCAGGCGGTTTTTTCCCCTCACGCCTCTAATGAGATTTAAGTCCAAACATCGAGAACGGTTATGGTGGAACATTACACGCTCTAGGATATTAAAATGAGACAAATTTATTGCCGCTCTCCGATTATACTTTCGATAAACGCGCAGACCGGTGATTATGATATCTCGTGGTTTAATCGTACGATCGATACGGAGTCGCGTTCCGTTCTACACTAAACCAGTACTAATAAAAAAGAAACTTGTTACGGGTGGGTCGTATCCGACAGTTTACGTTGGAAAATCAACAAGGTGCTATAGTGGGGCTATAAGTCGGAACCGCGGTGCGTTATCGGCTCAATCGGGCTTGAACAATGCATCGAATGTTTCAATATAGCTCCGACAGCATTTTTAACGTTTCATCGGCGCTGTAACAATCGTAAAATAAATTCTCTACGCCTTCTCAGAGCTCTGATTAATGTTGTACACAGAGCGGCGTCTCGTTCTTATTTTTTTCACTTGTGTGTTATTTCTCTAGTTTAATTTATGGGCCTCGACGACTGAGACACATTGCGTATATACGCCCGTATTTCTTATTGTTTGGATACCTAACTCTTAGAAAAGTATAGCGAATGAAAATGTTGATACAGCGTGTGAGCGATGTCGTAACAAAAGCTTATACCATGGATTCATTCGATTTTAGGTTATTCCTTTCATGAATTTTGCGAGTTGTGATTTTTTGCTTCGCAATGTATACGATTGGTTACACTCAAAGATCTTAGACACTTCGATCAAAACCCTATGTGATATACGACATTTTTTGTAAATCTTCTTTGGAGCAGATAAAATCAAAAACATACGTTATTTTTAAAATTACCCCCTACACGTTGCAGTTAATATTTGTAAAAAAAAGTATTGCACTGGCCGATTTGGTATAAATATGTCATTCATTATGGCAATTAATAATCTTAATTATTAGCATTATATTTTTTATTTTCATTGGTCCAGCTGTTTCCAAATGAGATGCTCATTGGAACCTTTGGTGCAAATACAACTGCTAATAGTCATTCCAATCAATCTATTTATATAATTATTTGTCCTGATTACTTGTACTGACTGACTGATTCATGAACGCAGGTCGCATATCCTAAACTGCTGGGGCTACAAACTTCTGGGGCACAGATTTCTTTTATAACGTAGGCATCCATTAAGAAGGGGTTTTTGGAATTTCAACCTTTAAGGTGGTGAAATAAGATTTTGCTTGTATGAAAAATCTTATTCTTAAGGTTTATTAATTTGAAACTTTGCACGATTACTGACCTAAATAAAGAAAGAAAGAAAAGAAAGAAAGATTTATTCAGGACAACACACAACATTACATTAATGACAAAATAATAGAGTTTCTCATTATTAGTTTTTGAAAACTATCCCTATATATGGGGTATAGGGGTTGTAAATGTTAGTTGAAATGTTATATAATATAACCTTACAGAATACCGCAGTCAAATAACTTTATGTTGTGTTCCTGGTCGGGAGTAAAGTTGCCAGAGCTCATTAGGGAGGGGGGAAGGATCGGCAACGTGTGAGTGATGCCTCGGGTGTTGCAAGCGTCCATACCGTCAGGCGGGTTGTATAATAATATAAAACCTACAACTTTTCTTAATATATTAATTATACTCTCTATATAGTCTGAGCAGAAGGAATTCTGCTGCAGAAGTGGAAACTAAATTATGATATTCATGTTGCCGTAGCTGTAAATGTATAAAAATATGACGTTTGTCTCAAACATTTTTTTTGAATTGAATAAAATAGCCACTACTTAAATACAAAAAACAAATATTACATTGACAGTTAAATTCAGGCTATATATAGAGTTAATAATTTTTATAATATAATAAAGTTGTAGGTATAATGAGGTGTATAATTGTTTTGTTTTCTTAAAACAAACTCTGCTTAGCTTGGGATGAGATTGCCGTATATTAAGAATGTCCTAGGACATTATATAATATGGTATATCATTATATATAATTCATTCAAATCGGTCCAGCCGTTTAGGAGGAATTCAGTGACATACACACGTACAGTAGAATTAACTCCCTGGATGATTTAGATAGGGTAGGGTAGGGTAGGGTAGAGTAGCAGCACAGGGTAGGGTAGCACCACGCGAACGAAGTTGCGCCGGGCAGCTAGTATAAATATATACTTTAAGGTAGCTCATTAAATAAATGACAAGAATTATAATTATTATGGTTTTAGTAGCTTCTCTCAGCAAATGGAACCATCTAACTTAGTTACAAATGTATAAGTGTATGTATTTTTGCAACTTAATTCGTAATTAAATTAATTCATAAGAAATATCTACAAAAAAACCATATTGAGTTTCTATTCTTCTCAATTTATTGTATTAGTATGAACCGGAGGTAGAGTCATTGTAACATTCAGATGTTCCTTATCAGGGCCTATTGAATTAATGAATTTGGTCTCATCATCATAACTTACCATAGTAGGATTATTCACTGAGAATATAAAAACTATAATGACCACATTCTATCGACAATCTTTGCGGCAAACAATTTCATATTTTATACTGGATCAAACACACTATTTTTTAATACAACAAAGTCGGTAAACAATCGTACGGGCTGCCTGATGGTAAGCGGTTACTGTAGACATATGGACGCTTGCAACACACGGGGCATCTCTCACGCGTTACCGAGGAATACAACATAAAGGTATGAAGGTTTCTTTTGAGACATGGACACTTTAAAACTACTGAGATTTTATGGTTTAGCTCCGTTACATGTGATATGTATAGTCTCTATCGGTTCTCAAACATCTACATGATGTAGTTGTGGTAAAGGAATTACTAATTATAATGCCTAAACAAAGTGACCTGCATATTAACAAAGAGTTGAACAAAACCAATCTGTCCAACATTGGAACATAACTCCTTTTCGGACGTGGAAAAAGTTGTATTATCTTTCAAAAGATTTAATTACTGCAAAGTTATTCAAATAATCACCTCAAGAAGTCTTTTATGTGTTTTTAAATTGATCAATATAAATTATCTTCAAGATATTAAATAGCTTATCAAGTCAGTAGAATTATATAATAGTACCTAGGTGGCCGAGCTTTGCCATACATAGCTCGAGTTTTAGCTTCCAAAATCCGCATATAGAAAATTTCATCGAAACCGTTTTCGAGATCTCAAAACATATACCTATACATATTACAAATAGTTTACTATTCAAGGATAAGCGTGTAGTAGTAGGTACAAGTAACTCAAATTAGTAGTCTGTAGATACATTTAAGTCCAATTTTAAAATACAAGTCATGTAAGTTTCAAATATAAAATTGTTTTACAATAAAATTATGTAGATAAACTAGAAATTTTAAATCGAAATCTTCAATATAAATCTTATCTGATGTGTTGAGCAGAATTAATACGACTTTTTCATTTAAAAATACAAGATTCTTATTTGATTGTATATTTAATGCGAATAAATTAGCTCGAAATGATGTTTTTAGTATGTGTCTGCATTATAAAATCATAAAAAATTAAGATTTAATAATCTGACGACACCGAACATCTATACGTATCTACTAGACACATGATAATATAATTTGTTATTAATTACAGAAATATTGCTTTTCAATACCAATATAGTAATATTATATTGTATTGCTATTTAGACATAGCGTAAGTTGTTACTGAATAAGTTCTTTGTTAAAAATTTAATTTTTTATACAAGCTTTTTGAGTGACTATACTTTTTGTTGACTGTACTTGTATTGTCATCCAACATACTAATGTATACCAAATATCAAGTCAATCCGACCACTGGAAGTGGGTGAAATTCGACCTGCAAGATTCCACCCGAACAAACATACATTGCAAGTTAAATAAAAGCTTGTAATAAATGAACTGAATTGTACTTGACTTCGAACATCTCATAATCAAAGGCAAAAAATATTTTGTTCGGAGTTGTTGTAAAATAATGTGCTAAAATTTTAAGTTTATAAATAAAAAATAGCACTGCATGCATATACCTATCGATATTGTAAATAAAATAACTTTAATAGCAATAAAGTAAGCTGTAAGTTTACTTCTCGCGATGTTTTATTCAAACAGTATCGTGCAAAGACGGTGAACTCTCAGTTCAATCCCTATAAAAGCAATCAGAATACATAGTGCAAACCGCCCTATCCTTTTGTTCGCTTCTCGAGTTGTTTCACACCTACTTAGGACTGCGTACTGAGGGCTCGTTACCTCAGATTGAAGGCCCGCGGTCGACGCCCGACGTATCCTTAGATCCTGTGTGAAAAAAATAACATTGCATGCCTGAGCCTCCTACCTACTTTATGCTCATAAAGATGGAATGGAAACGTAGGTTGTTGATCCTGTTCCAATGGAATTTTAGTGATTTATGGTTGAGATTTGAATGGCGTGTTATGATAGCTTTTATTACTATAACCACATACAAATACGGGTTCGAAATTGATCAAATACATATTTTTAATAAGAGAGGCAGTGTGGTTCAATTTAATTTATAATGAGGTAAGTTAAGGGACTCTTTGTTAATAAATTTAAAAAAACCTTAAATAAATCATTCTTTTTGATGTCTCAAATAATAACTCTAGAAATCATTACGTTCTGAAACTAAGTAGCTACCCATTTGATGTCACTGTAGTTAGAGATATCTGTTTGTTTGTTAACTTGTTTTTTTTTTTTACTCATTGCTATAATTAATATTTGTAAGATTAAAATATTGGCACTTTTAAAGTTTTGCTGTACTTTACATATAATTTTCACTACTAAACGTATTCATGCCAATGATAGCAAACTTGAAATAAATAAACCTAAAGTTTTGGCTAAGTTTATCACGATTGCAAAGTTATTACCAAGACGCATCGAGTTTTCTAACGAAGTAGGTACGTATGATTTTATTTTTATAACATTAAAACAATGTGCTTGTGACTAAGCTTATTAAAATAAGCTACTATATGCGTGGGATTATTTCGCAAGTAATCATGTGAATTCCAATCTTTACCTGCGTCATCATTGTTTCGCTGAGTGTTTTGTAGGCATTATATTACAGCGTCGGACATGTTGTCTTTATTTTGTGTGAAATAATAGAATTAAAAGCCTAAAGGCACCTTTCAAATAATGGTTACTATCCTCTACTTTAAACAAAGGAAATATAATGGACTGTTACAATGTTTGCATTTTAATTAAAGTACGTACCTAATTGTTAGACTGACTGACAAAATTAATTTTTAAGATGATTAGATTTATTAATTTTAAGGGGCTAACTTAGTTAGACAATCTAGTAAACTATCAATTCTTTAATTCTATTATTTGACTTATGCGTAAAATATCCGTACATGATGCATATAAATTGTATAGTTTTCATTCGCAAACCGTCCACTGCTATCTTTGAAATGTAGTTAAGGAAAATAAACGGCATTGCAGTGAATAATAAATGAACGATCAATTAAAATAACCCTACCAATGCCGGTTCAGATGCCTCCGCAAGTCTTGTTTTTATCACTCAGTGCTGTTATGTGATAAGGTAATGTAAGTGACGGTTAAGGTTGAAATATTCTGATACTGCTTTTTCAATAATACTGCCTTGGAGAGGATAAGCGATAATGTGCGAGAAATTGTATGCTCATGGATATTCGAGGACATTGTACACTTAAAGATAACGATCCTTTCAGTTGCTTAATGAGCTCTATTTACGTTGTAATATTTTTATGTTAATTTAAAATAGAACTAAACAGTTTGCGTTAAGTTCTATTTTATAAATCGACTTAAAAAAGGAGATTATCAATTCCACACGTATGTATGTAATATTATTGGAACTGCAATATACATATACACACATGATGATCTATTAGGGCATCCAAACAAATATACAAAATTTCATATGTGTATGTATGTATTTATGTTTGTCCACGCATATCTCCGAAGATATTGATCGGATTGTAACCATTCTTTTCTTTCTCATTTTTTATTGGTTTACATTTACTTCAACTTAGGGAACAGTGCAAGTTTAATCGAAATTGGGTCAGTAGTTTTCAAGATATGGACAAATATGTCTATAAATATATTGACGCAGGCCGTCACACATATTTGTACATATCTTAAAAGCTTATTGATACGAGCTACGGGTGTGGTGTCAAAGGGAAAACATCTCAAAACCTTGGTCAAACTCTAGTACATTTAAGAAAAACTAAAAATTATGAAATAAAAAGTAATTTAAAAAAAAAAAAACGACTTCCAAATACACTAAAAGGTATGAAATAACTCTAACCTGACACTGATTGAAGTCAGCGAAAGAGAGAGAACGACGTATTCCATTGAAAATATTTTTTAAATTACTTATGTAAACATCTATTAATCCTTTTTTAGACTTAGGAGGAGGAGTGTGAGATTTGGTATAGTTTTTTTATGTGGAGAAGAAGTGCGGAATGCCATTTTTGTATAATTATAGAATTTAAAAACAGTACACACGTAGTGTGTGTAATGTTTTTTTGACACACACACACACATGCCAAACTGAGAAGAATGTCAACATAATCATATTGTCATAGTCACAGTTTGTTTATTATACAGTATAGAGAAATTATCCAAACTGAAAAAAATACGATTGAATTTCGACCACTACGGGACCACTAGTTTCATTTAATTTAGGAAGCAACTATTTGTAACAATTATTCGAAATATTCTGTTTTTAAAATAATGTATGTATTGAACATTTGTAAGTACCTGTGCCTGTAATAAAAACAAAAAAAAAGAATTCTATTAAAAATAAAAATAAATATTTATCGATTGAAATTTATACAGAAACGATATATTCATAATAAAATTATTCAAATTGTTTAATATAGTACATAATTATTATTGTTTTCTTTTGTTGCATGTAAGCAAAAAAATTAAAAATTGCATGAAATGAGAAATAAAAAGGCTTATTAATTTGTTATTTATATGTACCTGTGACTGTATTAATGAACTGTTTAATTTGACTAACCTATCTATGTGACTGCAATCAGGTTTCCATTATAATATTAATATAATTTCAGATATCCTGAAACATTAAAGTAACTAAGTTTTCAATATTATGAAATGTAAAGGTATGACATATAGTAGAACTATGTAGTAATAGGGCATTTTTAAGCACAATATTTGTGCTTAAAGATTGAAGACCTGTAAGCTTGACTAAAAGTTGATAGATATGTTGATGAAAATAAGTGGTAAGGTTAATTTAAATTTTACTCAAATAGGATGTATAAAATAAAAACCTGTTTTATGTGAATTGATATTTTATTTTTCGTTTATCACTTTTTGACAGTCATTTTCGAATTTATCTTTTATACAATAAATATTTTTTAGAAATTGACTAAGTTACAAAATGTACATAGATGGGATATTAAGAAAATGCTAACTACATCTAAATTTATCACAGATAGCGGCAGTGGTGCCATGTTAAGTAACATTAATAGTAGTTGGCAAGTTTTGCCCAACAAACACAGCCTTAATAGGCCTACCTTACGTTTTATACATATATCTACAGTATCATGTTTTGATCACGAAATTCACGAATAATAACACTACAGGTTAGAAAATTTGTTTTAGCAATACTTGTCAAATGGCAATCGTATATGGTAAACGATACCTACTATAGAGATATTTATTATTAATATTCAGAGATGAACCATTTAAATTAAAATAATATTTACAAAATGTTATTACAATCATACGAAATATTCATTCAATACGTACATGAAATATAACAGACTAGCCATCACAAACTTTACACATACCTACACTAATAGTTTCCTAGTCTTAAATTACTCCGTTTAGTGTTAATGTCACTTCACTTCACGTCACTATTTGGTCAATATACAACACTTTCACACACGCACTGACATAGTACGGGGAGAGGCACGCGGTGGCACTTGGTGTGGAACGTGAGATGGGTGCGGGGGCAGTACTGGGTGGGCGCCGTGCACAGGAGGTGGTGGCAGCATACCCAAGTGGTTTCTGGCATGGTGGTGCCTGTGCATCGGTACCCCACCGCCCGCCCCCGGACTCGGCACGCCCCGGCACCGATGGTTACTCCGCACATCGGGCAAAGCGAACTTCAACTTCTCCCAAAATAAACCGTCATCTGCATGGATATACTTATTTGTCTTCAAATACAGTCTTATATCAGGATCTAGATCCTTCTGAGGCTCTTGACCCAACAGCACCACAATCAGTCTTTTCCGTCTATCTCTCAATACCGGATGAAGAGCCGTTTTGAATTCGAATCGAGCCCATTCGGTCCTTATGAAATTCTCACTTAGTATCATTATTGTACGACGCGATGATTCAACAGCCTGTCTTATACTATCACCCGATTCATGGTGATGCAGGAGCAGGTTGTATGAAGGTTCACCACGTTCTAACACAGGCGCAAATTGTTCAGTGACCCATGCTTCATCCTTAGAACTATAACATATGAATGCGTCATATCTTTTCTCAGAATCATCCCGATCGACGTCATTAGTTTTATAGAATAATCTCACGCCAAACTTTGAGTGGAACCATACACGCATTTCTTGTCGAAATATGAACACAATCATGCTCACTAATGATATTGATAAGAAAGCACCAAGTGTTGCGATGAGCAGCGGTATGTAATCTTGTACATCTGCGTTGGTTAATATAGTTCTGGTAGCTGTCAAATTTCCATTTATACTATTGTTGATGCTTGGAAGTCCCGTACATATAGTTCCATTTTCATACGCAATTTTAAATCCGGAATCTGGGTCACTGTACAAACTTTCGTTGAATACTGTTATTTCAGTCGTATTTCCTTTAGAGTAAATGCATTTTATGTTTGATAGATCACTAATGGAATTTACTCTCTTCGTCCATTCGCGGAAAGTTTCTGTGTATTCACAATCGCATGACCATGGATTATAGGAAAGCGTTATTTCTGTTACCGTGGGACTAATTTGCCACACTGATAACGTGATCAATCTGTTGTACTGAAGGTGTAATATTTTTAAACGTGACATACGGTTAAACATTTCTTTACCAATGTGTTTGATCTTATTGTTATTCAGATAAAGTTCTCTTAAATTATCCAAACCATCGAACTCCTGGCCTTCAACTGTTGTAAGGCTATTATAGTCCAAGCGTAGTACTTCAAGTTCTTTCAGACCATTAAATGTTCTGTTGTGAATAGTTTCAATACTAGACGAATTTAAAAATAAAATCTTTAACTTTTTTCTTCCGATAAAAGCGTGACTAGGGAGCATCTTAATGTCGTTACCGTCCAGGTACAGTTGCGTGGCCTCCATAGGTATTTTCTCGGGCAACGTGTTCATATAACCAGCATTAGAGCACTCCACAACATTAGCCGACCATGATGGATCGTGATAACACGTACAGTTGCTGGGGCAAGTCATTTCACAATCGCAAGCATCAAAATCACAGCAGTGGCACAGTGCGTGACAATGAGATTCATATTTACACAAAAATTGTTGTGGAGCGGCTTCAATTAATGCGACTTGAACATTTCCTCGACTATAAAGCAATTTACAGTAAATGCTATCCAAATCCATTAACTTCGGTTGAGTCCTAGCTCTGTTTCCAGTGTTTATTTTTTGTAGCCAATCCATTGTGCAATCACACTCTAATGGGTTGCCACCGATGAAAAATTCTGGCACAGATTTGTCTTGGGGTACTGCAGATATCCTCAAAGAATTAGGGTCTAAACTTGTTATTTTATTTCCATACAAATCGACACGCGTTAAATTTGGTTTCTTGAAGAAAGTATATGATTGCACTTTAGATATCAAATTGTCATTCAAATACAACATTTCCACTGAGTTTGGTATTGCACTTCCAGTTATTTCAGTTAACCTATTAGAGCTAGCGTCGAAAGTACTGAGTGATAACTGCGATTCAATCTCAAAGTAGTTTCCAAGCTCTGCGATCCTATTAGCGTGAATATCCAGCCACTGCAGTCCAGTTGGAATCATAGCATAGTCAAACCATTCCAAACGGTTATCCGAAATATTCAACCACACTAAACTAGGAAGCTTAGTAAAAAGTCCTTGAATGTCTGTCAAGTAGTTTCCATCTAACCTTATTGCTTGTAAGTTGATATTTGCATCGAAAGCACCAGCCTCAATTTTATGTATCTTATTTCGTGATAAATTTAAAATTTTCAAAGAGGTCATCTTGTCAAATACTCCTTTACTTATATTTCCAATATTATTTTCAGTTAATCGTAATCCGTACATTTGTTCCATAGTCATGAAAGATGCATTTTCAATGCTCACTATTAAATTTTCGCCCAAATCGAGAGTTTTTAGTTGTGGAATTTCTTTCAATACAAGTGGAACCTCATCCAGTCGATTTCCATTAATATGTAAGTCCTGTAGTGACGAACAGTTACGCAAAGCATGTGGGTGTATTTTAGAAATGCGGTTGCTGTCTATGGAAAGCACTGACAGTACTTGCAATCCTGTAAATGCATACACTTCTATGGTTGTCAGTCTATTGTTTGATAATGTTAACGTGTGCAAATTACTAAGTGAGCTAAACACATTTTCTGGAATGTGTTCAATGAAATTATCCTGCATTTTCAATATTTGCAAGTTATGTAAATCTCTGAATAAAGCTATTTCCATTTTTGACACCCGATTATGTGAAAAATCTAACAAGACTAGCCTCTTCAGTCCGGAAAACGTTGAAGTGTTAATCCAATCTGAAGTTAATTCATTATACGATAAATCCAATACAAGAAGTTGTACCAAATCGCTAAATAAACCAGGTGCAAGTACTGTTATTGTATTATTATTCAAGTATATTTCTTTTAGTTCTTTTGTGTCACTGAATAGTTCTGGCGGTAAGCTAGTCAGTTGATTATCTGAAAATCTTATCGTAGTTAGAGAAATTAAACCTTCCAACGCTCTATCTGCGATTGAATTCAGACCATTTCCTTGAAGATATATTTTTTGGAGTCTTCTTAATCCAGAAAGTAGATTTGGAGGCAGCGTATCTATTAAATTCTTGGAGAGGTCTAGAACTAAAAGATTATCTCCACACTTTTCAGTAGGGTGACGATGTGCAGAAGAAAACTGAAAATGGCTGATGTCTCTCATTCTATTTCCAGTCATATTCAAATATTCAAGATTTCTCAAAGTACATAGAGCTCCGTCTGGGAATACTAGCATATTGTTTTCACTCAGATCCAATCTTTCTAAGTTCTGTACGTCTCTGGAGAAAGCACTCGGTGTTATTTCAAGGGACATTGTTGACCAATCTGTGTTATGCGTTCTTATTGTTAAATTCCTTAGGTCACGAAGACCCGTAAAAGCACTGTCGGAAAGATTTCCAATTTTGCAATACTCTATGGTAAGTTCGCGCAGTTCAATCAACTGCCGAAAACTACCAGGACTGAGGGAACTTTGGAAAAATAGCGCGTCGCTGCATTCAAGGCGAAGTCGCACTGTGGGATGAGGTTGTATTGCACTAAAGTTGGTATTTTCCAGTTCGCTGTTTATAGTCCTCAATCTACATTGTAATGCGACTCCTGTACCATCGTAGTCGGTCATCCAGCTACACTCATCCGGAGCTTGGTAACGAGTGCTAGTGGTTGCCGAAAGAGATGCACTCCATGCCACTAAAGCAGTGTTGAGCACCAGAAAGGTGCTTTCAAACCACGCAGGATACATTTTTGGATTTCACTATTTACACTTGAACATATTATATATAGTTTTATTCATTATCATTTAGCACAGATATTCCACATAAACATCACGTCCTCCAAGCACTAGTTCATTTTGCCTCGGCGCTCGAGTACTTCACTATTCGAACGCGCCACTTAACTCGTTTCTCGCGAGAACACTAATTGGACGAGATCGTGCGTCCGCATCTACTTGACGTTGGTGCACGTGACGCGAACGACCACGCAGAGGTCTGGGGTGGAACTGACTCGGAGCCAAACCTGCGGTGCGCTCGCGCACAAGGCCGCGTCGGTTCACGCGTTCCAACAGGTAAATTTAAGCTTGGAACTAAAATGCAGTAACAGCCTTCGCCATCGCTCTACGTTCCACTCTATCCGTTTCAGATACGAAAACTTTAACGCACACATACAACGTTGGTACGCAACACTACAGAACGAAACCGCTTTTTCAAGAGTAAAGCGAGCTTTTGTACAGTATGTAAGAGTGAGATAGGCATATGGTTGCGGGGTAAGGCGTGCATAGCTTGGTGGGGGCTTGAGGCAGCTGGTCAGGTAGTGCGAAGGCGCACTGCCACAGTCACTGCTTGTTAACACTCCCGCCGATAGAATTGTATTGCAAACGTTTGATGATTGTTGACATTTGCTTTACTCACTATCGCTAATGAAATTAATTGGTATATAATAATATATAGTAGTAATATGACATGAGTAGTAGATATTTAAATCTGTACATTATTTTGTGAATATCAGAAGGATAGATGTATAGAAAATATGATCTAGACATTTACATACATGGCTTTATAAAATTATCATAACAGCTACATGACAATGTGAGGATGTGGTCACGGTCACACATTATCTAATAAAAATATCCTCCGGTCAATTTCAATATGTGTATTTTTTGCGTACGGAATAAAATGCTCGAGTTTTAAATGAATATGTTAGTGATGATAAAATACAATTTACAAATCAATTGTAATAATATTATAATTATTTGTAGTTTCATCCCTATAAAATGTTGTAAATTTTCTGCGTAGTGCACGGGAGGAATACTTCGAGCCGTTCAATTATTACTTACCTAAAGAAATAAATTCAGGAATTCACAGACGAATCCTTTATTTTAGTTAAGCGATTTTGATATAATTTCCCACCGTTCAACCTCAAACCTCTCATCAAATTAAACATCTGCACATTATGCATTTTGCGTAGCCACCAATTTGTTGGACGCCGTTTGATTTAATAAATTGTTTTTCAGTTTAATGTTAGATTAGATACATTTCTCATGATTTATATCCACAACCTAAACGCCGTTTTATTCCTTATTTTTTGTTTTCCAATTATTCATTTTGGCATTCCAAAAACGATCTTTGGAACACTGTGGTGGAGGCACTTCGCATCTGTTTCTATTGTGTTCATTTCGATGGTAATGGTTTTGGGCTGAGTCATACCTGCTTTTGTGCAAAAAAAATAGGAACGTGCCCTTAATTGTATATAGTTTTCTATATATTTTTATTCTGTAAACTGGGCGTAGGTACTTGATAGTTCTTACCTTCTTGATAGCTTTGAAAATACAAGCTCAATAGAGAAGTTCGCGATGAATACTTTGGTTAATCTGGTGTAATAAATGGTTACGATCATAATTTTATTTGGTGTCGGGATGATAGGAGGACGTGGCTCGGCACTATTTATGCGAGGTTTTGCGGGGCTCGATCCCAAGGCGCCTGCTATATCTCAATTGCTATAAATTATCTGCTTTGACACGCGAGAAGCGGAAAATTTGCAATCGCTACACTTAAGTCCATAGTATTCGTGTCCCTCTACCTTTATGTAAACAGCGCAAATGGCTTTGTAATGGGAATCGCGTCCGTCCCACTATGACACCGGTCCAATATTTCACACCGGGTCCCACGGGTCGTTTGTCCAGATCGCGCCTAGAATCGTCCCGTACAATGGGCCAGCGGGAGATCACTCCTTCGACTTTTTGTCGTAAGTGGCGAGGCGTTTCTTGTCGTGCCTTTATAAAAGAATAGATTGCCGGTAAATCGTTGGTTATTGTGGCGCTATTTAATGTATATTTCGAGGGTTGCTATCTACTATCGCCTATTATAACAAACGTTCGTATTCAATTTACAAACGATTCATTTACACACGCCTGACCGGGTGTCGTTCAGTGGTCGCGTAGTCATAACTTATAATGAGTGATTTGGGTCACATACTTTATCATTCACAGAAGAATACTCCAGTTTTCATTAGAAATTAAGTTTCTGTTTCAGACAATGACGTGAATGGGGTTCTTCAAAAGTTCATGTCGCTCAGTTTCATTCGAAAAGATGTAGATTACATTAAAATAAACAAATGCCTATATATATTGTGTGAGTAGAGTTCATATACATAAACCGTACAATTTGACTTCTGAGAATTAATGTCGAACACCGTCCAATGTAACGTGTATTGTACATGTTGAATTTATTCTTTTTTATCGTCTGAGTTCATCGTTGCATAAAATCACTCAGTCGATTTCCATTATATTATTAATTTTTGTAATTTCGGTTCCTAATCTCCAGCGACAGGACTGATATCGAGGCGACACTTATCTCGGTGTCGGCGGACACATATAATCCATTAAGTCGTCATTTCCACGCGGCTGATCATTCCTCAACCACGCGTCAAACCCGCCCCCGGACCGACACGACGACACACGCCGTATTGTTCGCTACTGCTTTATCTCGCCTCTACTGCTGCAAGGTCCTTTCCATGTATCTTCGAACTTACTATGAACCTTAAAACTATAACCCTAACAGCTACTACACATTGCTTGAAAGTTCAACGAAGCTTTATCCTTGTAGACTAATGGACTAGTTTGTTATCTAATCGGATACACGGCGGACCTATTAATAATTTCCCACATAATTTTCTAATTAACGTCCTGTCCAGTGAATGGTCTATGAATTCGAGGACTAGACGGAAATGACGTAGACAAGGTTTAAGTATCCAATGTATTTTGTATTTATGTAGGTACTTGGGTATTCGCTTGTTTCTATTTATTATCACTAATGACTTATGTTTTTGTTTCAGGTAATCAACATTCTCTATGTAGGTATATGTTGCGGTAAGTGATCAGCAAGAACAAATATTTTTAGTCATTATAGTTTTGCGTACAAAATCCTCAGATATATTGGTATTTGTGCAACGATGCACGTTGAATTTAAGTTAATCCTGTTTACCAATAAGATAGAGAATTTAATGCGCACTTTAAACACTGGCAGTGTTATGTTACGGCCGTGTTAACCCTCGACTGCGACGGGTTAAATTGTAGCGTGTAAATTGAAGAGATTTTACACGTGAACGGAACCCTTAGTAGTGCGTCAGATCGCGACACGGGCAATTTGGCGCGAGAGAGGCAACGTAGGTTTATTTGTTCGTCGCGGCACCTGGCTATTCCAGACCCACGGGGTGTGGAACATAGATTATATGGAGTCGAAAACACGTATAATTCTGATACGATATTTTTTTTAACTAAATATAT
Source organism: Polyploca ridens (assembly GCA_951394255.1). Classification (NCBI taxonomy): domain Eukaryota; kingdom Metazoa; phylum Arthropoda; class Insecta; order Lepidoptera; family Drepanidae; genus Polyploca; species Polyploca ridens. The sequence goes on along the minus strand of OX596254.1, from coordinate 7,019,216 downwards.
TTAATGATATTTATAAGATTTTAAACTATGTATGTCAAATAGTAAAACGTATAAAGTAGACAAGAAAAATTTCGTGTGGCATCATTAGGATTACTACTTACATTGTTTGGCATAGATCAAAGACTACTTCATATATAAATTATGATGATAGCGTGATATATGCGTTTATAATTTACTACAAAGTTACTGCGTTTATAGATACTCTACATATTTTCATATTCAGAGCCAGGGACCCTCGACGTGCTGCCGAATGGGACCGGTTAGATTACGCATTGTCGTGGCACAATTTGAAACTGTTGCGGAACCCCGAGTTCACTTTGTTATTTGCAAACAATCGCCGGTGACATCTGCGCCTTTCGTCTGTCTACTCTATGCGCTGACGCTGCGTGCCGCGGCTAATAAATAGTTGGACGCCGACCATCTGCTAATTGCGTTCTTTCACTCACTCAAATATTGAGAGCTGGTTTATATGCCATCGAAGAATAAGAGCTTTTAATTAATGCATTTAATATGACATCACAAATATATGATTTAAATAAATTAATCTAAGACAATTAATTATTTTTAAATAAAGTAGGCGTGCGAACATGTAAAAATACTCATAAGTTTTATTAGTACCTAATCAAAAACGATCTTGTACTTATTAATTCAAAACAAAAGTTGCGCTAGAGATAATAGATCGCTATTGAAAGTATTGTAACAATCTGTACGCCTTATTTCGTTAACAAGTTGTCGGTATTATTCGCTATTGTCTAGACTGAATGGTTCGACCGTAGGCGCTGACTAATGATTGATGAATGATTGAGTGACTCATTGATAAAGTGTCATTCAACCTTATCGGCATGTGTTCTATTGTTTAAAAAGAAAGTTTTAACAAAAGCTCTGCACATGTGATATCCGTCCTTTTTGCAACAATTTAGATTTCTTGACTTATGCAGATTGTATGTTTTCACAAAATTACGCACTGTGTTATATTTTAAGAGAATGTAAATCACGATCACACCACTGTCGCATTACTTGTGCTACAATTAGGTAAAGCATCGAATAGCGTTTTTGTGTCGCAGCATCGCATTCGTAAAGAGCGAGCCTGCGTGGCATCCCCCGCGGAGAAATACGTGCTCCCACTAAGAAAAATGTTAGCTGGCATCTTGGAAATTTCAATTGTAACCTTTGTTGTGTTCGCACACAGCACCTTTCCAATTTGTTCGGCTCGTGTGCCGCCAATGAACGTCCCTAGATATCATCGGCATACCGGCCACTATGTCGACTCGTGTGATTAAATTCTTCGCGGTGATGTACGACGATCCTGTGCGCCCAAGTTATTTGTCTGACTCATTTAAAACTTGTACTTATTTTTGTTACTCTGCTATCTGTGATAAAGGAAGAGATTTAATTCACGATAGTGAAAAGTATATAAAATGACTTGCGATAAAAGCTTATTTCTGACTAGGTATGCAAAAAAATTACTGGCTTTGTAATAAATGTTATTTATATTAACCAGACGTGTCGTGACAAATTTCGCAAAGACATGAGTCAGGAAGGGCCTGTCGCGCCTACTCCTTCCACAAACACATAAATATTAACTGAACAAGGGACACAATGATGCAAACTCGCAACTTCAGAGATTAATATAATATTTTTACGCCCGAACACAAGCAGACCATTGGCCTAATGAAATATGGCAACATGTACGTTCGTTTCTGATAAAACGAGTGTCGGAGTTTTATTGCGACTCGAGTACGATAATTCAAGTTGGCCAGCCAGAGAAATAATTTACTTGATGGTCCCTTTACGTGTTAGCCTGCTACCGCATTTTTGCCATTTGTCCGCAAAATGGGTTGGACTTGTCGGCATACCCACCAAATCCTTATCTTCACTCGTTTCTTTTCGGTAAAATAAAAAAAAAAATATCATGTAGAAAATTTTGTAAATCTTTTTAAATTCTTTTTTCGTTGTAATATAATCAAAGATAACGTTCTTTGACTCAAAAAGTATACAGTCATATAGGATAGACCCTTGAACGATTTAAAATCGTTCAAGGATAGACCCTATACAGATCATAGAAATTGAATCAGTGTTGAATTGTTCTCAGTCGAGAGATATTATTCTCATTAAGTTATAGTCGACCATTAAAAATTAACGAAGACAGAGAAATATATTTCGCGATTTATTAACATGTTCCCTCGCGTAAAAGTGCACAATTCAAGCTCAATCCAAGAGTATTGTGATATTAAGGCGCGGACAGCTCACGATTTCAAATGACGAATGCACTCACACAACCTAGAATGTGGAATGACTGATGTGTGTGTACTTTTGGAAAATTGCATAGTATATGTAAGGAAATCAGAATAGATACGGATTTCTTAATGTATTGACATGTTGATACCTAATATGAGACGATGAACAATTATCAAAAAAAAAATATCATTGATATTAGACATATAATAATCTATCTATTTATTTTCATAACAGTATAAATTATTTAGGTCCTTACATATGAAATTAGCGTTTTTTCGTACTGACCACTTTGATCTCAAATATCTCCACTTTGGTTAAGAATTCCAAATTCAAATTTATAAATTTTCCTCATTATTTTTTTCTTTGGCGTCGCTTATTACCGCACAATGGAAAACATGAAATATCGGTATATTTACGAGTACGAGTTCTGCCGTGGCACCAGTGCTGCAGAAACAGCTCGAAAGATTAATTATGTGTACGGCGCTGGTGTCGCAAAAGAAAGCACGGTACGTTTTTGGTTTCAACGTTTTCGTTCCGGAAAAGCCGACCTTCAGAACCAACCCCGTGGACGGCCGAAGACCAAAGTGGAAAATGAAGAATTAAAGGCTTTTGTGGAAGCGGATCCATTATAAAGCACTTCAGAGATAGCTGCAGGCTTCGGGGTAAGTGATAAAACTGTATTAATCCACATGAAGCAAATCGGGAAAGTAAAAAAACTTGAACGATGGGTACCTCATGAATTGAGTGAATCGAACTTGCAAACACGCGTCGACTGCTGTGTTACTTTGCTCAACCGACTCAATAATGAAAGGATTTTAAATCGAAGCATTACTTGTGACGAAAAGTGGATACTGTACGATAACCGGAAGCGCTCGTCGCAATGGCTGAACCTTGGAGACCCAGCCAAATCCTGCTTAAACGAAAATTGACTCAGAAAAAGTTACTTGTGAGTGTTTGGTGGACTAGCGCCGTTGTCGTTCACTACACGTTTCTAAAATCTGGCCAAACGATTACGGCAGATATCTATTGTCAGCAACTGCAAACCATGAAGAAAGAACTAGCTGCTAAACAACCGAGATTGGCCAATCGCTCTAGGCCACTGCTGCTTCACGACAACCCAAGACCACACACTGCACAACAAACAACCGCTAAGTTAGATGAGCTACAATTGGAATGGGATGGCAAAAGTGCATAGATAACAACGGTGCATACTTTGATTAATTAAATATATTTTACAAAATAAAAATTGACTTTATATTCCTCCCGTACAAAACGCCAATTTCATATGTAATGACCTAATATATGTAACTTAAACTGTTCACCACTACTGAGCAAACTGCTCTCAATTCGTATTGCACCCTCCGCTGAAATGTGCTCCCGGTTAAATATGATTGAAAATGACGTTTTGTTACAAAACGTGTAAAAAATTATTTTATAGATAAAAAGGTATATAAACCAAAGGAGATTGACCATATTTGGGCCCACTATTATGTCATCGCGTGTCTCAATTAAATATGATTCAAAAATCAAGTCTTATTTTATTATGTTCATTCACAAAATATTTATATTTTTCTATCCCGAGGATTAAAAACAGCATTAATAATATATTCGCTTGAACTCCTTTACACCTGTAGGTACGCCTTCCGCACCACAGATATCTGAAACCGTACGCCATCCGAATCACAGTTTTATTAATATCGAATGTTGCCAGGTGTTAAATTAGGTTTGTCGTAGTTAAATACGGTCTATATAGCTTTTTCTGTTGAATAACGCTAGTAATGATGAAACGAAATTACGAGAGTGATATTAGATAATATTCGTCCGTTAAAGGTAGCAGAAATGCCAAATACACATTTTATTTATAATTGTGTTTGATGACAATGATTATTTTCCAAACAGAATGTAATGTAAGAACCTATTACGATAATAGTATAGTTATAAAAAGTAACAAGTAACATAAAATAATTTCTTAAAAGTATTAATTTATTTTACGAAAAATAAAATCTTCTTAGTTTTAAGTTTGGCAACCAAATCCTTTTTATGAGTACTTATTTTTGCCACTGTCATGTTATATTATAAATAGGTAAGTTTGGCAACCGAATCTATTTTATGAGGACTCATTTTTGCCAGTGTCGAGTTATATTATAAATAGGTAAGTTTGGCAACCAAATCTTTTTTACGAGGACTTATTTTTGCCAGTGTCGAGTTATATTTTGAATAGGTAAGTTTGGCTACCAAATCTTTTTTATGAGGACTTATTTTTGCCAGTGTCAAGTTATATTTTAGTTCTGGTCACTAAATAAATCATTTTCATTTAGTCCGCACTATCAGTCACCGTCCGTAACAGATATATTTTAGTAAAATAGTTGTCATTGTACTAAAACTTCTCACGGACCTTTTGAGACAACTTGAAAAGTCACAATATACATAATTCATTTCACTGAACTTGTGTGCACATAGATTGATCTTTATTGGATAAAACACCACTGATAATATGCATTAACCTGAAATTACAGGAATTTATGGAAATAAAACGAAGACGCTATGTGACTTTGCAAGATCCCGCCAAAAAGTCTAGCATACCTACGTTTAATCTTTTGCAAAACATTACAATAAACACAAATTGATTTTTTTAGTGGCCTCCATTAAAAAACCTTAAGATTACCGACTTACTAATTCTAAACCATTGAATTACTAAAACAAACTATGTAAATAGCCATTTTTTGCATTTTATAACCTTAAATTCTGCATCAGAAAAAAGAAAAAAGCTCTTAAACCCGGGTCAGAAAATTAAAACTGTTTACTGATTATGAAAATATAGTATTTTTTCTACAAAATAAAAAATAAATCATTGTGACACAAACATTTTCGAAGTGGAACTCCCCTTAGAAAATGGTTATTCTCCTTTTTACATACCTACCGAAGAGATAGGATTACTAATAATCCATGATATAATCAAGTTTTAAAGCTGCCATATTTTATGTATGTGAGTTGCCGCGACTTTAAATTTAATTTCCCATTAGAGGGAATAGGGGGACATTGATACAACCGTTATATATTTTTTACTGAACGCAGCCAAATCTTCGCCGATACACACATACGTAGGCATCAGTACCCCGAGTGTAAAGTTTGCAAAGAATTGACGTAACTATCGCGTTTACGTAATTCTATGAGAACTTGTATTGTACTATCTTAGCAAGCTTTACAGAATCACGGCCGCTTTCAGCCAGCGGTTTGTGCTCGACGTCTCAAGACACTTTTCGGACAATCATTGGTAAAAATAATCCTCACCTTCGGGTGTAATTTAACCTTAGGATTTTGGTGTAAACAGACACATTTAACGTTAAATGGCAAGGAAATATAATATTTTAATAAGTTCTTGGTCATTTTCTGTGATGTTTTTTTTTACATAATATGACGGTATGGGGAAGATTGATAGTACATACATACATATTAGAGATATCAATGTGTATAGCGTATTGACATTTCGTAGAGTACCATTAAATCTCTATTCAGAAGTAATCATAACAAACATCATCATCATCAGCACATAATCACTGCTGACTGAAATAAGAATAAAGGTAACAGGAATACTACTGAAAAGAATGGACAGATATTCCACCATGCATGGCCACTGCAAATTGGTGGAGATAGGCTAGTGTTCAACTTCGTTGGAGTTTCCAAGCCGCCTAAGAGGTCTCCAACTAGCATAACGACTTACACAATTTAGTGATAGCCGAGACCAACGGCTTTACGTGCCTCCTAAAGCACGGAAAACGCTCGAGTTGAAATACCACTAGACGGTCACCCATCCGGATACCGTCCACATCAGCAATTGCTTATCTTTGTCGATCGATTAAGAACGGCTAATCAAGTTAGGTACACCACAAGCGCATCAACGAGCCTAAAAACATTAATGAGAAACACTGCTTTTGGGAGATAAGCGCTTGGCAAAGATTCCGTGCTACTGATGTATAAAAATTCAGAAAAATCTAGAAATCTTGACTGAATTTTATTCTGTATCTGCCCGAATGGTAAACTGCTTTGCATTACTGATACAATACCATCGCGTATAGGCATGCCACGTGTATGTCTGGGGTCCACTATCTCTGGGAGAAGGCAGTTCATATAAAATCGAACCAACTCATCTTCCATTTTATGATTCCAGAAATTGTCATCCCTTTCAATGACTTCTAATTTTAACTTTTGGGTTTGTCCACTCCAAATCGCAAAAATACGGGTTGAAGATTGTAAATCATATTTGTGTTGACTATATAATTAAAAGTAGGTGGTAGAAAGTCAACTAACTACATAATAAAATGTATATGTCCCAAGTTTGTCCTGAAATAGCTAACAACGTTGTCACCATTGAATAGCGTAATAATTCAATGGTTGTCACTGAAAAAGAATTTATGTGTGACGTAATAAAGGTGAAATTTTTCGTCTTCAGATATAATAAGGTAATGAAATATCCATAGATATAAGATTCTTGGGATTAGTTGATTTATCTTCATGTTTGTTTTTGTTGTATGTATACTATGGTTATGCGGCTATCGCCAAGATGTTCGACCAAGGACGCTTGCACTCAGGGCATACGAATATGTGTTCTATTGCTATCTGTATAGAGCAATACTCAAATGCTTATAAAAAAAATCGACACAAAGCGTCCGGTACCAACCATGCAGGTCGAGCGTTGCCCGACGACTAAAGAACAACCGCGTAAGCTATTGCTACATTTAGACAGCGTGGAATAGGGTTGAAAATTGTAAATCATATTTGTGTTGACAGTATGACTAGTTGCCGCTTGGATATTTATTTTTGCGTTTTCTTTAGATTATACAGAAAATACTCATAAAATTTAATAATTATCCGGTTAACATTTCAATATAATGCAGTATCTAACATATTCTCAAAAAAAAAATAGTTGTTGTCGCTGAAAATACAGAGAATTACGACGCCAAAGTTTATTTTTATGCACTAGTTTACGATTTTTTTGTGGGGAATACAAAGCACTTTTCAATATTCTATTCGGTTAACATTTTTCTTCAGACCCTTGTCTGTCCACATTATTTTTTGTGTGAGGTATTTTCATTGGGTTGCGTTATACTCGCCTCTCAAAGAAACCCATTTTTATGAAATTGAGCTTAGTCCCCGTCTTAACTCTCTATTAAATATTTTCCGCATTGCTGCGGGCTAATCTCATCCCCACAATGGGGTATATAAAAAATTATTGAAATGAATGAGCTATTCAGAATTCACGGGCGCTCGGATCACGTGTCAATCATGCCTTATTTTTGCCGCAATGGATCGTGTTATTCTATTTTAACGCTGTGTTATTCATTGGCCGTATCGCTGCTCCCCAATTTTGGGTGATACACAATAGTCGGTACCATATTGTACTTTAATCTACTAATAAAAAAATAAGTACGTGGTTTGTTGGAACTATTTTATTGCAAACGTTTGTAAATTTTATTCAAGTTTATTTCTGCTAAAAATGTTTTTTGCTTAACATCTTTTAATAATAATAATAAAGCCATAGGGCAGCTTGTGGCGAGCTGATGGTGAGTAGCGACACCAAGGACCCGAGACCTCCCGGGGGCGGCACCTATGCCCCGAGGCCTCTGGCTCGCCTTCACTGGCTGCGAACAATTCTAGTTCGAATATTTTCATTTTAAGATAATGTCGCGATAAAAACATTCGTACTTCGCAATGAAAAATATTCGAACTAGAATTTATCGCAATAATATACCTTCCCAATATCGTATTACGAACTCATATTTCGAAGTTCCAAATACAGTTGTCCCCCGCGGTATCACCTGTATTCCCGGGATAATAAGCTTATGTTCTTCTCCGTACCATAGGCTATCTGCATGCAAAATTTCATGATGATCGGTTTAGTAGTAGAGGCACATTCGCATTTATAATATTAGGATAGGTAGGTAAAAACATAAAATCAAAACAAAAAAAAATTGCCAATTATCAACTATTGGATGAAATATTCCAAATATGTTTCACCTACAAAAATACAAAACGATAGAGTTCGCAGAAGCAGGCGAAATCAGAATAAAAACCTAGTGTAGTATTAGTTACATACAATTTTACGTAGGTACACGTGAGTTTCCCTAGCTCCCAACTCATTCGCGTTGGGCGCGTATTGTGTTACCCATGCAAACGCATTCTTTGAAACCTGAGCTACAAGATGGGATTCTTTTGTTGTGACTCGATTTGAATATTACTTTAATATGATGGGTTCTTGCAGTGCTGTTAATAATAATGTAGAGTGAACTCAGTGTATTGTTGTTTAATCCTTTTTACTCAGACGGGTAGCATGCTTCGGTGTTGTGTGTGCGAGGTAATCTTGCAAGTCTGGTGATGTGGCGTTCTTTACGGCCTGAACATTTTAAACGTCTGAGCTTAGTCTACTCATAATAATATCGACTGCTAGTCTTTAGAAAATTGTATGCTTAGCAGTTATGCCTTTATGTGTAAGAGAGATAAGAGCATAACGATTAGCGAAAGTTCATCATTCGTTATTTACTGATGTGTGGAGCGCTCGTGGTGTAGCATGATTAGCCGTTCTTAATCGATCGGCAAAGTTAAGCTACTGCCGTCGTGGTCGGTACCTGGATGGGTGACCGCCTAGTGGTATTTCAAATCGAGCGTTTCCGTGCTTCGGAAGGCACGTAAAGCCGTTGGTCCCGGTTATCACTTAATTGTGATAGTCGTTAAATTAGTTGGATGCCTCCTAGGCGGCTTGAAAAATTCCAACAGTAGGTTGATCACTAGATTACCTCCACCGATCCGCAGTGGGCATCCGTGGTGGACTATTGCCCATTCCCTTTCACCCTCATTTGTGAAAGGAGGCCTGTGCTCAGCAGTGGGACATTATAGGCTGATGATGATGATGATGTGTGGAGAGCTTGGTTATTAAACACTATCGCTATTTTAACCTTATCCATGACCTCGTTGGTGATATAAAAACAATAACAAATAAATCACATAAAAATTTGATATTAACCATAAATTAATTTTGATTGTAGGCTCTGGTAGAGAGCTCTTTGAATAAATAAATCGATAGGTGATGCTATAAATATTCAGAATGACAAAAATGACATTACATAATTTTATATAATTTATTATTATTATAATTATGGAATCATACGGTAAACGACTCTATATATTCTAAAATATTTAATATAATTGGTAATTAGGTATAGTAAAATATAGCAGTGTAGTAAAATGTTCATAAATTAAGCATTTAAATATTACATTCATGATTATTTTGATAACTGTACAGCAGATGTGCGATGCTAAAGCAGTTTGTGTCAATAATTCACTTTATTGTCTCTTTCCTGTAAATTCGTTGTAAGACGATTGTAAAACAATGTTTGTATAAGCGCGGTCCGCGACTGCGGGCGTGATACGAAAGGGTTTACAGAATTCATAAATTTTCGACAACAAAGGATTCGGAAAACCGTTTAAGGATTCGACCGCATTACATTAGTGATATGGTAATGTGATTGTTCGCGATAAATTAAACTGTGGAGTCCCGAGGCTGGGTGCGCGCAGCGGGACTTCGCGAGACGCCCGCGCCCGCGCATCGCGCTCGTAAATCCACCACTTTTTGAGGTGAAACACCTCACATTTTTCGACAATAATGCTCGTACTTTTATAATCAAAGGACAATGGGAACGCCCCACGTGAATTATATTATGGTTTATTTTATTTCCGCACATGTAATTTTTTCTTGTATCTCGTAGCTCTCGCTGTACCTAATGCTTTATAAACATATGATGGTTTTGACACGATTTAGCTTCACTTAGTCTAACTACGATATATTCATTTCATTTTGTACCTACCCATATAATTTTATTTATTCATTCTGACCTAAGTTTGTTGGTTTCCATAGCTCTACTTCGTTTGGGAATTTGGGATCAGATAGGCTGTGTGTAAAAAAAAACGAGGTCGTCCGGCATAACAACATGATTATATCAGAAATACAGTTTTGCCATTCATCTTACTCCTTACACCATACACCTTACTCCGTATACCTTACTCCTTACACCTATCACCTTATTGCTTACACCTCACACCTCACACCTCACACCTTACACCTTACTCATTACACTTTACTCCTTACACCTTACTCCTTACACCTAACACTTTACTCCATACACCTTACTCCGTACACATATCACCTATCACCTATCACCTATCACCTTACACCTAACACTTTACTCCTTACACCTTACTCCTTACTCCTTACACCTAACACTTTACTCCTTACTCCTTACACTTTACTCCTTAAGCCTTACTCCTTAAACCTATCACCTTACTCCTTACTCCTTACACCTTACACCTTACACCTGACACTTTACACCTTACACCTCACATGTTACACCTTACACCTTACACTTTACTCCTTACACCTTACTCTTTACACCTAACACCTAACACTTTACTCCATACACCTTACTCCGTACACATATCACCTATCACCTATCACCTTACTCCTTACACCTAACACTTTACTCCTTACACCTCACTCCTTACTCCTTACACCTAACACTTTACTCCTTACTCCTTACACCTCACACCTCACACCTTACACCTTTCTCCTTACACCTTACTCCTTACACTTTACTCCTTACACCTTACTCCTTACACCTAACACTTTACTCCATACACCTTACTCCGTACACATATCACCTATCACCTATCACCTTACTCCTTACACCTTACAGCTTACTCCTTACACCTAACACTACTCCTTACACCTAACACTTTACTCCTTACTCCTTACACCTTACTCCTTATGCCTTACTCCTTACACCTATCACCTTACTCCTTACACCTTACACTTTACACCTTACACCTCACATGTTACACCTTACACCTTACACTTTACTCCTTACTCCTAACACTTGACTCCATACACCTTACTCCGTACATATATCACCTATCACCTATCACCTTACTCCTTACACCTTACAGCTTACTCCTTACACCTAACACTTTACTCCTTACACTTTACTCCTTACTCCTAACACTTTACTCCATACACCTTACTCCGTACACATATCACCTATCACCTATCACCTTACTCCTTACACCTTACAGCTTACTCTTTACACCTAACACTTTACTCCTTACACTTTACTCCTTACACCTTACTCCTTACACCTAACACTTTACTCCATACACCTTACTCCGTACACATATCACCTATCACCTATCACCTTACTCCTTACACCTTACAGCTTACTCCTTACACCTAACACTACTCCTTACACCTAACACTTTACTCCTTACTCCTTACACCTTACTCCTTATGCCTTACTCCTTACACCTATCACCTTACTCCTTACACCTTACACTTTACACCTTACACCTCACATGTTACACCTTACACCTTACACTTTACTCCTTACTCCTTACACTTGACTCCATACACCTTACTCCGTACACATATCACCTATCACCTATCACCTTACTCCTTACACCTTACAGCTTACTCCTTACACCTAACACTTTACTCCTTACACTTTACTCCTTACTCCTAACACTTTACTCCATACACCTTAATCCGTACACATATCACCTATCACCTATCACCTTACTCCTTACACCTTACAGCTTACTCTTTACACCTAACACTTTACTCCTTACACTTTACTCCTTACACCTTACTCCTTACACCTAACACTTTACTCCATACACCTTACTCCGTACACATATCACCTATCACCTTACTCCTTACATCTTACAGCTTACTCCTTACACCTAACACTACTCCTTACACCTAACACTTTACTCCTTACTCCTTACACCTTACTCCTTATGCCTTACTCCTTACACCTATCACCTTACTCCTTACACCTTACACTTTACACCTTACACCTCACATGTTACACCTTACACCTTACACTTTACTCCTTACTCCTAACACTTGACTCCATACACCTTACTCCGTACACATATCACCTATCACCTTACACCTTACTCCTTACACCTATCACCTTACTCCTTACACCTTACATGTTACACCTTACACGTTACACCTTACACCTTACACCTCACACCTCACACCTTACTCCTTACACCTTACACTTTACTCCTCACACCTCACACCTTACAATTTACTCCTTACACCTTACACCTTACATCTAACACTTTACTCCATACACCTTACTCCGTACACATATCACCTATCACCTTACTCCTTACACCTTACTCCTTACACCTTACTCCTTACACCTAACACTTTACTCCTTACACCTTACTCCTTACACCTAACACTTTACTCCTTACACCTTACTCCTTACATCTAACACTTTACTCTTTACTCCTTACACCTATCACCTTACTCCTTACACCTTACAGCTTACTCCTTACATCTAACACTTTACTCCTTACACCTAACACTTTACTCCTTACACCCTACTCCTTACACCTATCACCTTACTCCTTACTCCTTACACCTTACACCTTACACCTTACACCTTACACCTTACACCTTACACCTTACACCTCACACCTCACACCTCCCACCTTACACTTTACTCCTTACACCTTACACTTTACTCCTTACACTTTACTCCTTATACCTTACTCCTTGCACCTCACACCTTACACCTTACTCCTTACACCTTACTCCTTACACCTTACTCCTTACACCTAACACTTTACTCCATACACCTTACTCCTTACACCTTACTCCTTACACCTAACACTTTAATCTTTACTCCTTACACCTTACTCCTTACTCCTTACACCTATCACCTATCACCTATCACCTATCACCTATCACCTATCACCTATCACCTATCACCTTACTCCTTACTCCTTACACCTAACACTTTACTCCTTACACCTTACTCCTTACACCTAACACTTTACTCCTTATACCTTACTCCTTGCACCACACACCTTACACCTTACTCCTTACTCCTTACATCTAACACTTTACTCCATACACCTTACTCCTTACACCTTACTCCTTACACCTAACACTTTACTCCATACACCTTACTCCTTACACCTAACACTTTACTCTTTACTCCTTACACCTTACTCCTTACTCCTTACACCTATCACCTATCACCTTACTCCTTACTCCTTACACCTTACACCTTACACTTTACACCTCACACCTCACACCTTACACTTTACTCCTTACACCTTACACTTCTCAAACCTTACACTTTACTCCTTACACCTTACACTTTACTCCTTACACCTTACACTTTACTCCTTACACCTTAAACCTTACACCTTACACCTTCAGCGGTACAAAAATGGAGATAGGGTACCCAAAAAAAAGGTAATGTTCCCTGAGGGATAGAAAAATAACTAAAAAATGTTTGGCGGTCCTGTTGACTAATTAAGTGTGTATGTACAAACAAAAAGTTATAAAATTATATCAGTTATCCGGTTTCCATAGTACAAGCTCTACTTCGTTTGGGAATTTGGGATCAGATAGGCTGTGTGTACCCCCTTACCCTAACTACTTCTAACTAATCTTACTTGGATGGATGTTACTCAATCACGCTTCAACATAATAATAATAATAATCATTTTATTTAAAAATACACAAGATAGTAAGGATGTATATCTATATGGATTTGAATGAAATTTGGCACACAAATAGAATATGTTCCTGATACCTTACACATCCATACATTTTACCCATTTTATGTGTTCCTGTGCGATTATTTTCAAGGTTCATCACCTATCACCTATCACTATTTGAAGAACTATAACTATGACAAGAGTTTGTTTGTTTGTTTGTTCCGCCTCAACTACTCAACGGATCATAATGAAAGGCATGCAGATAGTCTATGGTATGGAGAAGGACATAGTCTACCGCGGGTGAAACCGCGGAGAACAGCTAGTGATGCAATAATTTTTGTTTGTACATACATACATACTTAATTAGTCAACAGGACCGCCAAACATTTTTTATTTATGTTTCTATCCCTCAGGGAATATTACCTTTTTTCTGAGTACCCTATCTCCTATATATTTTTTCCTCCTTCAGAACCTCTTCAGAGACTTTTTTGTTACTGTGTAAATTGGTCAAGCCTTCTTGAGGAAATTGCGCTACAACTCTATTTCACAAACTTCAACGAAACTCCTTTTAAATACACGGTTCCTGTGGGATATAATTGTTACGCTATCACATAAGAACCGTGCGATTTTTTAAAAGTAACCTATGTGCTATTCCAGACTGTAATCTATCTCTGTATCTAATTTCATACAGAGTCGTTCTGGCGTGATTGAGTAACAAAATCTATCCATCCAAATTTCACAATAGGATATATATACCTATATAGTTATAGTTCTTAAAATAGATAAACATTGAAAATTATCCCACAGGAACACATTACCGGGATAAAAAGTATCCTATGTGTTAATCCAGGACATATTCTATCTGTATGCCAAATTTCATCCAAATCCGTTCAGATGTTGAGGCGTGATTGTGGTACAAACATCCAAACACACAAACTCACAAACTCACAAACATCCAAACTTTCGCATTTATAATATTAGTGAGATAGTGAGATGATGGTTTTGACACGATTTAGCTTCACTTAGTCTAACTACGATATATTCATTTCATTTTGTACCTACCCATATAATTTTATTTATTCATTCTGACCTAAATTTGACCTATAATTTACATGAAATATATAATTTAAATAAATAATTCGGTGCGTAAAGTACAAATTGTTCACTTCTTCAAAGATTTCGTAGAAGTAACATGATCAACAAAGAAGAAAAATATAAAAATACTTAATCTATGAGTATCTACCTACATGATCCGAGTGTGGCCGTACTCAATATCGCTAGCGTGGGATGATGACATTTTCTGCTTACACTCGAAAATAACCGGAACCCTTGGTTTATTTTGAAATATAATTGAAAATTATAGCTTCCATGAAATAAACTGTCAACCTCGGCGAGGTGTAGACACGGAGTTCGTGCCCTGTCGATACATTTAATTGGCCCAGCGCATTGTTCTTGTGTCGCCTATTATGAAGCGATGCGATTGTCGTCTTATCCTAGGAAATTCCCCAATTTGAATTCTCGCTCAATTCATAGCCAGCACTTTGTAAAACTGTCACTAATGTGTAGATATAATTAGCCATTCTCCAAAATAAGAGTAAGGTGGCGACGAGAAACGTTTTATTGGATAGATTTCGACGCATGGAGCGCGACTGTTCCAGACGATGTCCCCTAAATTGGGTGAGAAATGCTCAGTTTGACAGTCAATTTGCATATCTTAGCAATAAATCTAGAAAAGCCGTCGAGACCCACAGATCGCGTCAATGATGTCCCTGCCTATTTCAGTCCCTGACTAACTAGTCAATAATTTCTCTATTCTGATCTGCGTCTCTAGTTTTATTTTTGGGTTTGTCAAGTCTTTTATGTCTTAGCAATTAAATAAATAATCATTCTATCTATTTTTAGCTCAGCTTTCTGAATTACGACTGAACCGGTTAATTAACTGCTTTGTTGTTGATAGAGCGAGAATTTGTTGAAACAAGGCACCTAAAGGCAATTTTGCGCTATCAACAATAAAATATTTCGCTTTTTGTGCGTTTATATATTTTTTTATCAATTTCACCGTACGAAATGTACGTAAATAATTTATTTCGCTACAAGTCATGTAACTCCTATGGTAAATGATATAATTCCCCAAAGTTGATAGCAAAATGTTGGCTTTGTAATGCATCCAAGGTATGTGTGTTTAATATAAAAGCACTTTGACGCGTGTCATCCTAAAAAGCTTGATCTAGGACACCGAACGAATGCATGTTCGGTTTAACCTTAGCGAAGAATTGCATCTCGTGCGGCTCCGTTGAGCGAGTGCACTTAACTTTATTGTTTTATGGCGCGATAATATTGGCGTAGCAAAGCCCTAGAACCAACCGCGCCCGTCCGATTGTTTTCTCACACAGATCGATTTACAGTTACCTACCGATTGTTAAGTGTTACCGGACGCCCCAGCGTGTCTGCAACGCTTTCAAGTTCTCCATTATTATCTCGGATTTATAACATTTTCCCCTCCCCGGATAAACCCGATAAAGCACTCCCATTCAGAGTATAACAATCTTATTTTGGGAGATGCAAATAATAAAAGCACGTAAAGGAAAACAAAAATTTTACGACGTACTCAGTTCGGTTATCGCCAATTTGTGTCAACTGAAGCGTTCGTTTAATATTAATAAAACTGCTAGCCCCTCAACCCTCCGCGTGCTTTTACGGTCGGGTTGATGGCGACTTATTTGAATAAATATTTCCGAGCGCGGCGGAGTCAGGGTCTCCTTTAAATTTATTTATTTTGTAATTTTTTCTGTGGGCGATATCGGTCCGCGGTATAAATGGCCGTTGTGCGTTTGACGCACTGCTCCGTAGCGCCCCAGCCCGCGCGCACCGGGAGGCGCATTACTAATGTGGATGACGCGACACTATTACAACCCATCCTTTATCTAACACAATATGTCCTTTATTATAAAACTGAAATTAAATGTCCGAACTCTTTCGAAGTTATTCGATCGCCACGGGAGTCCATCACATTTCTTATGCGCGTTTGCAAGTGTTTATTGGTTTAGACGTTCTTTTTGTTCCCTATATGGATTTGAAAAGGATTGACAAGTTATTAATGGTCAAGTCAGGTATTTTATGGTAATTCAAGAAATCATATTGACGATAAAAACCAACTAAAAATAAAATAAAAAATGTTGATATATCCTTTAGACTTTTTAACTATTTTGTTTATTTTAACGGTATGAATGTAATTTATAAATAAAGCTTTACTTTACTTTAAATTAGTTCGCCAACATTAATAAGTTGAATTTAAATGTCAACTACCAGAGATGAGTTGTTAAAGCGATGTTCACTGAAGCCCAATTCGTAATTACATACGGCCAGACCGACACCCATGTCAACGCGCAAAAGTTAATCGCACCGGACGGCCGGTAAATGATGCGTGCCCCTGCCGCGAGCCTACTTATGTCGCCTGCGATTAGCGCGCACCCTACACAATGACGGATCGCTTAATATTTAAATACTAAGCGTGATAATAAATATCGATACTAAATATCAGAATAAGATAAAAAGTAGCTGTTGTTATCAAATCACATTCACATTCGTTGATAAAAAGAAACTCAGTCACGTGCAGTCACTCAATAATTAAAACTGATAATCCGACTAAAGTATATTCACTTAACCATCCTGAACCAACCAGAATATAATTTACGATTGTATAACTAAAGTCTAATATGTAGACAAGCAGTGTTGGGTGCAAGATACAAGGGAAACAATGCGTCGTTATGATTTCAGCATTATGTTATTCTTGTTTTCGACAATGTATGCGATATCGTGTAATACACAAACGAATTCATATTCCACGTGAACTAAAAGAGTCGTCATACGGTAAATCCTTTATGGTAATACAGGCTGGTTGTACACGTATTTCGATCATGGCGTTCGATCGTGATTTGAGTTCGTGCTCGATGGAGTCGCGAAACTCCCGCGGACATGGGTTACTTGTTTGATGAGACGTTATCGCGTTATATTCGATGCATCTCTTTTATTTCTGCTACGATACATGCAGGGTTCATTTTGAAATGGCTTCCTTTTAATTTGTTTATCATGTTGTTTGGTACAGGATTTCAAATTAATTTAATGCTTTGAGTACGTTTGGTAGAATATCAACCCGTATTAGCGTTTAAAGGTGCTTATGGATAGACGTTTAGCTTGTGTGTCATTTTTGATGCAGCCTTGATGTGGGAGCACGGTAGTGCCCCCGCCAAGACAGCCAAGCGAAGCGCAAGGGCACTACCTACCTTTTGTCGAAGCGCTTCGTCGTTTTTTTGAACTCTCATAACTTGGGTTCATAACAAAATTCTCGGCACATGATGTCAATAATGAACTTATTAAACATATTAAGTTTCAATAACACAGCTCTTACTACTACTTTAGATTTTATTAATATCTAAAACACCCGATTTCGTCGCTGACTCACTGATGATCATCAAAACTCTTAGGGTACTTCCTGAAGTCCTAGAAAGCTGAAATTTGGTATGTAAGCTTTTATTAGAACACAATCAACAAAAAAATTATAAAACTTGGAAATTTCAAACAAAAAAAAAAATCATAAGCAACTTACAAAAAGAATTGAAGTCCCACCAAAAACATTTTTATGTAAAATGTTGCCAAGACATGGCTCGCACTGTGAAAAAGTTCTCAGATCTCATGTAGAGCCAAGCTTATAAGTCTACATACACTTACTCTACAAGCCCTAACTTCACAAACTCTACATACCGTAGTCAAAATATGTGCCTTGGCCGTTTCACTACTACAAGAACTATTAAATAACAAAACAGTAATGAACAGTGAATAAATTTTTCACCTTACTCCCATGTGACGGTAGCGAAATGCCCACATATTTTGACTACGGTATGTAGAGCTTGTGAAGTTAGGGCTTGTAGAGTAAGTGCATGTAGAATTATAAGCTTGGCTCTACGTGAGATCTGAGAACTTTTTCACAGTGCGAGCCATATGTCTTGGCAACATTTTACATAAAAATGTTTTTGGTGGGATTAGTTCTATTCGGGTTTATTTACGTTATAATGTGGTGACCCAATTACTCTACAATTTTTAAATTGTTTTTTTGAGCATGAAAAGGCTTGTCTTTGACCAAAATCTTACGAAAGATGTGACTGAAGTTGGTGTGATGGTAAGCACACAATGTCTTGATGTCTCTCAAGTGCAGCTTGAACCTATGACCCCTTCATCACGGGATTCGTTGGACGCCACTGAACTATCATCGCCGTGAATGTAGGTACTAGATATAGTACATATATGATTTATTTAGAGACAGAATTAACATAAGTACATACATATCACATAATAATTCTGTCAATATATTTCTCACAATGTTGCTCTCTTTTATATAAATGTGCATTTTTCATTAACTGCGAGTAGATCACAAAATGGATTGAAAAGGGGTAGTAATAGAGTTCACCAGATTAATCTCGAGGAACCCATCTCTTGTTTGATAAATAGATTTTTTCTCAATGGTTTTGAATCAAGCTTCGTTGAGAAGACGGTGTGTTCCCATTGTGATATAAAATAGCCTTTTATTTATTTGTGAAACATGACAGATAATTCAGGACGGCTACCGATAGAGATGTCTTTGTTGAAGGAAGAATGCTTGTTTGGTTTGGTAGACTACAAATATGTATAGCCGGTTATTGTTATGATGTATTGGTTATGAAATTTATTGTTATGACAAATTGTTTGGTTGATGTTAAGCCTTTCGTTTGTGGCATCTGTTTGGCTTACGAAATAATTGTCGTCACACTTCTCGGAAACATCGTGTGAAATATTATTTTGATGAATAAGAGCGTTTTTTTTCACAGCTGTTTATTTCATTGACTATCCGAATTTAAAGTGAAAAAAAAAGTACTAATAGATTTATACGAAAAGTGTATAATAAATATTCATTTTTAGGGTTCCATACTCGAAGGGTACCAAACGGGACCCTATTACTAAGACTCCGCCGTCCGTCCGTCCGTTCTTCCGTCCGTCTTTCTGTTTGTGGGCTGTATCTCATGAACGGTAGTAGGTAGACAGCTGAAATTTTCAGAGAATATGTATTTCTATTGCCGCTATAACAAATAATAAAAATGAAATTAAATTAGAAATTAAAGGGGGCGCCCATGCAACAAACGTCTTTTTTGGTGGTATTTTTTCATAGCACAATGAGTTAGTTAATATTGTACGGAACCCTCCGTTTGCGAGTCTGACTCGCACTTGGCCGGTTTTATAGCATATTTTGGTTCATAAGCATACTCCATATAAAAAAAAAAACAAAGCCTATCAAAGATATTTCACAGCATAGGTAATATCAGCCGACTTAGAGTCAATTTGATAGCTTTCATTCAATTCTATTAATAATTTTGTATCTATTTCTCTTTCGTCAAATGTTTCACCATTCAAATGGATAAGTCGAATGTTTTAGTATGTTGGTTATAAACCCCATATTGCCGCTTTTATAGACGCTGTGAAAGTTTCATTGATCTGGAGCTTCGTTTCCCTATTTGAAAATATACTTTGAAATTCGCAATAGAATGTCAGTCGCAGGGGACCGACGCTGCGGCCGAGTAAAGAGCATTTTATAAATGTGTTTTGAGAATAGCGAACGAGACGTAGGTAGTCTGGTCGCGAACGCACGGCGATGCACCAAGTTTAATGGAAAAGAATTGAAAAGTAGCGCGTCTATATGGTAATAGAAATTGCCCGGAAGAAAGGAACACAAGCGACATAGTGCAGTGCTTTGAGTTATAGTTGTTTTCTTGAAAATTGAGCGTTATTGCGTACGTTTTCCCCGGAGTATCGGTGGCGTGGCGTCTGCGATCGCGGCGGGCGGTCCCCGTTGCATCCAAGTTTTATTGTAACAGGAAAATTTACCAGAGTTAACTTTGTTCATTCACATTACTTACGTACATCGAACATGACTAATATTGGTCTCAAAATATTTAGAAGTACGACATATCAGCCCAGTACCTAGTAGTCGCATCAAATGCCATGACAGAGGTTGAAAATGTGAACCTCTCAATGAGCTTGGGCTTTTAATGAAGAAAATATATTGATGAAACAATAGGACGGTGTAAGGATAATTTATAGTACCCGTCAGGCCAATTGAAAATCTGTCGCCAAGCACCTAATTGCAGTCGGCTTCTAATTGCAGCTTATTTTTTAACTTTTAGGCTTTGTAGGTATGCTTACTAGTTTTGGCCATATCATCAGTGACTATAATTAAATAGTGGTCAAAGAGAAGAATATCTAAATCGAATAAAACCTTCAGTTAATAAGATTTTAAATATTTAACCGATCTTATAATATCATACAACCCGATACTTAGGTTAATGTGTCAGTCCATTGTTTGCTTTAATTTAACTAAGTAAATAATAATTTGAATAACGATATGATGATTGTGGTTTCATCGCCTATGTAAATATTCGTAATCAAGGAAATAAACAACTATGTGTCACTAATGCTATTTGGTTACGTTCCAACGCTGGCCGGTCCGTTCCCACTGATTATTATTTGTAAACAAAGCTCTGCGTGCTTGCTATTTGTACAAATATTTGTACGTCGAGCATAAGAGAGCACTCAGCGGAATATCATTTTTATGTTCATCGAGTGCTAAGAAATTTTGAACTAACATTTTGTACAAAACGTTTTCATACAGAGACGTTTGAAATTTTGTCATACCTAGTGTTTATTTTGCATAGTTGCAATTTAAGCTACATTATCTGTCCCGACTCTCACGCCCAACTACAGTCATAATAGATACAATTTACGATTATGTTCACTAAAATCCTGGACTTGAACATACATCTAGATTGTGAGAACATAGCCACTCAACTTCAATCAAGAAACATTAAGAAGATCATTTAGGTTGAAACTGTGCATTCGCGTTGATTAATAAATAACGTTTCCACCATTTGTCATATTTTAATGGCTTTCGATTCCGAAATTATATGAACTAAGCACATAACTGTCTATAATGAGAAGTAATCTAGTTGTTTGACACGATCACAGGTTGGTTTTATCGTAGTTTACCGTTAGTGCCGATGCCTAATTGTAAGCTGTTTATAAATGTCTTCGACTGATCAATATTCATGTTCAGATTATGCCCGTCTAATTGCCACTTATAAATCTAAACGCGTCGATGACATCTTAATTGCTTATGTTACAAATCACTTTGCTATTCGATAATATTTGGCAGAACATATTAAAATAGATATTTTGTACATAGTTATTAAGTTTGAGTCGGCTACTGTGACTATGAGGTTCCGTTGATGCGTTTAATTTTCGGTGGCTTGTATCTTAAATTGACATATTTTTATTCAGTAAAATATATCGGATTATAGCATTCTTACGTTCTATATTATCGTTTAGACGCAGGGCTAGAAAACCAGATAAAATACTAAAGCACTTTACTTTTTTTTTTGTAAAATGCGTTTCGTAAAAAAGACCGGGTTTTAAGGATTTTCTCAAGATACTAGCTGCTCTCCGAGGATTTACCCGCGTTCCCGAGATAAAAAAAAAGTAGTAGCCTACAGCACCGCTCAGCGATAATGTAACTTCCTGTTAATGAAATAATTTTGAATCCGACTGGTAGTTCCAGAGATTAGCGCGTTTAAATAATCGAACAAACAACTTTTCGTACGAGTTTTTTTAAATCTCTTTTTCGTCACGTGTCCTCGCGGAATAAACCGATTATTTAGCCCATATTTTAGCTGCCATCTTGTTGTTTACTTAATTTTTTTTCGATTTAGTTCAGAACTAAATAATAATAATACCCTGATTTATACCAGTTAGTTTAAAACCTGTTGTTTAGATATTTGATAGTAATAAAATTATGCAGACTTTAAATTTTCAGCACCTTTTACATGAATTTGGTTTTGAAAATTCAAGGAACTCTAAACTGTTGTTGGTAATCACTGTCAAATATTACTACTACAGGCGAGTTCTAGCTGCCATGCCACTCTCTTCAAACATTGGATTTTAAGTAATTGATGTTGTTGAATTTGTTTACGTCGTTTGTGTGTTGTTTACGATATTTCGTGTTTTATAACAAATGATGTTTGCTTGTTTATTATATCTGCTATCAGTCACAGTAATTGGCAAATGGGATACCTACTTGTACTGTCACGGTTTCTGAATTATTTGATATAACACGTTTTACTGTATTATGAAGTAACATCGCTGCTGTATACTAAACTTGAAAATTTAAAGTCTTCCTTATTTAACCCAGCAAATATTAGTTTTTTTATAGTATCCGGATAGAGCATGCCGCATAATACCTATCATTAAAAACCTCAAATTTAGTTTCTCAAAAAAGGAACTATTTAGGAAATCATTTTGGTGAAATTTGTTTATAATCACAGCGTGTTTTGGTCTCGATTCAGCTGCGTTCATTAGCGGCCATAAATCCCTATCTGTTTGTCGTAGTCGGTCGTAATTATGAATAATTATGTTATTTTACGGTGTTCGACAACCGCACAGTGTCTCAAAGTTAAACATTACGAAAGTAAATGTTCATGTTATAGAGTAGACAAATGCAGATGTGACGATTTAGTTATTTTTTTTTACGAAGTTGATAAAATATGTCGCACAAAATGTTTTAGAGACGCAATTATCAAAATTGATATACATTTTTTATTTTAATTAGACTTCGGTCTGTCAGACACAAGACTTGACATGACCTACTGATGGCTCTTTTTCATAAAATTTTACTTATACATATTAAAAGATTGTCTTATGGCCACAAATGCACAAAAAATAAAGACGGCCCCTTATCTCCGATGTTTGCGAGCAGAATGATCTACAAAAAATCAGGCTGGTACATTATTATCTATATTTTAGAAGAAAAACTAGTATCCTAGATATAGCAGTTCTAGAGGAATTAAAAAAAAACAGCACACCCGTTACTTTACGTTAAACACCGCATCCTGCTACTAACAAACATGATATCAGAAAGTGCTGGCAATAGAATAAAATTTTATATTATATTAACAAATATGGTTATATTCGTGTAATTCCTACATATTTAGAGATAATTTACGAGTCCACGCACACCGGGCGGGCGTCGTGTGTGTGGGGCGTGGAATTCACTGCTATATCTGTTTATGACTAATTATATTGGTGGACATTCAACAGGGCACCGTTTATGGCCTTAAATTAACACCTGATATATTGCCTAAATTACTTAGTTCTTTATATGTTAGGTAATGATAACGAATAATCAAAATTATCAACTAATATAAATTTTTGCAAATTAATGTTTTTGTTGCTTCATCCCCCAAAGATTTAATAAACCTCGTTTTATTATAGATATTATTAAAATATAAATTGAGTATAACCTACTTTCTAAATACATATCATATAATTTTACTACGAATAGCTTACATTACAATAGAATACATTACTTTCCGTCTACTGTCAAAGTGTTTAGATATTATTATGATACAATACTCAGTTTTATGTATTACCGCTACATAATATTAATTTTGTAGGTGTCGCTTTTCATTTCAATTCAAAATTTGAATTTTATTTATTTTATTATACTTAGTTATTTTATTTTTGTTTACGAGTGTTTAGTTGTATGCGAGTGTTTGAGATATCGCTGCTGACACAAATCATCTACCAAATAAAATATCTATTCGGTATTGATTTCGTTTATAATTTTTATTATACATATATTTATACGATGTCAATGTAATAATTATGTAAATTGATCTGGGAGAGGTCG
Source organism: Polyploca ridens (assembly GCA_951394255.1). NCBI lineage: Eukaryota > Metazoa > Arthropoda > Insecta > Lepidoptera > Drepanidae > Polyploca > Polyploca ridens. The sequence goes on along the minus strand of OX596254.1, from coordinate 6,994,642 downwards.
ATAGCCTGCATGTTGTGTCTACAACGGTATTCGATTTTTCCCAAGTGTTGAAGTTGACCGTTAACGAAATGATTCATTACCGGCACTAGAATAAACTGAGATATTTGTTCAAATATTCTCACGCGTGTCCGAAGCTGCGTGTCAATTGCTTGGTCCAACTTTTGACACCTCTTAGAGGTCAACATCGACAGTTTTGCGCGTTCCACCAATATTTGTCCAATGCCATCTTGAGTCTTCAGGATGATAACTTCAACGGCTTTGTTCAATATGTCACAATAATATTTTGTCTTGTAGACAAATACACATAACAGCTATATGTGTTTAGTTAACACAACTTTAGCGCAAAATATAAAATTCTATTTTTTATTAAAAAAAAATTAAGGTAATATTTTTTTCTAAATGATAAAATGTGCTCTTGCTAGTTTTGGTAGTAGTTTGATTAGTAGCGTATCGTCAATCGTAAGAGTGGTTTACAATTGCTTCCAATAAACCATTGTAAAAGTACTGACAGCCTATTATATTTTTAATTGTGTTAGTTTTAAACCGGCAATATTATTATACAGATAAAATAAACTAACCCTTTGATTCTAACACTGATACAAAGACAAGTAATCGGGACTATTCTCACATTCTGAGCAGAACCTGTCTCATTAAAAAGGTGTCTTTATAGTTCCGTCGAGAATGGGGTTCAGCTGCCATGCGTTATCGCTACTATAAAACCCTCCCGATCTAAGAGTTGATATGATAATCGTAATCTAATACATCACTATCTCCATCTGTCCCTACCTGGAAGTTTCTTATACCTACGGCTAAACTTGAAATGTAGCAATAATTCGTTTATCCAATTTCTTTGATAAATAGGTAGGTACTCCGGCGAGCACAGTGCTTAACGTCTCTAGAAATTATCTCATCTCATCACATAAGTTCAAATAGTTTTTAGGAGTACATAAATTTGCAAATGAAAATTCATAAAACATGGCACTATGATAGTTGTTAACATCAATATTGCGTACCTATATCACGTCGTACTCACAGATTCGCTTGGAAGATACACCGAGACAAGAAAATTAATACGAACCTACGCAGAATCTGCGTTAACAGATTGCCAGCCCACACATTGTTTAGTGTTGCTCACCACCCACATTCCAATACCTTTGTTGTCACGTGTATAGGAAGCGAGTCAAAATTTTCGCCCAACAAGGAAGTTACATGTCGTTAGCCGTGATGGATCTGCTAACCTCTTCAGACACCTCCTTAGGGCGCTCTGTATGACGCGGGAATCGATTAAGTTCGATAGTCAGTACTCTTCGATTGTGGAGTGAAAGGTTCACGGCTGGTAATTACTACAACGATGGATATTATACCGATGCGAACGATTTCACATGACACACCACTAATGAATTCTGTCCAAGTTGACGCGACACAAATCTCCGAGGAATTAGTGTTATTTTAATTAACGCTACCAATTTACCCGCGTCTTCTACTGACTCGTCTCGTTCCCCGATAATACGGACGTTTTCGATTTCGATAATTTATGGTCTGATAATAAACCTTTGTCGATCAATACTATGTTTTGTTCCACGTTAAAATTCATTAATTAAAATTAAAATATAAAGAAACCATAAGGATATGCGAGTATATTATGCAATAATCTTCTCTTTGGTTTATATTCTCTCTCACAGTTATTAATTTTGCGTAAACTTTTGAACGCAGTCACGTCAAATAAACGATATCAAAACAATAAAAAAAATTACAGAAATTTTTTTTTTCAGTAAATTATCATTATTTAATAATTTTATTATTTCATAATTTTAGTAATTATTAGTTAAGTATGTATTTACGAACAAAAAGTAGTATAATATACTACTTTATGTTATATGTAGTATAGTACAAGCTCTGCTTAGTTTGAGATCAGATGACCGTGTGTGAGGAATGTTGCAGGATATTTATTTATTTATTATTATTTATCAAAATTATGTAAAGTAAAGACGACTGCGACTGAATCGCACACCTAGGGATCCGACCTTCCTTGGACGTATATTTACTGGTTTGGAGTGGTCCAAACCAGTAAATTTTTAACAACAGTAGTGGTACTGTTGTTAAAAACCGGACCGCATAAAATTATAAGTTTGTTTGTGAAGGAATTATGATGATTTCGAAAAAAATGTGTTATACCTAGGATAGGATATGATAGGAATACAAAATGCATTTCATCAAAAGGCAAGGTAGATCATTAATTGTACATTTTATTACTATGAGTTTTGTCGGGGTCTAGCTTTATTCCTTTCAATTTGACCAACAATTAAAGATGAATTTAAAAAACAACAGGCTAAGCGCATGCCTTAGGTCAGTTCACACCGTCATCGACGCGACGCGGCACGCACTTTTTAAGATAGCAGTACAATATATTTTTTTTTTAATAAATCAAATGGACATCTTTCAGTGACCGAATTCAAATAAGCCTCTCGGTGTCGCAATTTTTGCCACTTGTTCCGAACCACACACAGAAGCCTGTCAATAATTATATTTTTTTAAGGACAAATAAAACATAAAATATCACTTATCATGTTCGAGTGAGATTATTTAGCTACAATTTTTTTTTTTTTTTCTGAATTTTCTTGTGGTATCTTAAGGTGTGTCAAGTTTAAGTGTCATAGACTTTACTTTTAATAATAAAAAGAAAAAAAAATACATTCAGATGGACGGACGGATAGACTGTTATAATGAATCATCATATCAGCCCATGGATGTCCACTGTCTATACAAGGATGTTATAAGGAATATACAAGGTAATTATTTGACTACGGAACCCTAAAAAAGCGTTTGGTGTTTACGAAAATTATTTTAAATTAATAAAACTTTCGATATTAGAAAATTGTAACACCAAATTATTGTCAACACTATTCCTACATGCTTTTTGTCGCCAGTACATATTAACGATGGCAATTATCTTAATAATCCGAATCGCAAGGTGTTTTGTATCTTAATCGAAGAGCAGTTGTTCCAATCTAGGTTCCCTGGCGCATTTATCGATTGTCTCACAGCGGGGAGTACGACAAAAGAATTTCATTTTAAATAAATCGCACGAGACCGCGTCGCGCCGAGAAATTAGGTGCGGTATCCCCCGCCGCGAAAACTCATCGTAAATAAGTGTCGCGGCTGGCTTCGGACATATCCTCCATGCGTCGAAGCTTAAGAACACATACTTGTTATACTCTCGTTTAAGAATTTAATTACTTGTATCTCTGATGGAGGCTTGCCCCACCTCGCCTCATCACCCGCCGTTGCCTGTTTCTCTCACGTGATCATAAATCCTCACTTCGTTAATGATCCGAACGCTGTTCCGCGATGAATTACCGCTTAGTCTTGTTGACTTTTTGCGCGAAATATTTTTTCTGATTTTAGTGAGCGTGGGTTTCGCATAATGGACTGTAACTCTTTAAGTGGTTTTTCGAGTTCATCGCGATTTATGTTTCAATAAGTATGCAAGATTGTATTTTATATCGCTTTTTATCTCCGTGCACATCATATAAAATTCAGCGTTTGATGCTGCTATCTAAGTTTACGTTGGCAGGGTTCACTTAGGCGTGAGCCGCTTAAGGCTTAGGATTCAAGAGTCAAGAGTCATATTAGTTCAGAGAAAAATAGCAAATAGATGCCAATATTAAGATTTTATTCATAGAAAAAAATGTAACTTTTAAAAAAACCGGCCAATTGCGAGTCGGACTCACACACGGAGGGTTCCGTGTAATATTAACTAACTCTGCTATGAAAAAAAAAAACGCCAAAAATATTGAATGAAAGGTAAATTGCGGTTTACGATTTATGACGTATTAAAAAAAAACTACTTACTAGATCTCATTCAAACCAATTTTCGGTGGAAGTTTGCATAGTAATGTACATAATATATTTTTTTGTTTTATCATTCTCTTATTTTAGAAGTTACAGGGGGTCCCCACACATTTTACCACTTTGGAGTGTCTCTCGCGCCAACTATTTAGTTTATAAAAAAAAATTATATTAGGAACCTCAATATCATTTCTGAAAACCTATTGTAGAGTGTAGAGCCATTTGTTAACGTTCATAAGTGCCTTATCAGGGCCTAAATTGAATAAATGCTTTTTGAATTTGAATTTGAATTATTCATATATACCACACAAGTATGGGTTAAAGAAAAAAAAATTGAGTTCTAAGTATAGGGAACCCCCAAAATTTATTGTTTTTTTTCTAGTTTTGTGTGCGGTTTACAGAATACATCTACTTACCAAGTTTCAACAGAATAGTTCTTATAGATTCGGAAAAAAGTGGCAGTGACATACGGACGGACAGACAGACAGACAGACATGACGAATCCATAAGGGTTCCGTTTTTTGCCATTTGGCTACGGAACCCTAAAAATGAGTATCCGAATCCTAGCTTAATATTTGAAAAGCAGTAGGTTCTCAAAGGCTTTAAGTCTAATTTTAATATAACTTAATATATTATATAAAACTCCAAACTCTTGAAAGTTTCCTGCTTCATACGTAATTTCCAAAATTATAAATTGAAAGATGTTTATCATCATGGGCCAAAGAAGCCGACAGTGGTTACGATCTACTTTCTGAACCTAATCTTGTGGGCGGGATATGCCACACCTTTCTACTCTACTACTTGCCACTTTTCCTAAATTCGCTTTTGGGGTTCAAACTGATATCCTTACATGCCTGTCACGAAGTACAATGGATGTACAATATCTTACGATAGTGTTACGCGACCACCTTCTTTATTCATCTATACATATCGTTGTCGCCGTTTTCAATTTAGCTGCGTGTGGTGTCGAGTGTCGTGCGAACAAGTGAACATCAGGTCTCGGTATCCGGCTTCAATTGCCTTCAACTAGGAGTGTTCCCCGTTGTACTGCTGCCTTACCGTGACAATGCAGTCGGTGCTCGCGTTTGTAAACGCGATACTTCCTTCGGCACAAATCTCTTCGCATGTGACTGCGGCCCCTTTACTTTAATCAAATGGCTGCGACAAAGGATTGAAAAGAACGCTCCTCGATTTCGTACAAGTGATCGGTATTGGCTGAGAAATTCCTTTTGCGGATTGTCGGCATTTTTTACCGATGCTTCCCCCGTAAAAAGAATATTGTTGTTTTTATAATATGCCAAGTTTCCATTAGTACTCGTATTTGAGGAGTTCTTAGAACTAAAAGCAGTCTTCATTAATAGTTAGAGTTATAATCTCATATCGTTACTATATATTATAATGCTTCAATATTTGACTGAGTTCATAATAGTTCATATAAATAACTAAGGTACATTATCGATAAGTAGATTCTCAGCGGGTATAAGTGGCGTCGTTTACTCTTACAAACATTCGTTTATAATAGCATTTAATTGAATTTAGACTACACCGCTTGTCATTAAGCTCTCGTTTGTTCAGAGAACAGTAATTGCTTTGAATTCTTCGATTTTAATCACTCTTCCCGTGTTTACCCTAAGGGCAAATTATGATGTTTAAAACGTTGTTTGTATTTCTATCGTAGCGTTTTGTGATTAATATCAAAGTCATTTCTGATTACATAATAACGAGTCCCGACGAACTGGTAGGTATTGTTTTGTTGGATTAAATTACTACATTTACGTTTACCATAACGCAATGCCAGCACCAATTCATATTTATTATTTTAACTGTATGAAAAAATCATTGCCGATCTATGTTCAGTGTAATTTTGGATGAAAAATCTAGTATTATCAAGTAAAAAGCCGTTCTTGCTATGTGTCCGGTTTTCCTACTGAAATATAAACACAAACTTTACAATTTGGCCAGTTGTTGTGTCGTTGTATAATATATGTGTTATGAAGTAGATGATTATCGAAATAATATTATAAATGATTATTCGAATTCGTTATATTTCGATAACATTGATTACCGTGGCGTAAGTCATCATGATCCACTAAAGTGATATGAATACTGTTATCATTAGATAACGGAAGTATTATTGAAACAGTATCAGTTTTAATTGTGTCCAGTAAACTATAGGTAGTGAATTCAACACAAAAAATAGTTGTCTGATTAAAATGCCTTTTTTAAATAAAGTCGTTTTAGTGACAGGTGCTAGTTCGGGAATCGGTGAAGCGATCTCTGTACATTTTGCAAAGTTGAACGCTAGGCTGTCTATAATCGATAAAGACGTAAAAAACTTGAAAATAACTGGCGAAAACTGTGAAAAAATAAGTAGAGCAAAAGTTCTGACTATAGCTGCAGACCTGACTATAGATGAACATGTTAAGAAGGCAGTAGATGATACAATTCATGAGTATGGAAGAATTGACGTAGTGGTAAACTGTGCAGGAATATATAGATCCGGGAGTATACTAGATGATGACGTGATTGATAAATTTGATCAGATCATGGCTGTTAATTTAAGATCAGTAGTAGCTGTAACCAACTTTGCAGCACCGGCACTGGTTGAAACTAAAGGATGTTTTGTGAATATCTCAAGCGCATTATCAATTTCACCGTGCTCTTCTTTTTTCGCTTACAACGCGGGAAAAGCGGCCCTCAATCACTTTACGAAGAGTGTAGCTTATGAATTGGCTTCTAAAGGAGTCAGAGCAAATTCTATTTTACCTGGACCAGTGAAAACGAATATATATATTAACGCAGGAATGGACCATAGCGAAAACGATGCCTTTTGGGATAAATTGAGTTCTGGAACGCTACTGAAGCATAACGTAAAAGTCGAAGAAATAGCTGAATTAACCGCATTTCTAGCAAGCGAGAAAGCAAGAAGTATGACTGGAGCAAATTTTTTAATAGACTGCGGCTTTTCATTGTCTCCGAGTGTCCAAACAAAATAAATTATTATACTTGTGTATGAGAATGTATATGATATAATTATATATTTAATGAATAATGTTATATTTATTATTTACTCGGTAAAAAGAATTTTCTATTTTAGATTTATAATAAGAATATACAAACCACATCTTTGCTTACGCTTAATCGGATACAGCTACAGTCAATTTAAAAATAACAAAGGCCTTATGTAATATGAATCGTCCATTTAAATGGCACGCTTATTGAATAAAAACAGAATGTCGTGCGTTCAGTTTAACTCAGTCTCATACAGTTTTGCTGCTTATGAAGTTTTTAATGGCCCATGAAATGTAGTTATTGAAATACTCATATGTATTTAATGTATAACGTCTAAATAACTTTAGCCCCTTGATGTAGTTAAATATCAATATGATATTACACAAGTTACGATACAATTAAATCGTTATTATCTATACGGATTTAATTGAGAATCAACGGTTTCATTTTCACATTGATAACTCTTGAGCACTGATGCTAGGTGGCGATAGCGATTATAATTTCGAATAGTCACACTTACAAGTATACACTTTTAATTGTCAGCTAGATCAACATAAGTGCATACTACTCGGTACATCTTTTATGGCTGATGTAATAATACAAAGAGTAATGTAACACAAAGAGAAATGTAATAATACACCATAATGTAATGTTATGCAGAATGGGTACCACGGGCACAGACAATTTCACGCGCGCTTAGCTAATGTTTGCCGAGCGATTTGCCGGCGGCATCGCGATGGATGCTCCTTTTTAACCGACTTAAAAAAAGATGAGGTTCTATGTTCGACGCGTATTTTTTTTAAATATATGTTCATCGATTAGGACTCTGTTAAGGTTTATTTATGCGATTTGGATGGTTTAATTGGTCTTAGGTGGTTTAGGTGGTCCCATAGAGTTTTTATCATGATCTAGCCATTGAAGATATGATGGAATTCCTCAATGGAAAAGAGCGTGATTGAAGCATTTTATTCAATATTGTCGAAAATGTATGTGACAGTGACGAATCTGGAATGGTATTGAAAATGCATATGAAACTCGAAATATTTTCTATAGAACACGAGCTCTTTCGCTGACTTCAAAACAGTGTCAGATGAGGCGTATTTTTTTTGTCTTAAAAAGTTAATTCTCCGCCAATGTTCCTTCCGAGCATGTTACGAGAGTCTGAATCCTTCCACGCAACCGTGTCGAGGAACCCTGGTTGATGCTACTAAGAATTTGAAAAGATTTGACATACCTACTTAGGAATACTTTATTTGATACTTAGGAATGACTGAAGGGGCTTAATAATACAGGGTTACTTTGCAACCTCTAACCAAATTTTCATACCATTACGATTAAACTTTTACTATGGGACTAACCCAGAAATCTCGAAAAAAATATGAATTTTTCATGCAAAATTGCCAAAACGACCAAATTGTATGAAAAGATTTTTCGATATTTATTATTGTAAATAATTTAATTTGGGTCACACAGAAAATTAAAAAAGAAGTTACAAACTGTAATCGTGTGATATATCAAATGAAAGGGCTTGTTGTATTGGTCTGAAGCAAACACTATTTTAATGTTATTTAATATACTAGTTGATTTACCAGTCCCCCGCAACTACTGAGTTTAAACTTTTGAAGAAAAAAATACAGAAAATAGTTCTATACTAACAAATTACAGGAAAACCTATAAGAAGTCTACGGTCTTCAAATAACATGGTAAATCTGGCAATAATGTAGGTACTTAAAAACAAACTAACATTTTGCAGTTGGAATGTTTGGGAGAATATATTTTTCAGTTACAATGTTAAGTTAGTACGGTTTTTAAGAGGACTCAATTCGTCATACTTTTCATACAAAACCTCTGTACTTATTATGGCGTTGTTAAACATTTTTCGTTAGATGTTTTGAACAAATTAGTATCTTGTGCACTATATCTAGCCTTGTATCTAGGCGTAATTTAAAAATAGTGTGAAACAAATTCAGTCAAAGCCTCCGAAAAACAGCGTTTATGCCTGAACTTTGGCCATATCTACTGTACCTATAAATTGTAAAAGTAAAGAAAACATTTAGATACCAGGCTTGCAAATGTATTGGAGATTCTAAATAACTAACTTTTTTTTCACAAGCTTGTAAGATTTTTTCACAAGAAGTATACTCCTGGAACAAGTTTTATGAATGCGAAATCATGAATGACGACCTAGCGAAGCGGCCGCGAGTGATTAGCGGAATTTACCGACTGATAACCGACGGCTCTGATGCTGTCTCTCTTTTTTCGCAGTCAAACATTACGTTGGATGAAACAACAAGCTTTTAGACTATGCTTGCGTTGAAGTTGCGCCGGCCACAGAGGACCGCCTTAAGTCAAAAACGTGTCTCGACATCATAATAAGTATAGTCATATATAAGTTTTTGTTAAAAAATTAATTTTTAATACAAGCTTTTTGTTGACTGTACTTGCATTGTCTTCCAATATACTAATGTACACCAAATTTCAAGTCAATCCGACAACTGGATGTGGGTGAAATTCAACTTATAAGATTCCACCCGAACGAACAAACATACATACATACATTGCAAGTTAAATAAAAGCTTGTAAAAAAAGGAGTCACATCATCTGATAAAGAATGAGACGGTTCTTTTAACTTCTGTACATTGATACCTAAGCGTTTTGTCCATTCTGTACTTACTTTAACTTGAATTTAAAAATGAATTTATATTATCACGCAATGCAATAGAGTAATTTAACAGTTTGTATCTTTTGATAACTTGAATATGATCAATTTGATTTATCCGGAAGTACTGTAAGGTATTGACGAACTAGTTGTGAAAGAACATTACATTGACAGTAATGTAGGTAATGTACTTGGCCGAGTACTTTATAGACAGTTGAGATTTCTTATCAGGGTCCAGTATCTGATACCTAACACCCACCTATCCGTCGGCAACACGTTACAAATTAACATTCACGAGGTACGACTAGAAACAAGTTTTCTTAAGCAATAAAAATCAGTTCAGGTATGTACTGGGAAATGTTGCGTTGACAGGCATTATATTCTTAATATTATTATAATGTTACCGTGGAATTCTATAGCGTACAATAATAGGTATTAAAGAACCCACACTACATACTGTTTCCTAGTCTGGCTTCAGATTTATTCAACTGGTACATACATACTTTTTAATTCTCAGCGGCACGTTCAAATATTATTCCTTTGTTTACATTAAAACGAGCTTGTAACAATTACAGCAGTAACCTATTTCATGTCTAATTTAAATGGAAAATAGATTAATCAGACGATTCTAACTTTCTCTCCCAACAATAAAATATTTAACAATAGCCCCATCCTGTGTTTTACAACGATGTCCTCCTTTTGGGTTGGGCATTTGGAAATAAACTAGTTTGTATTTCTCTGAGCCGGGATCTTATCAGATGATCGGTTTCTCAACCTTTTAATATATGCGTCACCGTTTCAATAGTCTGACGAATATTTTCGATGTAACAAGCCGTGAGTAGCCGTAGTAAAGTTGAGCACAACACTGTGCGGCCAACTACAGCGAAGTTCGTATTTCCAGAGCGCTGAAGCAATAAAGTAAGCAGTTTTACAAGTGAGTGCCCCCAGAACGAATGCTCGGGTTAGCATACGCCCGATATTCTTATTTTATGACTGAAAAATCTTGCAAAGAATATTTTCAGAGAAAGCCATGAATTCCGCCTACATTATCTTGTCTGTCGACTTACCTTTACAAATTGGAATTGAAATGCTTACGTACATTGTTATACGAGGTTGAAGCACATTGATTTTGTCAGGACTGGTTGTCAAAAGTTCTCATCGTCATTAGCTCAGTTGAATCGTTGTATTGAGTCCGGCAGACGGAGAATGCCTGCCCGGTAACAAAGCGTTCACATTATGTTGTCGCGCAGCGCGGTGCGTTCCAATTAAGAGAGATTTATTCATCCCCTCGCAGTCATACGACTTCTCCAAATATATTGTCAGAGATTTAACTTGGCAGGTCGATTGTTCCCCAATTTTCTAAACACCTTGATAATGCTATCGTAATTTGTTTTATCCTCTTTACTGTTTGATTGTTTGCCCTAGGAAAACACGAGATGTCATTGCACAGCCCTAAGTTTGTTGTTGTGTACTTGAAGCTCGTCCCATTCGATATTCATTTACTCGAATGCTTTGTAATAATTCGCAAATGGAACAAGAAGAGGGATTTTGTGTTACGTTTTCGTTAGCGCTCGTGAAAAGTGTTTTACTTGCCAAATGATTGTTCTATTTTACAACTTCACTACTGTGTCAAAAAACGAACAGTAAGTTTTAACTATTGTTTACAAAATGAGTGCAGGCTTTGATCTTAATAAATAATTTTGTACATATAAAAATACCTTACATAATTTTCTCGAAACTTTTTTACGTATTCCAGAGCCTCGTTTTCATTATTAAAATTGGTTAGTTAATTGGGCTACCGCGTACCGCTGCCTTTTGTTATACATGAACCACACCCCACATTTATCTAAGCAGTAGCTTATTTAAAATGATAAACGAGCTCCCAATCGATTTGAATAACAAGCAGGCAGATGCTCTTAATCCTTTTGATTTCATTAAACGCATGCGCCCCTCTCGGCCCCTGTCGGAAATATCACTCGAGTGTGGAGCCTCCATTCTACTGTGGATTGTTTATTATACATTATGTTAGATTCTCTAACGTAATTTAAGGATTCCCTTTTTTACGATGGGATTCTTTTACGTTGTTCTTTTTTGATTAAATTAATCATTCGTAAATTTTTCCTTACGTGACCAAACCATATTTGGTAGGATTTAATTCCTAAGTATTTTATTTATCATATTTAATTGTAAACGAGAATTTTATTTTTCAACGTATTTAACGTCGTATTTGTCAACTGAACAATATCGTGAAACCAGTGGTCGCTATCCTCGTTCATTTCGAAAGGAGGTTATAATGAATTCCCAGCAGACATTCTTCAAGCTTTTTACCAATTGCATCGTCATTTGTTTGATCGTTTCGTTAGGGAGAGGCGAAATGAAAAATCCGTCAACATTAATCACTTCGAATACTGAAATACAATTTCGTGCGGTCGAAAAAATTTACATAAATAATTTATACCCAAGAGGCTGCGCGTGTTCGATGCTTTCTAATCCGCCGTCTTCATGTGAGGACCATATTGCTTCCGATCATATAATATGATATAAAACATTAATGTCCTTTGTCTTTTGATTAATTACACATAGGTATTCATTTTATTGTTTACAATTATTGTATTTTTTAGTAATGTGCTTAATAATTAATATACCATGTAACCTTTCAGATTGACATTTTAATTAAAAACAACAGTAACACTGTTTTGTAATATAGGGTTTTCACACACCCGTTACTATTGTTTATCTATATCATCATCATCATCTTCAACAGCCTATAATGACCTGAGCACAGGCCTCCTTTTACATATTAGGATGAAAGGGAATGGGCAAATACACCATGAGTGCGCACTGCAGTTCGATGGGGGTAGGCTAGTGGTCAACCTACTGTTGGAATTTTCAAGCCGCCCAGGAAGCCTCCAACTAGCTTAACGACTATCACAATTAAATGATAACCGGGACCAACGGAAGAACTTCCGAAGCACATATCTATATATTTACTATAAAACTTAAAATATAATCCGATTTAGCTTTTAGTGCTTATTTTGTTTCTTCACTAGACTATCTTCATATTCGAGAGTCTATGATTGTATCTTTATCACATAAATCTATGAAATATTGTTACCTACCTTTATAAGTTTCCACTACTCTTGCGAATGCAGATTATATTCCATGAACTTTCTTAATTTTGCTTAGAAATTTTACGATTGCCAGCGAATTACATATTTGATTGTGTATCGTCAGTTATCCCTGCACGACGGGATGCCGCGAGAGTGTTGCTTTTCTCATCTCCATAAGAAGTGGCTGCGGTCCAACGAGCTCCGAACCTCGGTTCGCTTGATGAAGCATTATTTTAGGCATGTGACTGTGATCGATTCGATCGAATCTCTCTTCGGACAGTGCGAGTTTTTACCAGTGCGTTACGTTCCGAGGAGTAGGTACGTCAGTGAAGATGATGTAGTGTTCGCAGTTAACGCGTGTTGTTATGATGAATGATCCATGTTATGACCCGCGTTTTAGTGACTTTAAAGTTATTTATTGACTTTGTAACTCGTTGGTGTAACACTTCACTTACTTGGGTAATTTATTTTATTCGAATATTACTCATCTTTCCGATTAATGAATTTATGGGGTTTCGATGCGCAAAAATATTGAACAAAAATACGTATTTTCTTTCATAATTTACAGTTAATTTTATATGGTGTTTGTACATTTATCGCATTGGTTCTTACAATTAACCTTCGTTAGCCACCAATGAATACCGTACTTGCTAAGCAGCTTTACGACTACATATAATTAACTGGCACTCGGCCTGTTACAGTTGCATGTGCATCTAAACTAAATACTGTTGACTCTCCGGCAACCGATATATAATTCACAGAGATTTATAGAGCCTCAGGCAAACTTTGATGAACGAAATATGAAACATACCTACCTACTTTACAAATTTAAAAATATAACATAATTATTTATCTACTTAAGTATTTTACTAAAGCGTTAATAGAGTCCCATAATAATCAACGGATTAAAATTTCATCAAAATATTATAAAATCTTGTATGAATTCTGGCTACTTATTTATGCGTGAATAAAGATTAAGCACGGATTCTGAATATATCAATGTTACTAATCATTATATTTACTAGCAATTTTGTTTCATTAATGTAACAGTTGTCTATAAATATAGGCAGTGTGACTTTCTTATAAAAGCGATAAATATAAAATTATGTCTTATAATTGCTTGATACATCCTAATATGGCAAAATACAATATACAACGTTTTTTTTTGTATTAGCATCGCAATATTTCGACAAAAGTATTCAATAAATTTTTATTAGACGCAATAACGATGAATAAACAAACCTATTGTCGGCGAACATCGAATGACCAATGTCCTTCGGCGTTGATTTTAATAACTCCACACGAATTAATAAGCTTTAGCCACGCCCCGTAGGCGTCAACTAAATGATTAATATGGCCATTGCAGGCAACTAGCGACTACCGGATCGTGAAGAGTGCTTCTTTTTCCCCACGATCTTGTACCACGCCTTTTTAACAAAGCTAAATTCATGCGTTGGAATTATTTACATCGATTGCGTATTCCAATATGCCGTATATCAATCCCAGTGTTAATATTTAAATAATAATGTCAGATTGTAAATTGTTCCAGCTATTCGGTACGCTCTGGACAGTTTAATGCTCATTTATAACGCATGGTCTCAATAATTTCAATGTTATTTCTCTGTATGATAGTTTCTCGTCTGGTCGTTCAACTTTAATATTACCAGTTGGATTATTATTGGCGTTTGCGAATACGATTTGCAAGGATTTTATGTGATATCCAAATCTCTGAATACTTATGTAGGTGCTTACGTTTATCTTTAACAGTTAAAGTTTATTCGAGTGCATGTCGCGAATCAAAATTAAGAGCACCTGTCTATTTTCTCAAGGTATTTTACTTTAATGAACAAAGGCAGTATTATTTTATATCAAAATAGAAGTGAGCTTATCTTAATATCCTCGTTACTTTGTTGCATTAAAGTAACCAACTGGAGGTAATTCCGGTCGGAGCCCAAGGACAGATACCAGTACAATTTCATGCTGATCTCACAAAATTTTCTAGGAGAGAACGGTTTGAAAAAAATGTGAAAAGAAACACCACATGCAATAAAACATATAACTATAAGTAACTAGCTGTCCCCCGCGGTTTGACCCGCGCTCCCGGGATAAAAAGTATATGTCCTATGTCCTTCTCCATACCATAGGCTATCCGCATGCCAATTTCATGATGTTCCGTTGAGCAGTTGAGGCGTGATGGTGTTACAAATAAAGAAACAAACAAACTCACTTTCGCATTTATAATATTAGTTAGAATTTTAGTCGTATGTATGTGAGTTGCTTGGGTGGGGTCATGGATGGATTCCATGACGCGCACACATATCGCCTGTCAATGACTGTTATTTTGTATGTTAATATGGGGGTAGTACAGTTTGGTACCAATAAAAATAGAAAGAGATCATTTGAAAGAGCAACTGTGAAAAATGTAATGATATAAGGAATCTAGCTATCAGGATGCGTATACGCATTTTATGTTTTGGACAAAGTATTTTTGTATTCAACTTCTTCCTTACATTTGTATGTATATGCCACATATAATTCCTGAAAAATAAAACGTATTAAGACCACCTTGAAAATATTCCATTAAAGTAACTAAACTTAGAGCATTAGCCGTTCCTTCGTCTAAACTTTGCTTACCGTGGATTTATCCTTTTTCTAATACCCATTGTAATGGTTTTTGTGAACCAATATGGCGTGCACGTGTCTTTGTTGTTGGTGAAAGTTATCTAAGATTACGTTAATGCATAATTAGCATCTTTGCGTTATTACCACAAATACCGCAGTCCATAAAGGATAAAGGAACAACAAAAACAATTATTGCTCATTGTCTCTATTGTTTGTTATTATCTCCAACCATTAGAGAGTAGAGCATTCTAAACACTGAAAAGATATTGGTGGCTTACACCTTTATTCGCTAAGAATGGGATTAACTGTGACTTTTTAAATACTGTTTTTTAAATAAGTACAATATAATAGTAAAATACGTGGATGTTTTTTAAGGACTAATTGCAGTATTTGATTCCGGGAATTTTTGCTTTAGACTTGTAGGATTCGTTGTATTTAAAAATTTACCTGTCCGTATCCTTTATAAAAAAATGTTAACTTACCCAAACTTAGATGTGTTTTTTTTTAATTTCTTAAATTATCTTTCAACTCTTTCCTTTATATCCTATGAGATTCGATGTTATCACACTTATAATTAATTATTGTTTAAGTTTAAACAAACTAAAGCGATTGATTTTCCTGGTTTAATAAAACCACGGCTACATTGGCACCGGTATCATGTTTAACCAGTTAAACAAATCATAAAGATAATGTACTTTTGTTCTTATACAAATCCAAACTAGGTTGCGTTTTCTATCGCCTAATAGTTTGGTCAGATTGTTCCAAAAATGTTGTGTCATTAAGTCGCGACCGCACGTGACCGAGGGCACCTGCCACCGGCCGGTCGTGCCGACATGCCTCAGCAACCACTGAAGTACTATCATCGCAACGTTCGTAAATTTTACGAGCGATCTGTGCAACGAGTGGACTGACTGATAGCTACGGGACACAAAATGTCTCGTTTGACCTGATTCTCTTTGAATCGATGTTGAATTCTATGTTATCCGTTTACAGTGTGAATTCTTTAACCCTTGGCATTTTTGGTAATATATCTACATAATAGTTCAGTAGTATGTAAACTATGATTTTAAATATGTCAATTGATGTTTCTATGTTAATATGATAATTCCTAATTATTTTCATTACCTCATGTCGAAAATTATTTGAAATGTTATATTTGATAAATGTAGTTCGTTGTCAAGTGGATGACATAGTATCGATTGATTTCGATAATAGCTCCAATCGACCCCTTTCTCTGAACATTCTTCGACTTATTTGCCTCGTTATAGCCTATTGAGAACGTTTATACTGCATTACTTGGGGCTTAAGGAAACATGGAATAACGGCACGAACGTTTTGTTCTGTCCTCTTAACGCCTCTTGGTTAATAGCAATTTGAAAAACTTACACTTTTTCTCCCATGTTTTCCGTGCCAGGTCACTAGATGTGGTTCAAAGCTACAATGTTTAATTTATTTTGTTTTGAATCAAATTTTGAAAGTATTTGTTACGCACCCACTCCATCGATGATCGCCCCAAAAAGTTCAAATGGCGTACGAAATATACTTATAGTCCCAAAAAACTTATCTGGCCTATATTAAGAACGGTAATATTGACAGATCAGTAGTGGATATAATATTAAAATACCTGAATACTTATTAATAATGCACATACTAATAAGCGGCGCTTTTGACGTTCAGGAACTAATACTAAGACTCATCCGTGACAGATTACAAAGACGATGCATTCCGATATGGGAATATGAAAACAAGCTGAATATATCAAAAGTTATTGGAAACTGTTCCACTTGTATGATAAGTGCGAAGTCACTCTGTCTGCATCCATAGGTGTGGGCGGCTACACACGGTGGGACGAACGATATGGATTTTATTATTGTAAACAAATTTTTAGGCCTCATGATCATTATTTGTATTAAACCTTTTTGGAAAACCACAAGGGCAACCCAAAAGGGGTATGTAGAGGATTTTAGAGGAGACTGCGCCGGCAGCGGAAGGGACGAAGCGTAGTTTCATTTGGAACTACAGAAATCGGAATAATTTGGAACCTCCTCATGCAGTTTTGGTATCTGGTGACCTTACTCACCGCAGAAATACAACACCACATTTAACAATTTTATTTGGCTGCGAAATTTTGTAAAGTGGAGGAACTTGCCCAGTCGGGTTGCAACGAATTTTGAAAAGGAGATCCCGTTATTCCCTCCTAACTCTCTCAAACATAATACATATCTATATTATGTATGATAGAACAGATTATGATAGGCATGTACTACAAAATATGCTACTATGTAGGTACTTCGTATTGTACAGTTACAAACTTTAATTTGGAACCCATTTAAGGTTGAATATCGTTCAGCAAACATACCTATAACCTTTTTTTTATTTTTTATTAGCGTTGGTAACCTACTATTTTAACATGTATAATGTATAATAATGAATAATGTTCGTATTTTCGATGTTGGATTTCGAGCTTTCGACCTTATTGCATTACGAGTGTCCATAGAATATACCTATTGATAAAGATATTGTACAAATTGACACATTCAAAAGAAAATGTTTCAAAGAGCTCCGATGCATTTGTGCACGATGCTGCAAACTTTTTCACGTTATCCTAAACAAACATTGAATTGCATAACGCATATTCGCAAGAAATATGATCCCTGACGTATATCTCTTGCAAATGTTGACTCTTCGATGATAGCTTTAAATTCCTACCACCTGAACTAACAGCGGATCAAATCTTTTGAAACGCCGTATGATTTTATTGAATGAAAACAGCTATTATGAATTTCCGCGTTCTTATTATTGGTTGTCTTAAAATGCAGTTTATACAGGTATTAAACAATATACATAATTTGTAGTTACCCATGTGTGGTCCACGTATACTTCAAAAGACCCGCCGAACGCTACAAAGCCATGAAGCAAGATTCCGTACGCAGAATTCTTCATTATGCTCGTCCCCTAAGTACAGAATAACTCATGTCCGAATGACCGAATGGTATTTTCGATCGTTCTTACAGTGTTTTCATAGCGCATCTCGTCTTTTTCTCGAAACTGGGTGCGTAGTCAGTGTTGATCTTTGTAAAGCTTACCATTGTGCTCCTGGGGACGATAATTGTAGTCCGACATGTTTTTTTAAATCGTGTATTATCGTTGCTGATGATTTTTTAAATGTTTGTGTTTCTGCTCAATGTGATGAGCATTGACGTGTAGGGCCCGGCGACTATTGTACATGATCGTTCGGTCCGCTAGGGCTGTTTGCTCTGATGGCTCCTCTCTTCGAGCCTTTGTGATCTTTGGACGTATTAATATGCGTCAATGTACATCGAACTCGATGTTTTGATACTTTCGTCTATTTCTTTTTTTCTATGAATCGAAATGGTAAGTCTAAAACGTTACTTCATTTCAATACTTTTTTACGTATACCTACCTTTTTATGGGCAATTTTTGTGGTAATTATAAGTAACTTCCTTTATGAGCATAATTTAATACATTTACTCTTTAAAAAAACGAATAATTTACACCTTGTACACAAATAATTTCTCCTAGAGAAACAAAATTTAAACTAAGACTTAATGTTATTTTATAACATGTCTTAGGTAATACTTATTTTAAGACTAGATACTACTGACTACTTCTAAGTTTTTAAAAGAAAGTATCAAAATGATCAGCCTTGGGTTCAATTTATTATATTGCATCCTACGCATTTTGTTGAAAAGGTAAACATATAAGAAATTCGTTCGTATTGTCCGTTACCAACAATTGGGCGCATCGTCTTTATCAAATAAGGCGTGTGGTACATCTCGTACGGATATGCATTTTCGGTCAAAATACTGTCTCTTTGTAACGTCAGTTGTAGACTATCCATTGTGTGTGACGCGTTTTATATATTGTATAGGAAGTGTGGCATTCAATTTGTACACGAGACATTGTGTAGTGAACCTTTAAAGGCGGTCTGCTTACAATCAAATTACTCATCCTTACGTAGAATTCTGTTCAACCAAATGATTGTGTTAACTACGAATTGTGATCCTTAAATTAATAACCTTACATTTATATTGAAAGTTAATACGACTCATAAACGTTTATAATTCCCAAGTCTCGGTTCAGGTGTTTAAACACTGATTGCAGGACGTATAAAATTAACTATAAATTCTTTATTTATGTGACAAAAAAGGAAACAGTGGGGACGCTCTTAGAATTAAATATATGCTCGCGATCATAAAATAAAGAATTTATAGGCATCCTTTGGAATTACCGTGGTTCGGTTTTATGACTTCACGGGGCGTTTATTTAGCGTTGCGTTGCGTCGCGTGGTCGTATCACACGCATTCCAGATAACGCCCTGCTCCCGATCTCGCAATTTCCAACGTTTGTCTGAAGAAGCTATTACAATGTCAAATTAAAAGGTCTTTAAATGAAACGTACAGTTTTACGAGATCGTATGCAGGATTCTCTTTTTTGCGCATAATTAAAAGTATTTTATGTAAGAGTATAATGAGACTGTCACTTGTTGAATGGAGATAATGGAATACGCTTTTTATTCAGATTCCTTTCATTATTGGAACTTTTTTTTAATAAAAATGTATGTTATTAATAAAGTAGATAGGTACTTTTATGTTCTTAGTATAAGTGAATCTTGATATAAACTTTGTGGAGATATGGTAAAATATACTGATTAATTCAGTAGCTCCATACATACACTTAAAATTAAAAAATGTAGAGGTATGTAGTCTAACATACATACATTATAACGATTAAAATACACAAAAACAGATAACCGTGACCAACAGTTTAACATGTTTGTTCACTTTATAAGTACGCGTGAAATTGTGATTATGAACACAAACGAGTATTTCAATCGACTCGTATGAACAGGTGAGGTGTTTACATTTTCTTTTTCAATGTAAAAACTACGTTACTATTGTGATATTTCTAACTACTTATTGCCCCTCACATTTTCAAATATAAAAGGATTAATTGTTTTTTAAGACATATATTATGGCCTATGTATCTAGATCTTGTTCTTACACACTGCAAACTTGTTGTTTCTTCATATATATCTCATTTGATTCTTTTTATATTTTCGTTTGGGAATTTAATACGTACGTAGGTAGTACTCATTCGATTATTTTTTACGTGATGGAAAGAATGTCAAACCGTGAAAAAACTTATTAATATACAGGTCGTTGTTTTGGTCAGCGACGAGCGACTCAGGGTCGATAATACAATAGATACTGGTGCTAAAAAAAATATAAAAAAAATACTTTATTTTTTTTTAATAATAAAAAAAAAAAAAAAAAAAAAAACATGTAATAAGCTAAAGTGTAGACATAATACTCAACGGGAGTGCGAGGGAGTAAAGGGGTGGGGCGATGGCGGCTTGTGCCTAGCTCTAGTCAGTGCACGTGCCTAGTAACCATACTTTGCGGTGATTTTTTTTCAAATTGAATAAGGTATTTCTCAACATATTTACAGTATTTAATGGAATTAAGTCCATTTTTGGGGAATATATATTTTGTACTACCGCTCCTGGGTCGCTTGTCGCTGACCAAAACAACACCCTGTATTGCCCTCTTTTAGCACTACCGCAGTCGGGTAAAATTTCAAAACTTTTGTGTTTGAATGTCCTTTAGAGCATTTATTTCTTGCGGACCGAATCTACCCCTTCAAATTAAGACATATCAGCATTTTAGGCTTTTCGGTACGCGGACCGAACAAAGAGTGGACCGAAAGTACTAAAGACACCCCGTCCGCTGCCAGTATTGGAAAATCCTAATCAAACTATTGCAGCAAATCAACCATAGTCGTATGAGTCGTGTTACTGATCATAATTACATTAGTATAGTTAAACAGCTTTTTATTACATTCAAATGGACTTGACGCAAAAAACATCAATCGATATAAAATGAAGCGTAAAGAAATAAAATGTTATAAGAATCCAAACATATGTGTGTGTGCATTGCAGGCGCCGCAGTTGATATTGTGGTTGATTCGATACGGTTTTTGTGCAGCGGCGCGGGCGCACGGTCAGTCGCGTCATTATGACGGGTGCTTCGTGGGTTAGGTCATGTTAGCACGCAGCTTGCATTAACTGTTATCACGTCCACTTTGTATATGAGAAACTATTAGTTTTTTATTAGCATTGCAAAGGTTTTTTAATGGTTTGCTATTTTTCATGATGTTTATTCAGAGAACGCGTTTTGTTTGATTGTTTACATGTGAAAGTCTGTTATTCAGTCATGCTTTAATTACTGTTGGTTTTCAGATGGACAAAATCCTAGATGAGATGCTTTTTTCCAGGGATATTCATTTTCCCCTGAGAGGGAAAGCGTGGATTTAACGAATAAATGTGATATTTATTTGGTCAAAATTGTATCAATTATCTAATAATATACTAACATATTCATATGATCCATAATATGAAACGTAACAATGCTTTGAATAATGGAATAGACCATGCTAGACTCTACCTAGATTGCCCACAGTAATCTCTTATGAATTCCAACGTATGAGGCATATTTGATTTATGTCTTTGCTTATTACCTTATTAGAGCGTTGTAATGCGATGTAAAGTGTCAATCAATACCCCTAGTTGCCAGTCTTACGGTAATGTAGAGGGCATTAGCCTATACCGAAGTATCTGTAGAAGTGTAATATTGAGGCAATCATAGCCTGTTAACCGTTACAATGCAGCAGCATTCAGAACTAGCACCTCAGGCACGCCCCCGTCCAAACTACAACGACATGACTTACGTACTTTTCTGTTGCCTTGTCCGTCGAACGTGACTCGTGGGCCTTATTATAATCACAGATCAGCGATTGTTGGGACCATAAAATGTATAATTTATAAAAGCAGAGCGTAGGAATAATCCAGGAGACGGCGACGAGAGCTTTTTCAGTGAAGTCATGGCACCACGGTACACATTAGTTTTTGCGGAATCAGCGAACTGATTCAATAATGTTACTAACGGGTGATAGATATTTTTTGTTCCATACAAACGTCGTTTGTAACATGACTGACGACAACGCTTATCAGTATAATGAATTGCAATGTATTAATGGAATCCTAACTATCCTATCTAATATTTTAAATGAGAATGTGAGTTTGTTTGTTACGCTTTCACGCCTTAACTAATCAACCGATGATCATGTTTGGCATGCAGATAGCCTAGTGCGGAGAAGAACATAGGCTAATTTTGATCCCGGGAACGCGGATTACAGCTAGTTCATAATAATATAACGTTACGATTGTCATTACTGTTTTTGAATATGGTGAGGATATTTATTTCTTACAAAAAATAAGGTTTAAAAGATAGTTATAAGTAAGTAATAGTGTGACGCTAGAACATTACTTGTTGTGGTTTTATGGTAACCATAACCGAACCATTCCTATTCACACCATTCTAATACGATTTTTATGCCTCTGCTATTAATTGTGATGGTTGTTCGACCGCGTCGTAAAATTGAAAGGTTTATCACTAATAGATCAGACATAGAGTTCACTATTTACAAGAGATACAATTAACATACCTCACTACAAAGCAGCAATTTTGTTCTCAGTGATACCTGACGGTCTTGTTAAAGAAATTTAAGCGTAAAAAAACAATGATTTAAGTGCAATCCAAACCACATAGTAATTATAAATGTACGATGCCATATTTGTAACGTCGAATTTGTGAAAATCGAAAAAAAAAAGTTACCTGAACACTGACTATTCTTCGATATGAGAAATTCGTGCTGCAATTTAGCATCTATTGTGTTGGAACAAAGGTGTGCTGCGTTAATAACAGGTGCATCGTTTCATTTCAAAAGTTTAGACGAGCCGAGCGCGGGCCCACGAGACCCGAAAAGCTACGTGACTGGTTTTATTTTATGCCATTCTCGGCTTTGATAGCGTCCATTTTGTGTAATTGCCGTTAAACTCGGAAACTATTTTTCAGTGTTTAGTCCTTTTTGTGCCCGTTGTTCGAGGGATGTTAGATTAGTCGTTCGGTCCGCCCACGTTTCATTAATGCGAATCTAATTTGTGTTACGATGCAAGGCGGCTGTTGGATGTTCGACCTTTCGCTTTTGTTGTTGATCCCTTTAAATTATCAGCGTATATTTTATACAACAGATGTTACATTAATTAGACATACTTTCCTTTTTCTGCAAAAGAACGCTGTAAATTATAATTATGTACCTATAGTAAACGTCATTTTACGTACATTACATAAAGTCGAAATAAATTAATGAACCTATAACTTGAACGAAGACTCATGGTGAAATTTGACATACAAAGAGCACTCAATAACATTTTTTTGTGTTTGGCATGTGGTAGATCTGTGTAATGATACATATTTTAGCGCATAACACATTTCTTTCCGAAATAACAAGTGCTTTTAGTTTTTTTAGACTACTCTACAAACCACTTTATGATTCAGCGCGACTACGTCCGAAAGATGGCGACATTGATAAATAGTCAAGATAAGAGACATTCCTTTAGTGTGTAATTCGATGTTTGTTTCATCTAAATTCTTTACAACCAAAACTGCATGCCATTACTTACCATCATTTTTTGAATAGATAATTGATTGTTGTGTGTAGTTATTTTGATCAATAAATTTTTACATTATAGGCAATTTAATTCTTAAAAGTAATTAGCAATGAGGAATATGAGAGCACATATGATTGCATTAAATAAACAACATGCAATACTAGTAAAAGAAAGGTACTTGTAATAAAATAAATCATAACAATCAAACTCGTTTATGGTAAAGTTAATAATGGCGAAATTGCTCCTTTATTGCTCCAGTGCTATTAAGTTCATTGAAATAATTAGCCGCGCATTTAATTATAGCATTTAAGTATTTGTTCAAAGAAATATCAAGAGTTTTTATTAGTGCGCTATCAATATAGCGGCAATCTAACATTCCAACGGTAGACGGTGCGGGCGGGTGAAACGTGTAAGGCAAACAAAAGTAGTGCGAAACTAAAGGTAATAAAGAGAGGCTGCAGAGAACCATCCCCGGGCACGTACAGCAATTCGTTCTAATAGTCGCAGCCGACAATAGCTATTCCGACATTGTTTTGTTAGGCCGGGACGTTGGGCAATGCAAAACTCGCACCGCCACCGAATTCTAGCCACGCATAGAAGGCGCCGAACTTTTTTTCCACCCTAAACGTGGGGGGCGAAGTGAAGTGGCCCCAAGTTGCCCCGAGTGCAATAATTAATGACGGATTGGTGTGGTTGGCTGTTTACGTCACACTGTTTTGGTGACAAATTGTAATGAACCGCCCGGCGTGGGACCTCACACTTAGAATGTCATTTGAATTACGTCATCAGCGTGGTTCACATAATTTCAATAGTTTGCTTAAGGGCGGTATGTAAGCTAAACGTCATAAACAGGGTTCGCTATTTTAGTGGTTTATGAATGAAAACATGAAAGAAATAGTATTATATGAACATAATCATAAAGCCAAGACACCACTACCAAATAAACCACTAAGAAATATTTAACTTAATTACTTTTAAAAACATTTACGTGTATGTTTTTGCAGTCTGTTTTATATTTTTCTTTATTATACAATTTAATTACTGTAACTAATGGGGACATTGACTGTACGTTCATGACCTGCGATAAATATTTTGTAACTTAAAACAAGTCTGGAATTTAATTTACTGTCGCTAGTTACCGTTGTCGAGAGCCTTAAAGTTAGCTTGTAATAATTTTGAAATTTTGCGATATTATCTGAATCCATTCAGTAGATGTTATTTTACCCTTTATAATAATAATAATAATAATAGCTGGCAACACCGTGTCAACACAAACGTCTCATTTTCACAATTTCAACAGAAAATAATTTTTGACGCATTTTTACAATTGTTCTTCAATATAAACTGAACCTGAAACCAGAAAACCATTAATAAACATAAAAGAGATCAAAATACACCAAAATGAAATAGAATTAAGGGCGGTATGTAAGCTAAACGTCATAAACAGGGTTCGCTATTTTAGTGGTTTATGAATGAAAACATGAAAGAAATAGTATTATATGAACATAATCATAAAGCCAAGACACCAATTAACAGATCGGTGTTGGCCCTTTTTTTAAATTTTACTTTTATAAATAGCAAAAACCTTATGAATATTACAAAAATCATAAAATCGAGGTTTTCCTCTTTAGTGATACCATCAAAATAAGAATCTTTTTTGTAATAAATTTATATTAAATCGAATCACAAATATATGTACAACAGATCCGTGGGGCCACATTTTAATTTTTTTGTACGAGAATAACGTAATTTATTAATTAATAAGCATCAATTTTGCGACGCCATTTGTCCATACATTTTTCTATGAAATGTCATATGAAGCTTTATATACAAGACGCAATCGCGAAAATATTCAGTTCCCCCCAGTGTCCCAAGGTGACACCACGTCGCTTTTTATTGACACCGGAAATTACGTCATCCATATATCTGTATACATGCGCTTGTCAAAAAGAACATAATAAGTGCATTTTTATTTTTTACATTATTAGAGTTATGAAATACACCATGGACATTTTGATAAATTTATTGTTCTTATGGTAATCGGTATCAATTTCATGATTGGTTGATACATCCTTAGTCCTTTTGAAAAAGTCCCGTATGCCAAAATATTTTCCTTGTTCTCCCTCTCAGCCATTGATTGCTTATTTTGTTACTTGCTTATAGATAGACTAGTCTTATTAATAAAATATAAATAAGATTCTATTTTTAATCATGTGGCTTTTTAATGAATCGTCGATGCTGAACAGAAGGTTAGGATACGGCCATCGATATAATATATGTATTTTATTAGATTTCACGTTCCGAACAGAAAATCCGTCGAGCTTGATGACAGCGGGGGCCTGCGCGAAGCGAGTGTGCAGTGGACTGACTGTTGCAGTGCAAGCTGTGTCTAACCAAACTATACAAAAATATAGCGCCAGCCGCTTATAGATTATAGTTTTCGCGCGACCAAAACATCTTAAGCACCGATGAATTTCATAGCGCCTACGCGCTTCGTTCAACGTGTCGTTCCTATAGAATTTACACCGCAGTCGTGGCATTTAAATGAAGAAATATTTTTTCTATTGTGATATTACGATATTATTACCTATTTATTCACTTGAAAAACAAATAAGTTTTACTTGACTTTGATTTCTTATATTATTAATGCCGCTCCGTACGCGCCCACACTGCATGAATGTCGAAGGCACACTAAAGTAAGGTGAACGGAACGCAGTTCAGTTAATTCGAACTGAGTGAATGTTGGGAACGCTGTGTATATATAGTAGAATGCTAGTAGAATAAAATTATATCGATGGATACGGCCATTTGTAAATAATTCACTGTTCTTATATTATATTTTTTAACTATATATATAGCTATTATTGTTACTAGATATTTTCTTTGTAGGTTTTATTTTATTAAGCATAACTTAATAAGCCTCTTTGCAAATCTTTACAATTTAAATTCTTATAATTTTTAATTCTCGTCGTCACACTACTACGCCTAAAAGTCATTGTGGGCATTATCCATTTTAATAAAAATTCGATATCTCGGCACCGGTGCATCATATATAACATTATTTCTAGAGCTAATATACCAGGTTGTTCAATAAGTTTTGTCGTTCGATACGAGAAACACGTTTTTATTATTTGAAATACATTTTATTATGATGATGATGATGATTAGAACTACTCTCAGCCAGTACAACGACCGACCCATGTCCTATACAACCATTCAAACATCAACCACCATGTAACTAACTTAGTTTATAATGACTGGTACCTGAATAGTTGTATCGGAATAGCCATGGAGAAACCAAGGAGTGCGTGTTATATAGGAGTGACACGCTCTGGGGTGGGAGAGGACGGCCAGCTAACCGCAACCAACTGACCACAATCGACCGACTGTTCAGCATATAGATGAGGGATGAGCGTTGATGTATGTTGAGTGCTGGGGTTTTATTGTCTTCTTTCTTATTTTGATTTTTTGTTCCTGGGTTGGATTTTGTTATATCTTTGTTGTTCATTAGATTAACCTCCTCCATGCACGAGTATAGCTTCTGTGGTTGAGAGGCTCCTTGTCCATTTCAGCTTCGGTATGTGCTTGCATATTTCTTGTTCTTCGTTATTATTCTAGAGTCAATTTGGTTGCCTCAGGCACAACATTCAGCAAGGTTTTTAGTATAGTAGTCAAAATTTTCTATATCATGCGCCGATTGATTTTTAAAGTAAATATCTGTTTTCTGGGTTTGGATTTTGGTGTACTGTAGGGCCGTAACATGGCCATAATATATGGGACTGTATTCTATCAAATGTATGTTTGTAAACTTAAGTATCTTGGTTAATGGGATGAGAAACATCCAGGACAACATATCTTTTTGTGTTCCCGAAAGTATTTTTTTTGGTTTTCTATTCTGCTGGGTGTATAAAGTTCCGTGATTTTAATCTGATCATGGATGAGCATTTTGTCCTGGTATAATTAGTGTTCAGCCTCATTGTTTATCAGTTAGTTTATCACAAGCGCTCGAGCTGCACACACCTCAGTGCAATAATTGTTAGACCCGGTTCTGATGCCTATAATTATTTAAGACTATACATGTGTTAAGTGTAGTGAAGTGATTATTTAATTGTAATATTACGACAATAAACACATTGGGCCCGTGAGGAGTTTGTTGCGTCGCTTCTTCTCCTCATACAGGGCATTTCTGAAGCGACGGTTTAACGTTGTTTTACCCTGCGGAAAGCTGCTCTTTTGAAACCCTGCGGAATAATTGCATATGAAATACTAAAAAATCATCGAACGAGTCGTAGTGGGTTGGGGGGGTGCTCCCAGAACTCCCTATCAGTCGCCGCTATACCGAATTTAATAAATGTTCGTTAGCTAATTATGAAGTATCCAGTACTGAATTGGCCATTGCAGGATAAATGGCTACGGCCCACGTTAAATGGCCTGCGTTCGCGTATACTAATAATTATACAAAGTAAGGGATAGAACCGCTGCATGGCCAATAAATAAATAAATAAATATCCTGGGACATTCCTCACACACGGTCATCTGATCCCAAACTAGGCAGAGCTTGTACACACGGCAACACATCAAGCTATACATTTCCAGTATAAACTGATCTCGCATTGTATAGGATTTCCGTACAATGAGAGGTCCGCTTATATTGGAAATGTATAGCTTGATCTGTAGCCGTGTGTACTATGGAAACCAGATAACTGATATAATACATATACTACTTTTTGTTTGTGAATACATACTTAATATACATAATAGTATAATAATCATTGAAAAGGATTTCTTGACATACTTAAATTACAATGCGTGACAAATATTATAAACATAATATAGAATGGCTTCCAAATCTTTTAAAAGAGTAATAAAGTCGTGAAACGTCGTGAAACGTGCAACCATCTCTTTTAATCTGAAAGCTAGATCCGCACATAAACCATTAAAGTAGATAACCTGAGCTGAAGGTCCTTAATAACATTTGCTAAGGGCCTCGCACTGGCTTAATTAGGCACTGTACTACATGATATTTATATTGCAAATATATTGAAAATTAGCCTTAAGCATTTGAGGATAATGTAGCTTCCTATTACAACTCAAGTGGCTTCCTACCCTTCCTTCGGCGGAATACACACAAATTGCCACTCTTATACACTGTTTTATTTAATCCTGAAGCCCCTCGCTATCTCAAGGAACGCTTCGAGTACTACACCTCAACATCATCTTCTTCATAGTCCCATGGAACTTAACTTCCAAACTCCCAGTCACACTTCTCACTCTTATTCCCAATCTTTTACTATCCAAGCTGTACGTCTCTGAAACTCTCTGACTATAAGACGGGCCCCGACTTTAGACTCTTTTAAATCTCTTGTTATTTCACGCTATCACACGCTATAAACTTCCTCATTTCCTGCCTTTCTTTCTATTTTTCTAGAGCTGTTATTTTCACGTTATGAAAGTGTATTCTTATCTGTTAAACCTTTCATATTCTCATATATCCTGTTACCCAAAGGTTGTCTACAAGAAATCGCTTAAGCGATAAGACCGCTTATTTTGTATCACTTCTTCTTTTTTGTATTGTTTCGTCTTCTACTATATGGTGTACATATCTAATAGAGATATTAAATAAAGCATATTTATCTTATCTTATTAGTGAAAGAATGTTCAGAATCGGATTAGTAATTTCAAAGCCTCGTACATGCAACTTACAAACTTTACCTTTTTATATGATACTAGTTGTCCCCCGTGGATTCACCCGCGTTCCCTCGATAAAAGTAGCCTATACCCTTCTCTATACCATAGGTATCTGATTGCCAAATCTCAATGCGATGGGTTCAGTGGTTTAGGCGTGAAAGTATAACAAACAAATGGGCCAGTTGGTGCAGTTGATTATGATTCCACCTATAGCGGTGCAGGTCGTGGGTTTGATTCCCACCCAGGATATGCATTTGTGTGCATAAACATGTCTGTATGTCCAGAGTCTGGGTGTAATTATGTATTTACAAACAAAAAGGTTTCCATAGTACAAGCTCAGCTTAGTTTGGGATCAGATGACCGTGTGTGAGGAATGTCCCAGGATGTTTATTTTATTTTAAAATTCAAAATCATTTATTCAAATAGACCTTCGCAGGCACTTATGAAAAGTCTGACTCTAATACTCTAATACCGGTTCGGAAGGTTGCATTTGCTGAGAAGAGCCGGCAATAAACTCAGCAATTACTCTTTTCAAAACAAGCTTAGATTCATTACATAATATTTACATTCTAATCGCACTGACAACAATTGCGTGCCCCGGCGCGGCCGCAAAACTACAAAGTAGACTGAATCTATATTTAATAAGTAAATAAATAAATGGCAAACTTAAGCAGACCAACCCCCACAAGCAGCACCTGTTCACAAGTATGACGCGTGTGGCAGCCATCGCCCTCCACGCCATATTGGAGGGAAGTGAGCGACCCGTCACACGACGCCGCCGCAAGCAAAGGCCTTAAAGTGAGCATGACTTACTTAAGTCTGGCTTAGAAATAAAAAATAAACTAAAGGGAAACTACTAAACACGCAATTTGTTATCACTGTGACTATTATTACTATTTATTATTATTTATTATTATTTATTACTAAACTTATTACTATTTATTATTATTACTTATTAAACAAACAGAGTTACTATGGATTAGTACCTACTTCTTCAAAAAATGTTAACGTAAGTACCCCCAAAGTACTAATATAAGGCATAGCACTGAATTTCCTTTGCTTATAAGTAGTGAATCCATTCTGCTTAAAAATATCTGCTAAAAATTAAATATAATGTTACTTAATAATATTGGAATTTTATCGGCTGGTACCACGTTATGCGGTACGTACCTAACTTGACGCAACGTCATGTTTGGATCTGATGCATGTGTGCGTGCCTGTAACACAACTGCAAAGTAACAAATGAATGCTGGTTTTGGCGCGCGATCTAGCCTACATACTACCCTTAATTTACATGAATTTTATTAAAAGTTTATGTTATTCTTACACTTAATTGCAAATGAAGCGCTTAATTTTAGCTGGGTTATCTATAGTTTATCAATCCAATATTAATCTTATGCAGTATTGAGCCATCATATTCATAACAGATGTACATTACATTTATTATTATTTATCCCTACAGGATATATGTTCATATAATAGGAACATATTAGTCCGGTCGATACCATCCTGGATATTTTGTGGTTTATTAAAAAGAAATAATAGTACTTGAGTGTTTTGAACGTGTTAACGATGATATGCGGCATGCGGCTACTTTCAAATATTAGTATTTGAGTTGAGCTATTTGTGAGTAAACATAATTTGAAACCGAAATATACCGCAAACATTCGAACTGTTATACTTATTTTATTACCATTGCTTATAAGAAAGACAAAAAATGATTCAAGTGCGTTGATTTAAAAATCGATAAGCAGTTGCGGTATCAAGACATTTCCTGTCGAGATTTAATAGGCATGTATCTACCTAACGAACGAAAAGTACTAATGGTTGACCCACAAAACAATTTGTTACTATCACTTTTTAATGGAGCCATTAAAATAGTTTTGCGGTTGAGACCGAGTCATAACATTTTGGCGCCTGTTACTGTCTTGGATAACAAATATCTTGCGGTCGATAGGATTGTGCGCTCCGTTTTGAACATGAGATTGAGAAATTGTATTACATTATTGCCAATCACTCTTATACCCTTTATAAAATCAGGGACATTGAAAACTCTAGCATATAATAGGTGACTAAACCAACATTCCGAACGTACCAAAGGCAAATTGTACCAATACGTCTTTCATTAGTCCGGTGTTTGACTAGGATGGACGTGGCATTGAGGTTTGTTTAACAGTAAAGTATCAATTTACTATTGTGTTAATAAAAGCTCACCTTGTTCTTTTACTGTCTGCCGCCAATGTATTTATTTTTCTGTTCTAATAGAGTTAAGAAAATAATAGAGCTTAGAAAAATCTCATGTTTTCTTCAATACGAAGGTGAAGTACAATTAACCTGAAAATTTACAGTCGTGACTGTCTATGCAGATATTAGTTAGACTTACAAACAATAATAAAAAAATAAACTATCCTTCTGCCATTTCCCAGGAATGAAGATGTCACAAAACGCATCTACGATATTTGTCTAATACTCCCAGTGTGGTACGTGTCTACGTGCGGTATTTTTTGTCACACACAAATGGACCAAATGCGTCATCTGGCTTAATTGTTTGACGGCTTATTGTTGTAAAAACTGTAGCAAAGTAATTCGGATACCAATTATGTTACCATTTAGTGCAAGGCATAAATTATGGTCAAGGACAGTTTACTTGCTCCGACAATTGTCTTTTGTCGAGTATTTCTTTGGTCGATATTGTTACGTGGAATGCGTATTAGGCGTTAGTCACCAAACAGATAGTCAAGCTAATAATAATGTGTCATTTTAGGATGTTTTCTTTTGCAGCAATTTGAATCAGACATTCAACATAGGATACAACAGATATTTTACGAAATGCAATAAATGATATATTTTTTAATTATTTCTGAAGTTCGCCTATGCTGGCTAGAGGTTTCAAGTTAGTTCGTGTCTAGATTTATAGTTTTGTAAGTAGCTTTGACAATTGCATACTTTAAAACTGTTGACTATCTACTATATCATCGTGGTTTCACGTTTCAGTGTTTTTTTTTTAAATAAATAAAATATTTTTTTTTTTGTAAATAAAAACAGGAGCGCGTTTATGCTGTTGTATCGTATCTGTAATAACAAAAAAGAGAAAGTGAGTATTCTTTTATTTAACTCATTGGTGCGGCTTTAACCCAGGGAGTAATCTGGGTTGGGTGCTATTTAGGATTTCTCATTTATTTTATGACGAAATGCGCTGTTCCATGGTTGTCCTCCATTGTCTAGTTGCCTTTAAAAATATTTTTTTATCGTTTGTAAACCCCTTTCGCTTTGGATTTTTCACTCTTTTATTGTTTCTTTATAGCAGACCCTTGCCGACAACAAAGTTTGCATAACGTTCTCCTAATACAATTTTACGTCGGTCAGCCTATATATTATTTTGTACTTCAATATCATGGTGCTTAAAAGGGTTTACATTTTATGTTTGTTTTGAGGTATCCGACCGACCCCTTTAATAAGCGTTCATGTCCGAATTGTTTACTCTAGATTATCATCATTTAAGATTAATTTGGGAATACAAACTATTTATCTGTTAGGTACCAGAACATTAAGTTTAGGGGCCTCCGGGCATTTTCTATAATAATAAGTTTCCAAAAACAATTAGCCGGTGCTCTTTGAAAAAGTAAAGAATTTTATCGGCTAGATTTATTATATTTGTGGAGGATGTTATCGTCCGCTCCGATTGCGCCACGCATCGGACCGTTGCGCGTTGGTTGTATAGAACACTGGCCCAGACCAGGTAGACACAAACGTTTATCAGCCGTTTTGGTTTTTTGTCCTGACTTTTGTTATTATTTGAATCCCTCGGATGTATTAATCTCGCGTGAGTCCCTCAGAACCGGTCATTACCCAAAACTTGGGGGCGTATTGCGTCCGGGTGCCTAGTTATTACGGCCATTCTAATAAAATATTCCCGTATCATTTACAAAATTAGTGAGATCGCTAAATATTTTATAATGACGGATTCGGAATTAGTTGGGCTGGCAGCATTTAATACAATGTTATTGGAGCGAACGGTGTGCAACGAAGTTGGGTCAATAATGACACCGTTTATAAATGTTTTCATTTTATGGATGGATCAGTTTTACTTAAGTCAATCAACTCAGACATGTCACGCCCGCCTATTATCAGGTTAGCAATAAGTATGTTACCAAGGTTTCGACGCATTTTACAAGCATTTAAAATTCCTAAGCCATTATAAAAATATCTTATTTTAAGCACCTATATATATGCCACAATATTTATATGCGTTTCTTGTAATAAACAATATCTAACTAAAGTCTATTTCTGCAAATAATTTGAATTTTTACTCGACGTGAAAACATTTTTCAGTACGTTTATCGCGTGGTCGCACATTATGTTCATGACATATTGTCATAACATACCATGTCATTTCACTTTTGAGAGTTGTCGCGAGCATTGTCGGTGTGTGAGATTTCGTTTAGAGTCGGAAATGAAGAGGATTTTCCCAAAGAGACCTCTTCGTCAGAAAAAGAATATTTGTCGACAGTCGGCTGCGCGTAAGTCCGACAATGGTCCCCGCCGGCCGCTACGCCCCCGGAAAGAATCAATTATACAAAGCCTTATTCGTAGACATATTGCCGAATGGGCGAACTGTTTGTTTAATAACATTTAGACGCTACTGTAAAAGTCAGGGTGAAATATTTTGTCGCTTTTGTCCAGTATCCCTTTGTACGTACCTAAATGACAAGATAGCCATTTTTTCATCATTACATTTCGTCGTATCATTTCGTATCGTCTCTATTTAAGGCGGATGCGCTATTAGTTTTTGTCTGGGAACGTTTCCTGTCTCTACTTAGTTTATTTTTTAACGGTTTTATTGTTCCTTTTCAACAACGACTATAAATTTGGCTTATAAATAAAACATACATCATAGCAGACGCTTAAAATGTGATTAATAGCAGTAATATTTTTATTTTATTAGTATCACACGTGACACGACTGAAATTTTATTTTAATTAGTCCTATCTACATTATTTTTTATTAATTCATCTTAAAAGATTACATAGAATTAAGGGTTTAGTCCTTATATCCCAAAAACATCCCATTAAAATAAAATAAAAATATATGTGAACTTCAATTTATTCCAAATACATTTCCCATGTACCTCCTACTAATATCATACGTGATATTTTTTCCAACGTTCCTCACCACACAGTAGCGTTTTCGAGCCATGATCGTCTCATTTCTATGCCGTCCCTATGAGGGTTATTATGTGCAATGAATTTGTCGACAAAACTCAAATTGTTTTTAAATTTCCTTTTTAAAATGGTTGTGAGTAAAAGGATCCATAAAATACACATACAATACATACACATACAATCATACCATTAACGTGTTCTTCATGAAAGCTGTGATGAGTATTGCAAATGGATTTTATAAAATTATGCAACTGCTTCTACTCATTAACAGTCTTGAAACGTAAGTGAAATTTTGTTAAAATAGGAAAAGGTTATTTGAACAAAATTATTGTACTAAATTAGGTGTACTATTTTTTAAATACAAACTTCTATTTTTATTTCTTTTAGTCATTTAGGTTTGGTATTTAGTCACTTGGATTAGAAAACCCGTTGAAATTACATTATATGTAGCGATATGATAACAAACAAATAAATTAAACATTACACTATTTAATATTAATGAATTATGTATATTAAGATCGCACGTGTTACTTTTCCGAGAACACGGAGTGTTTTACCGGAAACATCGGTCGACGGCGAGACCACACAAATGTTTGTGTAATAAAAACCCTTGCTTTATTATTTTGCATAATCTACGAAATTTAAGCTTGAGTTTATATCAAATACAACGAATTTTGATGAATATACCGAAATCATACACGGGCCGGCCTCCTGTGTTTGCAGGAATAAAGATTCTTATACAAATAAACATCAACACAGCAGCCCCTTTATGATAACCGTTATAGCCAAAATAAACTAATATATAAATTATTACGAACACCAGCACTATATTGCAACTTTTATACTTGGAACTCTGTAATGAACTTTAATTTAGTAAGATACGCAATAACCATTCGACGACTGCCCTGCTATTCTTTATACATTAGAGTGGTTTAGCTACAAATGTGTAGTAATGTAGATAAATCAATATAGGATATATTTAAAAGCATTAATAAGCAATTGCTATGCTTTGGTAACATTAAATAGTTTTTCTAGTTACACCAATGAATGAGCCTGTAATAAAATCCTGTTTTATTGCCGTTTCCTCTATTGGTTCGTTGGCATTCATCCCGAGAACTACCAAATCATTAAAACTTGTGTTTGTTGATTTTTTCCTACCTCTTTGTTTGCTTTATGATAATAGGTGTTCGTTTCGTCGCGCTTCGAGCGCAGACGCGGGAGCGATGTGGTGTGAAACTTAACGCCTGCATTCACGCTCCTTTTTATAGAGGCACTTGATTTAGCGAGCCAATGTCGTTTTTAATAGACTCGGATGAAATTCGCCTTTTACAACCGTGAACAGTTCACGAATATTGCCTTTATTAGTGTTGTTATTATAATAAGACGCTGGTTTTTGATTTTCATGACTTTGTTATGTATCATCAAATTCATCAATTACAAAAATTAAAACTGGTATGCGGATATGATATCAATGGCGAGGAATTTCGGTACATATTAGTTCTAAAAATGGTGAAAATAATTCCTACCTTTATACGATAAAGGTTCATACACATCTATTGCTTTCAGTGTCGACTTCACTAATATTCGTGTGTAAAACTATGTCAGTGTCACATAATATTGACGACTCTTTCATTTTCAGTATCTCTCGATCCTGCTCCATTTTCACCAACTATTACGGGGTGTTCTTTGAAACTGAACTAACTGCACTCATTAAAAGTTATACGCGGCCGCGAGAACCCTCGAAACTTACACAAGTCCTCGATGGTATTTATCAGTTAACTCAAAAGTGCTCGAAGGGTAGCCTGTTCAAGCCATTATTCCCCATTGTCCCTTAAAATAAGATTAAACTAGCGGCCGCCAACTATAGATAGCTCCCTGACCAATTCGCTAGCGAACTGCTCACGTAATAGTTTTGTTGTTATCGCCCGTAACCACTCTTCAGTTGCTTCTAGGACGATATTAAAAAGATTTTGGCAAAGAGCCACATTGATATTGATCTTTATGCTTCGCCAGACGGCCATAGGAGAACTGTAAGTGCCATACCGGTCGGTGTAATGTCTTCCCATGTTTGTTAGTTTTGGATACGATATTTTATGTTTTTGGATGTCCTTACTAACTATACTGCCTGTTCTCTATATTTAATGTTTATTTAATTTATTTATTATCTTGGGCAAGAATATAAGCTCAAATACTTACTGACATATTTGCATTGAGAATAATAAAGCTGAAGTGGAACTTATTTATTTATTTTCGGAAAGCTATATTATATTTATAAGGCATATGCTGCAGAACCGATAGATGATGAAGTAGGCGAGTTCTTGACTCTAGATTACGCTCGTGCGCCAGGTTTCTGCACAAGCAAACAAAGTGATGACCTGTAAAACCTGGTGGGTAGTTGGGTTAGATGAACGACCGGAAAGCGTGGAAACTATTTCGTAAGACCTATGTCCAGCAGTAGATGAGTAGCAGTAGAGCAGTAGGTCTATATGCCGATGCTGATAGTGAAAAATATAAACTCTACTATTCTCATAACTTCGGACAAATAGTATGAAAAAGAGGTGATACTTTTGAGCCCTAAACTCGATACAATGTCGAGTGATATCTCACAATTGAAAGACAAAGAAGATTGTCTTATCGCGGTGTCATATTTCCATTATAAACAAAAAGATAGTGGTCTGAAACGGCAAAAGGAACACATTAGATAATGAATCGAAAAACTTTTAAGCTAATTCACCGCAGCTGCGTTCTTATCGTCTGCGCGAATTGAAATATATTGTTAAAAACGTATGTAATTAAGTTGGTATGCGTGAAGGGCGACACCTGTGTTCGCTATCGGAGATCAGACCGTTACGGTTTATGGGGTTCCTACCAAAAACAATGGAAATGGCAAAAAAGTCAAATGCGGGCCAGGTACCGGGTACCAGGGGTGCAACGAAGGGTAAGGGTAGGCGTGCGGGTCGCGGCGGGGTTCCACAATTTATGATTGCGCCGTGTCAGAGTGCTAATGAACGCACTCTGTTGCTCTTTATTGAGATAACGCTCGCAATCGATGGCCGCGCCGGTATCGAGCCATTACTTATTGCGACGCCCGATCTCGCGTGTCCCTTTATACAGATATTTTTTGCTCGCCACATTCGTGCCAAGTAACTATTATTAACCGTCCTCTCCATAGGAGATAAGCTAATCCATAAAGTTGTTGCGGTGTCGTGTAATGAGAATATTCTCATAGTTGCACATATCTGCATTAATGAATGATATGGTATAACATAACATTATAAATATAAAGAAGCTCATTACATTATGCTCATTGCGTGTTATTAACTTTTAGCTTATACGCAGCTATGTTTTAAGTATCCATATAGATGCTGGCAATGAAGTCGAGAATTCATAAAAAGAGTAAATTTTTAAGAAGTTAACACGAAAGCTAACATATTTCACTTTAAATTTATTTTAATGGTTCTGTTCGCTAAGATGCAAAGCTCATTTTAACCTCTTACAGAACCAAAAGCTAAGGGTTTCAGATATCTCATACCAAGTTTATTAATAACAAAAATGCATTGTCTTGACTATAAAACCACATAAAACGTGATTACTGACTTGACTCATCATGTCAAAGTTATTATAACTTCATATCTACCCAATTGACATATGACATATTGAATAGATACGTTTTTATATGAGCAGTATATTAAGATCTCATGTCCACTGCATCTCTGCGACGACTGGCGCGTATCGTCGATCGAATCGCACGATACGCGGCGCGGGAATGATATCATCATCGTATTCCTTGTACCCGGCCATCGGCTACTACTTGCCGGTATTGTGAACTTACCTTATAGTTTACGACACGTACGTGAGAAATAATGGGACGGTATTCTCCCGTATACATATGTACCATACCTGCATTAAATTCTAATTTTATCTTGTGTATTTGTCAAACGTGCTGTGTTGTTTGCTATCACTTATTCATAAATATTATGGTGTGTGAATAAAGAAAACGAAGTGAGTATATTTTTAGTCCGGTGCGGTTTTTACGTAATTTTGGGGTGAGGCGGCGAAAAGTTGATGAAAGATGTTTTTTTTATCCAAAATTGATATCTCAGTAACAAGAATCTTAGAAACAAAGTAAGTACGTATCATCTGCAGATTGAGTAACCTAAAAGTTTGTTTCTCTCATCTTATAAGGGAAAATGACCACTCCTTTCGTAATTTCATCTTTTAACTGTAAATGATTTGTATCAAATTATTTTATGAAACTGTCGTAAATGTGTGTATCTGATATAAAATAACTAACCGTATTTTATCTATCATTCAATTTTGAGATCCATGGCTGTGTGTCATACCAAGTTCGAGAAAAAGGCGACTGTTGACTTCTATATTCACAGGAACATTACTCTTTTTCTTACCCCCACAGCTTTTGTTCCGGTAAACCTGATGTCTTTAAATTATTTAGTTCTTTGAAAATGTGAAAATCACGATCAGGAAAATAACTTCTAGTTTGCTGTTACTAAATGCTACTAGAAAAAACGCCTGTTCTTGCTTTTTTACATCTTATTTAGATATCACTACTTTTGACGTTTTACTTTTGCGCCCGCTTACGAGAACTTGGCTTCTTTTTATATATTTATGTTTTGGTGGGATTTCAATTACAGAAACGTGTTCGTCTTCCGTGCGTTCTTACATGTGATGTCTTTTTCATAAGATGCCATTTCTTTCATATCTCAAACAACATTCTTCAATGAGTAGCGAGTTGCAATGTTACATTGGCGCATGCGTATGTCATTGGTCGAAGCAATACATTTTATAGATGGCTTATATATTTATTAAACTGAAACAAATTAACTAATATAAACTTTTATTACGGACGCCGTAATGTTTTACCTTTAAATTATTTCCACCAAAGATTCCACTCCTTATTTGAACAACGGAAGATGCAAAAAGATTTGTGCTACCAAAAACATTGGACCATCAATAATTTCTCTGAAAATCCAAAATTTTTATCAATCCAGTGAATAGTTTAAGAGTGCGTACCAAGCCAGAAAAATATGGCAATGTCAGATGAAACAAACTTATGTCTAATCTTCGCGTGGAGATGAGATGGAGATAGCGTGTTTCGCGGATCAAAAATGAACTAAGCACTTTTTATCTAAATAACTCGAAAAGTATAGAATATTTTGAAAAATCGTTAGTAGCAGCCCTAGGTCATATGTTAGTGATATTATTTATCAAATTTTTGTCTTAATTAGCATGAACGAATAAAACCGAAAATTCATTATTATTAGAGGTAGCTTTGTGATTTTTTTCTATCGAGGAAATTTCATTCCATTATGGTTTTGCTCAGACAGAACCCTCGCGTATATAATGAACATACCCATATAAAAATATTTTTTCATTTAAATACTATTCACTTGGGTAAATTTCAATTTTAAGATTGTTATTTTGCTTTATACGCACTCTTAAGAAGATACTAGTTGCGCCCCGCGGTTTCACCCGCGTACCCGAGGGATATATTATTTTCCCTGTATAAAAAGTATCCTATGTGTTAATCCAGAACATCAATGATATTATATATAGAGATATGCTACCCTCATACTAAGCGGCGTTCAGTTATTGTTGAATTAGGTGAATGCGATAGATAATACGGAACGTATGGTACAGAAAGAGATAGCTATATGTAGCCGCTAAGCAAAATTACGACAATTGTCTGAATTTGTCTGCAACAATTTTCGTGCGTTAATGCGATATCTACCTCTTTTTATTATAATATCATTGCAGAACATATTCTATGAGCGTTCCTTTCATCCACATCCATTCAGTTGTTTTTGCTTTAAACAGTTACAAACATTTTCACTTCCTTAGAAACAACTTTCACATTTATAGTCTTACAAGCTGTCCCCCGCGGTTTCACCCGCGTTCCCGGGATAAAAAGTAACATATGTCCTTCTCCATACCATAGGCTATCTGCATGTCAAATTTCATGATGATCCGTTGAGTAGTTGAGACGTGAAGGTGTAACAAACAAACTCACTTTCGCATTTATAATATAAGTTAGAATATAAATTATTATGGGATTCAGACACGATTCAGACACCATTCAGTGCCTACGTTCAGTCAGTGATAATAAAACAAACTTGGTAAGTACTTAATTATTTGCAGTTTATTTCCATGTAACCACAGAATACTACTGCAATGTTTATATCAATCAATGCGCATGCACACGGGAGCTTTCACACAAAATACGCAGCGTGTGTCGACCGAAGACCGCCGTTATCAACGATCCTATCAATCGATAACCATTGTTCACAGTCATTGACTGAGCATTTAACTGTTGTTAAACTTAACGTTGGTACGATGTGATGAATAGTTCGCTGATATGTTTATCTGAGCACTGTCTTATAAGACGTGTCATTTTAATCTTATACGATAACTGCGTATCTTGTTTTACAATCTTAGTTTCAAAGCTTTATAGAGTTGCTTGTTGGATTTGATAGAAACAACAGACATGTTAAAATATTGAAGGTAGTTTTACTTGTAGAAATGTACCGTTATTTAATAATTTGAATAACAGTTTCTTTTATATGTCTGGGGATGCGCGTCCTATTTGCGAGCCAAAAGGCTTATGTTAGCTCAGTGACGTCACATGGCGTGACGAAGGTTGAGGTTTAAATGGAAACATCGAGAAGAACACAGCACAGTGGTACGACACATTGTTCCCACCTGGTCGGCTACCACCCAGTTGTGATACCAACAGATAGTTGGACGTTAGATTTACCGTCAAGCACTCGGCACTACATTGTATCAAAACCAAGATTTACTATTTTTTTTTTTTAATTACAAGTGCAATAAATGTTACATACTATGTGAAAGCAAGAATTTGCGCTATTAAAATAAGTTTTAACGGTATATTTTTTTTGTTACAGGTATTACAACAATCTGCTTGGCATCATGATAATGATAATAGTAAGAATTATCAATAAGATGAGGGTATGTTGAAACCAATCACAATTTGGTGTCAGTGCCATCTAGTGATTTGAATCAAGAACATTATAGGTTATTACTTATTAGATTTAATTTTAACATTTCCTTATTGGACTGAATTAAATCTAATATGAGTAGTCCACTTTCTGATTAGAATAAGCCATGAAATATCTCTATTCCACTAAGATAACCATGCGAAAACTCCCCGTTATAAAACCACAGAGCATTCTACCAGTAGGTACCTGTAGCTAGCCTACGTTACGGTGTCACGCATTACAATCCCATAAATTGGCGAGGGAACTGCATTGAATGAGTCTATCAATATCTAACTCTACATTGTTTGTACTATTTGATGTAATTTGGATGTTTCTAATATTACATTTCTATCTACGAAAACAATCGACTCAACATTTTACTAATGCTGATATGTAGGTATCATGCATATCATGTACGACTTTTTAAGGCCAACATTCTTCTGTCTACTACGGTTACTCCTTTGATGTTCACTAATGTTGGCTCTAAATTTTATCCTACCAGCTATTTATATGCTACTGTGCATAAAATCATGTCTACGTATAGCGCCGTATCGACGTGAAGTCAGGACTCACTTGTATATTTAAAAACATTAACAATGTTTTTGAAAGTTAAATTAGGTACTTCATATTTTGATTCACGGGAGAAATTTACAAACGTTTGAAAAGTACTCAAAGTTGTGACAGTCCGAATTCCATTGAAATAGTGCCGCAGGCAGTCGCGAAGTTCTTACATAAAATAACAGCATCTATAGAACGCCGATACGAACTAACGAGTAAATTACATAGCTTGGAAGTGTTTGCGGAACGCCCATCGCCCGTCTGGCCCGATTTGAAATTCTACACAGATAGAATGGGAATTTTGTGGTAGGTATGATGTTGAATATTCTAAATAAATAAAACTTTAACCTACTTATTATTATCTAATCTCTGTTAATGTCAAGAGATCTCTAGTTTGATCATGCAAGACTTATACAAGAATAAATAGCTAAAGTGTAAGTAATAAATCAA
Organism: Polyploca ridens; assembly: GCA_951394255.1. Taxonomy (NCBI): domain Eukaryota; kingdom Metazoa; phylum Arthropoda; class Insecta; order Lepidoptera; family Drepanidae; genus Polyploca; species Polyploca ridens. Next base: position 6,951,986 of record OX596254.1, on the reverse strand, counting down.
TATAACATTGTAGAGGCACGATAATTATATTTAAATATTTATTACGTCACATCGTTCGGGTGCGAAGTGGAATCAGTACACTGTTTTAGAAATGTTGAAGCAAGCCCGGCTAGCTCAGTCGGTAGAGCATGAGACTCTTAATCTCAGGGTCGTGGGTTCGAGCCCCACGTTGGGCGCAAATCTTTTTATCTTTATTTTTGTGTATAGAATTTTATACGTGTAAGATTATTTTAATTTTCCTTTTGATTTATACACTAAGCACAATAGCGTGGTCGCGAAGTACCTTTAAAGGGTAAATGGATGGGCATACAACACTGGCTATATACAATTTTCTCATGATTTGTAGTGACATAATTATTAGCTATCAATGGCTTTTATTTAAACATAATTAAGAATCAAACGAACTTACCTAGTGATGTTTGATTCCAATTATGCGAGGGTCTCAACCGAAGTATAATTCTATGAAGTACTGACATGTTAGAATGATATATAAAAAAATCTGATCATAAACTACGTTACCTACTTATTTTACGGGTATTATTTTGTCCTAGGTCCTAAAAGAAAAATGCATCACGATTAGGGTTTTCGCGTACCCGACTTTTTTGAATACTGGGGTATCGGGAATATTTTTTTCATATACCCGGGTACCCGGTTTTTTGCAATTTTTGCAGAAAAAGAGTAAATTTTCTTATAGTCATGTTCTTTTCTTACAATCGCGGTCTTTTTGGAACTAGGCTTGAACTTTATTCAGATTCAGATTGAAAATACGATGTCGATGGCACTTATTTTTCGCACTTAAAGTTCTGTTTTCGATCTTATATATTTATATTTCTTATATATTTTATCTGAATGTTTCAATTAAACACTTGTTGAAGAGCCTTTATAAGATAATATTTTTAGGCATAGTGAACATTGTACTGATTCCTTATTCTGTATTATGCATATCCCCTGGTGTTGCAAGTGTCCATAGGCTACGGTAACCGCTTACCATCAGGCGATCCGTATGCATGGTTGCGACCTTAGTGGTATAAAAAATATATATGGGTATACCCAGATCCGGGTACCCGGGTACCCGGATAAAACCCTAATCACGATGTTATGTCTGTTGATGGTGACACAGAGTTGTTGGTAATGATTTGACCTTACTATTGGTACGAGTAGGTACCTTATACATTTGGGAAAATGGGAGTAAATAGATTTTTTGCGGCGCTGCATTACCGTAACCAATACCAAACTTAAATAGATTATTTAAAAAACTGTACTCAACATTGATATTGGTTATACAGATATTAAAAATAAACAATATTACATATATACTTATATACGAAAATATAAATGTACTCAGAATTATCTAGGCTGCCACTTGCCAGGTACGCTAACTGTACTTGGTTGATAAGTAGAATGATTAAATGAGTAGGTACGTGCGGCATTTTTTTTTACTTTAATGGTAATTACTAAGAAATATTTAACTTAATTACTTTTAAAAACATTTACGTGTAAGTTTTTGCAGTCTGTTTTATATTTTTCTTTATTATACAATTTAATTACTGTAACTAATGGGGACATTGACTGTACGTTCATGACCTGCGATAAATATTTTGTAACTTAAAACAAGTCTGGAATTTAATTTACTGTCGCTAGATACCGTTGTCGAGAGCCTTAAACTTAGCTTGTAATATTTTTGAAATTTTGCGATATTATCTGAATCCATTCAGTAGATGTTATTTTACCCTTTATAATAATAATAATAATCTTTATTTGACAAAGCTTAACCTATTACAGATAAAAATAATAATTGTAATGACACAAATAAATGTTGGCTGAGTACATTCAAAAGTTTCAGCTTAGTCTACCTACACTAGGCAGGCTTGTGTTGTAGACATCAGCATCAGCATCAGTAGTACGATACACATTACAATCAAAACAGTAAGACATAAAACAAACAATAAGTTAATACAGGGAAATACCATGAACTATAATTAGCAATAAGGTTTCCGCTGTATTAAAAAGCGTAGGCGGTATAAAAAAAATATATAGTTACTTGTTTAATTACAATTTGATACCTAGTTTTCATCTATTTATTTTTGAGTACCTAACATACTCTTTCATGAGTATATTATGTAGTTATATAGAGTACTTAAATTTACTTTATTTAATGATATTTCAATTTGCTGCTATGTATGTACATTTGTACATTTTTGATGGACGCGCATTACAAACTCACGTCAGTCATGTCCTTTTTCTGCCACCGCAATCTCACCACTGGTAAGTGATAATGTGGCTGAAGGTGGTAAGCACACAAAGCCTAGAAGGAACTGGCTCTCAAGTGCAGCTATCGGAACACACCGAAAGGTGCTTGGCGACAGATTTTCAACATGAGGGTGGTAGCCAGCCAGGCGGGTACTGCAAAGTACCCTACCACCGTGCTATGGTTTCCTCACGATGTTTTCCTTCACCGAAAGCTCAAGCTCATTGTAGGATTCGAACCCGGGACCTTCGTCTCGGTATCCGACGTCACTACCACTGAGCTATCATCGCCTTAAAAAGCAAGCTATTTTTCTATACAAGACTATAAGGTATAAATAACTTACGAGTCATCGTCATTGTTACAATCATGTCATTATTTACTATTGAACAAAGGCCTTCCCTATAGTTTTCCACGACAGCCTTGATGCCGCTTCCATCCAGCACCCTTATCGAAATGAAATGAATGAAATGAAATGAAATAATTTATTCATTCAAATAGGCCTTCACAGGCACTTATGAATAGTCAAACTCTAATGCACTAATGCACGGTTCGGAAGGTTGATTTTGCTGAGAAGAGCCGGCAATAAACTCAGCAATTACTCTTTTCAAAAACAAACTTAAATTTATTACATCAGATGTTTCCTGCGAGAGCGAGCGCTACAACCACGCATTTTTATCATTTAAATATTCTTTAATAATGTAGTAAGCCTTCTCTACTAAAGCGGCCATTATACGTTTCTTAAACTTTAGTGACGGTAAATTTAAAATTTCATTAGGGATCTTATTATAAAATTGTACACTCAGTCCTAAAAATGAACCTTGCACTTTTTGGAGTCTATAAGAAGAGGTCAAAAGTGTATGCTTATTTCTAGTATTAAAAGAGTGCACGTCACTTTTTTTTACAAAAAGATTAATATTCTGATGTACAAATAATATGTTTGCATAAATATACTGCGATGCTACTGTAAGGATACCTATATTTTTAAACTTATCTATAAGGGAAGCTCGAGAACTCATATTATAAATAGCTCGAACTGCTTTTTTTGCAAAATAAAAATGGTTTCTATATCAGCAGCTTTACCCCAAAGTAAAATGCCATAGGACATAACACTATGAAAATAACTAAAATAAACTAATCGAGCTGTGTCTACGTCTGTTAGCTGTCTAATTTTTCTAACTGCATAAGCAGCTGAACTGAGCTTTCCCGAAAGACATGCTATTTGGCTGCCCTATTGAAGTTTCGAGTCTAAAGTAATCCCTAAGAACACTGATGATTCAACAAGACCTAAAGGTTCATTATTTATCATTAAATTACAGCCGACTTTTTTAACATTTGGTAGCGCAAATTTAATACATTTAGTTTTCTTTGCATTTAAAACTAGATTATTTACAATAAACCAATTTAATACCTGAGATAATGCACCGTTTACATCGTCAAAATTAGATTTCAGTCTATCAACACTAAAAATCAGTGAGGTATCGTCAGCAAACAGTACAATTCCACAGGTATTTTTGACATAAAAAGGAAGATCATTAATATAAATTAAAAATAGAAAAGGTTAGGTCCTTTTCTATTTTTAATTTATATAGAGCCCTGCGGCACCCCCATATGCACAGGAGAACCAGATGATGTAATACGATTGACATCAACACTTTGAATTCTTTCCCCGAGATACGACTTCATCAAATCAAGTGCTGCACCCCTAACCCCATAATAATTTAGTTTACGTATGAGTGTCTGGTGATCAACACAATCAAAGGCTTTAGATAGATCACAGAAGACTCCAATAACATTCTGTGAGTTCTCCCAAGCGTTAAAAATATTTCTTAAAAGTGCTACCCCGGCATCAACAGTTGAACGACCCTTTGTAAACCCATACTGCTCACTATGTAATAGTTTATTCAAATTAAAGTGAGCGAGTAATTGCGTTAAAATAATCTTTTCAAATACTTTACTCAAAGCTGGCAAAATGGAAACTGGCCTATAATTAGTAGGATCACTGGGGTCTTCCGCCTTGAACAAAGGTATAACTTTGCTATATTTCATTAAATCTGGAAATTGGCCAAAATCTACGCATTTATTAAATACTAAAGCTAGATGGGGAGCAATGTCATCAATGATACCCTGCAAAATAGTCACGGATATATCCCATAAGTCCCCGGTGCGTTTAAGTTTCAGGGTTTTAAATGTTTTGTGTAATGTGCCTAAACTTAAATAATTCACAGCACTCAGACACATTGGATTTTAATAACAATTCAGCATCTATCGGTGACGAATTCAAAGAGCTAGTTGTATCTACCGGTATATTAGTAAAAAATAAATTAAAAGCATGTGCGATTTGACTATCGTCAGATATAATGTTATTATTAATATTTAACTCAATACGCTTATTACTGTTCTGGTATTTTCCCCTTTCAGAGTTGATAATGTTCCAAGTAGTTTTAATTTTTAAGACTAATTTTATTTTTTAAATCGTTTACGTTTGTGCACCTGGCAAGAGGTTGCTTTGTCCGACTCATTCCGATACTTAGTCGCTGCTCGAGATCCCTTCTTCCCAATGGGTAAAATAAGAGTACTTACGCATTAAATAATAATAATGTATAATTTATTTCCATACAAATTGGTCTGGTTTCAAAATATCAGCAAAACCTCCTTATAAACCTAAAATGCCTGTAATAGGAGACTCCATTCTAAAGCTATTTTTTTAATAAAGGTTACATTTATTTTATGAAAGACAAGCTGTTTAGTGAACACCGCTAGCCAGAAATTAGTCTGCTTAATAGTACCAGTAATATCGATGACCGTGCTTTATATCGTCTTATTTGTGCCAAAACCGGTGGAAAATACTATTGAAAGCACTATTTGTATCCTAAATTTTAAACCAAATCACAAAACTAATAAAAGATACATATTCATTAAAGTTTTGCTTAATATTATCATGTCATGTCATTACTCACAAAGCTTCACTTTGTAAATATTAGATCAGGCTAACAGCTCATATGTAGTAACTTATGGCGCGGCGCGCGGCGGCTTGGTTAAATCAAACCTAAATATGACGGCCGATACCTACAGGCAGTAGCACGACATTCTCCCAGTCTCCCACGCGATGCATTGTATTATTATCATGTACCTTATTTGTGTCAACTTATTGTCTTTGAGTGTCAATATATCATTGTTAAGGATGTGGAACCATTGTGCCATAATTTTGTGAAATTATATTCGTATAGAGAGAAAGAGAACAACTGCTGGGTGGTTTATGTAAAATTGACTGGTATTGTAAGACTTAACGTTCCTAAAATGTTGGATATGAAGAACGTATTATTAGCTTCGATGTTATCATATAGGGGCACGTGTAGTACAGAGATAAATAAAACATTTGGGCATCAGAGCGTATGGTAGATCACCACCCATTTAGCTTCATCGCTCCACATTTTCTTCATGACTGACATGACATGATTGATATTTTTGTAGTTTAAGCAAAATCTCACGTAGTAATACTAGATTAAATAAATAAATAGATATGCTCTTTGTAAGTTCATATGCTATTTATGGAAATTCAGAAAATGTTACGATTAACCAACCAGCGTCGAATAGGAAAAGTGCGGGTATCGCCTTGGGTCAAAGTGCTAGTTTCCACATAAAATTACATTTCAATCTCTGCGGCCACGATGATTGCTTCTAAACCGCTATGTTAAAGACGGTAGTTCGCGGAAACGTTGGCTCTCTACACTACTTGCCACAGTATATGGTACTGGTAGATGATCGATATGGAAAATGTACTCTACAATGTCAGAGTTATTTTTTATTATATAAACTGTGAATTACCTAATGTTTGCCAAGTTGGTTGTTCGAACTAAATAAATAATAAAAAACATAAATAGATGATAATTACATGGCCTGGAGACGAACTGCTATATTCATGTACACAAATGATTTTCTGCGAGGAAATCGAACGCACGACCTGCAACTTGATAGTTATTAATATCTTACCAACCACCACGTCAACTGACCGTCACCTCAAAATCATTTATATATTTTTATTGGGTACTTCAAGTATCTAATTGTTTACTAATTTCCAATTTACTGTGACAAAACTCATTGTTAGTGAGTGTAACCTATTTTAACCTGATTATATTAAAACCGATTCTGACAAAACGTTTCCAAAGTATATTGAGTGAGGACTGAGGATCATTGTTATTTTGCATTATATTGTTTTGCAGCTCACATTATTCCGTCTACAAAGTGGCATTAATATATCATTACTTCCATTACATACGTTAAATCATATCCAAGCTTTATAACTAAAATATTTCCCTTATAAAAAACATGTTTTTATTAGACTGTGAATAAGGAAAAAAGCAATTCTCCTTAGCGTGTAAAAAAGCCAATATTTGTAAAATATCTGAAAACATCATCGACGCCTGTACGTTATTCGTTATAAAAAGAGACTGCGTAAAAAGGTAAAAGAAAGAATCTCTGACAACATAAAAACATCAAGCGGCTCAATCACTCGACAGTACCTGACTGAAGTAAGCGAGTCATAACAAGCGAAAGATTGAAATGAGATGATAAGGGTGGAATCAGAAATCTTGCCGAAAATACGTACCTACCTATTATGAAGCGGCGGTAATTTTGCAAGGGATTCTTTGGTTCGATATGAGGCCAATCATTACCCAGGTTCGAGGTAGGCTTGGTGCATCGCGCTGGCTTTTTGCAAGATCTACGAGAGATATCTGCCGGGTTAAATATGCGGGGAGCTCTCTAAGCGGATCAATGTGCGCACAGGCATTCCGTAATCCAATCCCTTTCTGCTTGGATTGTGAATTTTTCCTGTTAAAATTCTTATTAGAACACGGACCGTCTTAATATATTACGATGAAATCTGTTCACGGTTTGCCAAATTGAATCTCGTGTATTCCTTTATATTCTCTTGTGTTCAGTAAAGTCGTACTTTATTGTTCCGTGCGTCTCGCGTCGCGTCGGGGCGGCTCGTTAACGCGACCTTTCGGATATTTATTGTATCCTCTTCAGAAAATACAATTTCCAACTTGAATGTCAATAAATTTGATGCTGTGCATACATTCGTTTTTTTACGACCGAGAAAATTAGATGTCATTCAAAATGATAATAAAATGTTGATTAAAATGCAGCATAACATGTATTTTATATTACAAGCACGATTTTGCTTAAAGTTGTTTTTTCAAAGGAGTAATGAAATTGAATTAATTTTAAACTTGTTTGCTCGTAAATCACGCGTGAGTGAAATGTGATCACGATGAGTGCGATTGTTCCGAAAAGAACAATTCACCCGATACAAGATAAAAGCGAGGGCGAGAATTAAGTTTATTCTAAAAATTGCGAGCAAGTTCTATTTCATAGGCGTGGCAACTGATAAAAATGCTACGAGGGTTGTGCGATGCTCAGCGAAGAAATTCTAATTCCTCTGCCATATTATTGTATGGAGGAATTTCAAAAAATACTCTTTAACGTAATGTAATTTAGCTACGACGATACAGGACATTTTCCTCGATCGTGTGCACTGAAATTTTACTGCAAACGCGATTTATAGCACCGAGACTCGAGGAAAAAATCGCAGCTGCAAACGATAAATCGTTCACTCTCAACTCAAAAAAGTAGGAGAGAACTCGCTTTTCACTCGACAAATAGACTTCTACAAGTTCAGTGTCTACTAGTCGATCATTTTGTACCGTTGCTGCACATATTGTTTCGTCCATAAACGATGAGTATGAGATACGTAAACATGAAATTGAATTTGCATCGTCACTTCAGTCCTTACATCATATAACAGCTGTAAAGTGTTTTATGAAATTGTGTGTTGTGCATACTCGACATCAGGGTTCGTTAGCGTTAAGTTAGTAAGTGGCTTTATGACCAAAGGATTTATATCCATTTAGGTTGTATGAAAATAAACTGATTTGCAAACAGATATGTTTATTTGTTCATGGTGTGTCGTAAATCAATAACCGCGTTAAAATCGTTGGCAATCACTTATTCTATTGTATAATTCAATAATGATTTATCAGTATAACTATGCTTCATGTTATACTATTAGTCTTATCGATTAATTTCCCATCCGTCACTTGTCATCTTACTTGATACGTGTATATTCAATCGAAAACGAGAATTAGGTACGTGGAAGAACATTTAAGACTGTATCCTTTAGTGTTAATACATAATTTATAAAGTGTCTAGAAAGTCTCTGAGCAGGCCTTATTATTGGCTCTATAATTCCTTCATATTTCTTATTCAATATCGATATAACACTCTATCAGTTGGCGAATAGCGAGCATCGCGTGTGGTGTGCCCCTAACACTTGATATACGGCCTTCTTAATCACTGGCTCGTTTGTCTGAGATTTATACCTCACCTGTTGCGCCAATTATTTACATTCAGAAGTCATTCCTCTCCAACTCGTTATGATTCATTATCCAGTTAGATTCCATGGCGTTTGTTCTTTGTCATAGATTGTTAAATTAACTTCTGTAGCAAAGTTTGAAATGTGACATGATATTAAAATTGGATTTAATACATGTACACGGAACTCAATTATAATGAGATATGCCTTGAATATGTAATCTATAATCGGATTATTTATTTCCACACAAGACTTGTTGAAAGAAAATGTAAATTTACTATGTCACATCTTATTATGATGAAAAATAGCGTCTACAAATATTTTTCTCGGCCGCCCATAAATTATTTACAAGTGTGGATGATTTAATACCGGTTTCGCCACGTAGTATTTACACTACTTTTGCGATGTTAAATAATAAATAGCGTCGATATTTTTTAAGGTCGGTGTGAAGCTCGAAACCAGCTATTACGAGTATCAAGTTGCCAACGACGATAATTTGATAATTGGGACTGTCATAGTCCTTCAACAAGTCGACCGCCAGCTGCAGAATTGAAAATACATTTCTTTGCGTTATTATGGCGTAAGATTGAACTTTTTTACTCGCTTACTTGATGATTTTTGTATCGCGAATTTATAACTAGTCTTAGATATGTGGACCGTAATTTAAGAAAATAAGCCAAGTTGTTTTGTTTGGCAAAGCTAGTTCCAGCTTAATTTTATTCATAAAAGTTAATTATTTCTTTCGCGGAGTGGATTCTGAGCTAAGAGTGGTATTTGACTTGAAAGCTTTTCATCCCAGTCCTCAGTGTAAGGTGTCTCAAGTTAATTAAGGGTAATGACTGTTTTACGTGATGTATCTTTGAGATCTCAAGTTGCTACTTCACGTTTTATTTTATTTTCCGATATAAAAAATGAAAGCTTTTGTCTTGCCGCGTCAGCGTCTTCTTTAGATAGTAGCGCATTTTTCAAGGGTGCATATAAAAAAGTTACTCATTTATTAAAATTATAAACTTTAAGATTAAATATCGGAAGTCACCGTTTATTCGACTCTCGAGTGTTTAATCTGTGTTTTAATGCAGATATCGGCCGAGTGCTAATTGATACGTGTCGAAAATACCACTTTAACAATTTTTAACACCTTTTTTCACTCGTGATCTTTCGTTTAACTTATTTACAATAACGCCGTTTTGTTTAAGTGCAAATATGTATTAAGTTTGTTTAACTAAAGACAGGTGCATGAAAAAACCATTAAGTGATATTTTTCTTTGTTAACGTTAAGTTAATTATTAAGTGTTGATAGCTGTATTAATAAGATAGTAGAGTAGTGTAAGGTAGATTAAACTTGTTTAGTCATGATTTGCTCCCGACTCCACTTAAACAAGATCTTACACAAATAATAAAAGATCTTGGTTTCGTATAATTAAGTTGCTTTACATCCAACTCATACAACACACACCTTCCTATTAAATTAGGTATGGTACGTAGTCATTTATAAGGTAATACATCTAAATAAAAGTGTGGTTTACTACTAATACATAAAAAGGTGGCATCAAGTACCCACGTATAGGGCACATCATTTCATTCCTCATTGGTATAGTAACACTTACACTATTACACAGCGACTCTGGCCGAACCGCCATGCCGCCAGTCTGACCGTGATTTATCTGCCTGCATCTCCGACCCGCGAACAGCCTGTTTATTGCCCGCTTGTTATTTATAATTTATTTTTAACGGTCACCGATTTGTAGCCGCATGTATAACTATACTATATTCGTTGTTGAAAAGGTCGTATATGCCTCCAATTTAAATCAAGTTGAAAAGCTTGAGAAGTAAAGGTGGAATTCGAATGCTTAGATTGGAATGTATTGTATGTGATTGCTGACTCGTTAGTGTACTGAGTTTCCGTTTATGAATAAATGTTTCGAATTTGAAACATATTTCTTTTTGTTATTTTATATGTTAGGCTGACTATCACGTAGACAGTTCACATCGGCCCCGATTCAAGAAACAAAACTTCAACATTCCGTTTTCATTATCAAGTTAAAGAGATAGTAAACATTTATGTGATATTAGCTCTGTTTCAAATAATCTATTATAGTTATTTATGCAACTGTTGTATAATAATAAATAAAATAAAAATAAAAAATAAAAAAGCCTTTATTGCTGTAATCTGAATCTTACATTACTTATTTAAAAAAAAAAAAAAAAAAAAAAAACTATGCCTTAATATTAAATTGTTTGGGTTCTTAGCATTTAAGGATAACATATCGGCAAACGGTCGTTACTCTTTCACAGCGTTGTATAATAAGGGGTATTAAAACACGCATGTGGGATAATAGTATCACATGAGGGTTGTACAGTTGCATACAAGACTTTATCTACACCCATGATCATTTTTGTAAACAACAAAGTAATAAATTTCTGCAATTCTAATATCGATCCAAAATGGCGGTTTTATTTTTTATACCCCTAAGGTGGCAAACAAGCATACGGCCCGCCTGATGGAAAGCAGGACCGTAGCCTATGGACGCTTTCAACACCAGGGGTATCACTCGCGCGTTGCCGACCCTGAAGATACGACGTGAATTCGAATCTTTTTCCTCAAGCTTTTTTATTACGGCGCTGTGGTTGTGAAACGCGCCTGCATGAAAATGTTCCTTTTTTGAAATTCATAAGTATACCAAGGAGAATGTGCCTGTTTGATGAGTAAGGAATGGACCGAAAGAGCAAAAATAAAAAAAAGAGTTACTTAATGAAATTCAGTACAACATTATAACACTGTTTTGGATGATATAATGGTCACTATGACAACCAGTGTTTTAATGTTGGCTATAAGCTAACTGTTTTAGGAACTTTAATAGAGGATTTATAGCATGGGTGTAGATAAAATTACTTAACTTTATTTTTATTGGTTGTTACCTATTCTTGAAGTATTTTCTCATTTTTAAGATTTATTCATTTACTTTAAGTCCACGTGGGCTTTCCTATAACCTAACTGTTATCAAGTTCAGACTTGTAATAATTCAATTACGAGGAATGTGCGAAATATACCTTAATCACAGTTAATCGTTGTGTTCAATTTAGTTCTGCTGATCTTTAGAACTACAACTATAGCTTTTGCGGCCAATGTAAACTCCTTCTAAAGTACTTCTTCTGTCAAACATATTTATCCGAAGATCTGAGCATCGATTTGGGCGGAAATAGCACAGTTGGTATTGCACCTATGAGTTGAACCATAACAAGTTGGTAGGTTATGAGTGTAATGATAATGTAAGTAACCGATCCGTTTGGCTCGCTACCAACCTCATGTTGAAATGCTGTCATCAAGCACCTGCCGGTCTTTCGGCCACATCTTTATTTACGATACGTAACACTGCTTTTATTGTCAAACTATAATAAAATCTAACAAGATTTCTAGAACACGCTACACGTCCAATGTCAATATATGATATTGTTTGGTTACATGATTTGACCATCGATACATCTAGCAGATTTACAATGCGACCCGTAATTTATGGCGATGTTAGATCCAGATGTAATTTAATGTTGTTTGTATCGCATAAATCAAGCTCATCTAACTGATATCGGGGTCTGTGCGACTTGTTATACTGATAATGTACCTGGCATTATTCGGCCCGGAGTGTTTGTCGGCCGTGTCACGTGTGTAGCTTTTAATTAGGTTAATTCCCGGATACGCGTGGTTATCGTGATGGCTACGCGTGTTATCTCCTCACTAGACTTAATGTATTTTTATTACTGTTTCACGTGTAATTTAATGTTTTTGTAATTCGTAATCTGTTTTATGTGTGTTAAAGCTAACGTTGGCTCTTGGAAAGTTAACTTATGTTTTAATTTGGAATTAACTATATATAAATACGTGAAGAGAAAACGTTTCAACCCTTTTAAAGTACATTACGCACACGGAGTGTGAGATATGGCATAGTTAAAGTTTATGTGGAGATGGAGTTCAGAAAGCAAAAAAGAAATATAAAATAAAAATCCCTAGAATTTTTTAACACTTTTTGTACCAGTAGCACTTTTTTTAACACTTTGTATAAATTAATAATCTTATATAAATATTTCTCCATGGTAATGACGGCAGACACCATGGCGAAATTCTAGGCTGGCTACCACCCTCAAGATTAATATTTCTCGCCAAGCATATTCCTATATATTACAGGAACTGCACTTGAGCGCTATTTCGCTCCATTCTAGCCTTTGTGCTTACCATCATGGGCCGCATTATCATTTACCATGGTGCTATTGTGGTGGAATACAGGCCTTTCCCATGTTAAATAAAAAAAACATGTCGCAAATTAATGGATAACAATAATTAACAACCACTTATTATAATGAGGTAATTATGCTGTATTAAAGTTAGCCTAGTAGGAATAATAAAGTAGGGGTTTTAGTATGTTAAATGTCATGCAAATGTCATTCCTTCGTGGTATTTTATCAGAGATAATTATTTTTAACAGAACTTATATCCTTTAATTAAAGCGAAAATTCTTTGTACCAAATCCAGTAAAGCTCATGGAAGCCAATCGTATTTAAAATTATCTTTTTTCGAACAGTTCAATAGGAATACCATTTAGTCAAGCAAGGCTAAGGAGTCAAGCAATTATTTTTCCAAGTACAGGCCTCGGATGTATTCAAGTTCTCACTGGCTGACTTGAACAATGCATCGGGAAATAATGTTCGTGAAAAAAAAATCGGATAAGTATTTTGGTAGTGATTAAAAAAGTAATATCGTCAAAGATTGATGAAAAATGTGGTCTAGTTTCGCGCATTTTTATCGAGCATCAGCGTATTTATTATATGTGGGCATCAATTTATCAGTATTTCGCATTGGATTTTTAGGATAAAGTACAAAGGAAAACCTTCGTAATAAAATTTAACCTACGCAATAAAAATAATTAGATAGGCTATGCTACGCTTACAGCTCACTGACCAATATCACGCGTGATATGAGTGATTGAATCATGAATAAAATCAGGAATTTAAAAAAATAATTGATAAGACAAAATAAATTATTTCTTAACATTTCGTACAATTTTCTTGACTCTTGATTTTAAATAAGCTATATTTACATAATTTCATGTTTCACAGTACTTTATGGTGCTACCTGAATGAGGCATATCTATTTACTTTCCGAAGTCTACGATGACGGCTAAATGGCTAATCGAGCGTACGGCAGCGTGTCGGTGAGTTAAGAATATTCGATCGAATGCTTTTTGTCGTCTCATTCCAATCGTTAGTCTCAAACATTTAACTATAAACTAAGTAACGTGTGCTTGCAACGTATGCGTGGATATTCAGCAGGTAATTTAATTGGAGAGTCATTTGTTTACATGAAACAATAGCACAATGTCTATTTAAAAATACTAATATGTATCGCTTGTAATCATGTTTATAAATAGGTATAATTATATAACATGGACAATTACGTTAAGAAAGTTTTATTAATTTCGGTTAAACAAACAAAATAATCTGAGATTGTTCGTAGTTATGTAGCGAAGTCATTTTCTTTAGACAATTTATAAACATCCACATCAATAAATATCATAATAAGATTACTTGACCCGTTGCTTCTCGCGAGGGACGCGCGTCCTATTATAACAATTGATGTCATTGTTATATTTTTAACCGCGAGCCAAGCGATTCAGTTGTAATAAATACATTAATACAAAGAAGTCAATACATTGACTGCTTGATACCTACATACATAGGTAGACTAGACATATTCATTTATAGTCCGTACTCCAGAATAAAAAACTAAATTTATAACCTACTTATCAACGCACGCAATACCTGTACCATCTATGGGATAAGACAATAATAAACATTGACAAAAAACATGGCAAGTCATTTAAATAGCATGATGTTTCTAGCGTTCGATGCTCATGAAGCAGACTACTGGTATAAAAAGTACTTGAACCTACTAAAGAAAACGAGACAGCTACTTGATACATACTTTACACCCTATATGGAGACTTAATAATTTGTTTGCACATCACCCATTTCCTTCAAGAGCGCGACCAAGCGGGCAGACTCATTTCATATCGAGATAAACAGGTCGTCTCGTATAGAGCCAGATTAAGCGGTTTTTACTTATGAGATAAATTATTATTGAGTGCGCCTCACCGAATATTATTTTTCTCAGAAAAAGATAGATCGCTTAAGCGATTTTACGGGAAATTAATTTTGGCAGTGAGCGACAGGGCGCGTCGTGGTGTGCCTCGCCACGATGATTTGTTGCGATCCGGCCGCGCTCGTTACAGTTCCCGATAATGACGCATACCATTTACTTAAAGGCGAGACTTTAGGTTGTAATTCAAGAGTCTTATCTCACTTCCCCGTAACCATCGGTTCGCGTTGTTCCGACAAAAATTAAATCCGAGTATAATCATCGGAAACCAGACTTGATTGTCCTGGTACATTTTTAGACTTAAACATAATTGTAAAGGTGTCCGCGTGGTATGCGCAGGCGCAAGCTCCACCCCAGTTGTCGCCACAGCCGGCTCAGCCGCAATTAATCCACTGTAATGCGATACGAGCCTCCTGTCGTCGGCGACGTAATGCATCGTGATTTACGCGCAACGAACAAGCCGTTAATCTTATTACCACTTTCAATAACTTTATTATCGAGTATTGGATACAAATGCCGCGCGGACAAATTTATACCTTCCACAAAGCGCCTAGGGACTATTTAAAGTTACGAACGTGAACTCGGTAGGAGTTAGGAAGCTTCCCACGAAATTTATTTTAGTCGCCTTAACGATTGTGTCCGCTTTACCAAAAACGGAAGGTTAATACGCCCGTTGCTTAACTTCGATTAAACGGTTATAAGGGTTTAACAATCCGATCCTCCTTAGGGCTTCCAATTCAAGCGTTAACATTTTAGAGGCAAGTAGATGAATGAAAGTTCTCCTGCAGGGCTATTTTAAAACGCTCGGATTCGATATCGGAAACGGATTCAAAAACTAACGAGGCGATATTCCGCAATTGCTTTTTTAATTTCCGAATTCGAATATTATTGATGTTTCTTTACGGAAATATCAATTCGATTCATCGAAAAGATTTCAGAAATTAAAATAACAATTGCTGAAATTCGCCTCGGAAATTTTTAAATCCGTTTCCGATATCGAATCCGATGTTTTAAGGCGCGGACTGACTACGATTTTGACAGCACTCGTTCTTCACTGGAATAGGGTTGAAAATGGTAAATCATAAATGTGTCGACTCTATGAAATGGACTGTTATTTACGGGTTTTCTTTAGATTATACAGAATATACACATTAAATTGAATAAGTGTCCGGTTAACATTCTAATATAATTCTGTATCTTATATATTCTTAAAAATAAAATTGTTGTCATCGCTGAAAATACGGAGAATTTCGAAGCGAAAGATTTTTTTAGACGTAACTTACGATTTTTTTATTGGGAATATCAAAGCACTTTTTAATATTCTATTCGGTTAACATTTTTCTTAAAACCCTCTTCTATCCACAGTATTTTTTTGTGTTAGGTATTTCATTGCGTTACGTCATACTCGACTCAAAGAAACCCATTTTTGAGATTTGAGCTTAGACCTGGCCTTAAAATAGCCCTGCTGGTGAGTATTAATTCAATAAACGACTTCTTCATACTCGGTCTCTTCTTGAATAATAATAAAAGACCCTACCCTTTCCGAATACCATCGCCTTCGTGTCGTGTGAAATCACTTCTTATTCAACCCGCAAGCCTCGAGGCGGCGGTAAACGCGATTCAAATTCGACATGTTATCCCCTAAAACGTACCAATAATAAGATGCAAATGACGAGTCCAGCGGCATGGAGAACAAAAAACCTCAACAGTAGAAAAGGGATATTGCCAGTGAGCTGGTAATTTGCATATATTTTCGTAATAAGAACTTCCGTTTGGTGTGCCGGCGGTGTCACGAGCTCAGCCATGTAACTACGGTAGCTCGCTTCCGATCAGGCTTTGTTACTTCGCCTCGGGCGAGGCGCCTTGATGCTTTCATATTGTTTTAATTTTTCGCGTCCTCGTGTCACATGTAATAATGTCTAGCAGCGCGATTTAAATATTCAGTGCTAATGGGATATGTCTTCATCGTAATGAATGGAAGAATTCAATGCTGTATCAACTATTAAAATTGAAAATTTTACACTTGTCTATGCTGACTACTATTTCTTTAGCATAAAGTTTTTTTATATATAATAAATGGGCTTTAGACGTGAGATTGAAGTTAACTCGAATGTAAAGTCACGCTTCTTCTTTGCAATATCATGTAGCATTTTTTATTACATTTACATGAAGTTCATACATTATGTTGTGCGAGATGGGTGGCGCCACGCTGTCCCACCGCTGTGTTACGTTGAGTCACGAGTGTCAAATACATTTGTATTCAGTCTCTGTGTCTTCCAGTATCTTCTCATTGAATAAAAGTAATATAACGCCTGTAGCCAATGAATTATTTATTTCCATTTTAATTGAGTGTTAAAGAGTCCTTGATGTTGTCTGTCCTTTGTAATTGCTTATTCATTTGCCGTTCGTGATACAAGTCGCTCGTTGTAGGTGTTCACAATGGTATTATACAAGTTATTGTAATTTCAAAAGCGTAGAATTATAATTTCTTTATACGTAGTTCCCATCGTGTCTTTCCGCATAAAATTCAAAAACAAATTAAAGTTGTAGGTGCTGTGGTAACATTGGCCTCGGAGCTTCCGCAAAATTTCACACTTCCTGATGAAAGTTTTAACACAATTACCCGGTCCGCGACCATTTCCCCGAGCCCTCGACGACTGGACATGAAAAAACTTGGCAAAGAACAAACTAACCAACAGTCCAATTTAGCGACATCCGTATAAAGTTAAATGTACCCAATCTGGAATGTAACCGCATTTTAAGTAGACACACGAACTTTTTGTGGACGTATCTTCATGAAGAGGCTTTATTAGAGTAGCATATATAAAGTAGACAATTTATGTTGAGGGTCTCTCATGCAAATTTAACTAACGCTGAGGCATAGTGCTGAAGGCTCCTTCCCCGAGGCATCGCACAGATAAATATTGATAGGCGGTTTGAGAGGGATCGCAAACTGGCAAACGTCGGAATTAGCTCAAACTTGCTCCTTTGACCGGGTGCTCTCGCTGTTTGTCAGGTGTTCTAGGTAGTGACCGATTTAGCAACGTTGTTGTATGCAATGTGCTGCCAAATTCAAATTGGAGATACTTTATGCTCCGAATTGGTTTTGTAACTTAGAATATTCTATTTAAATTGAATGGGTAAAATGTGAAACAACATTACTTCTGTAGGACATTACGGTATATTCCAGCTCATTGTAAGCATAATTGGATTTAAAAACTAGCAGAAGAAAAATAACTAATTGCGTGTCATTTGTGTTGTCATTAAAGCAGTTTATTACTGTAATATCATCAACCGTTGTTGTCCTCATCGCTTTGTGTTATTATAATAACAATTATGCCTATCATTCATATTATGTAAGTAACAGTGTATGTATTATCTTTCCTCGTACCTCTTTGGCTACTGGTTCGCTTTTTATCTGAGGAAGGAAGAGCTTATAATAATTATTAAACACCTCAGCAAGAGCTTGGTATAAAAATAGTTTTATAATGAAAACGCTCTATCATAGATTTATAGTGAGAGTCCGACGATATTTGATGTCCTTTTATTTGAGTCGCGTGCGCCAGTTCCGGATCTAATCAAAACTTGGCAAATTTGTTTACATACATCATGCGGCATATATTACCATATTCACCACACGTAAGCAGTTCGCGACATGCGACGTCACCTCTTTTGATGTCCTCATATACCTGCAGAGCCCACCACTAATAAAATGCCACTGACTTTGTGAGACATGTTTGTCATATAAACGTAATTTGATTTCGGCGTTTCCATATTCCGAATCTAATTTCGTAGTAGCGTTGTTTGTTACACGTTTGAAACTATTTCCGTCGTCCCTACGGAACTTTGAGCCGGTGGACGGTATCCATGAATGCCTTTCTGTGTCGACATGATGACGTAAAGTTTCTGACATGTTCAGAATAAATTAAAAGTATTTATGATTAAAGAATTCGTTTATATAATATTGAGTTCACATATTATTTTGACAGACCGTGGATATGGTGATCAAAAAGCTTTTCTCTATGGCACATTATAAGAAAATGGTCTTGTGTCTTATAAGAAATATCTTATAAGAAATTCAATCGCATTGGATGTTATAATGAGAACGTACATATTACAACAAATTGCGAATCAGACACGCCTACACATACAGACAGACTATACATTTCATGTCTTGTGTCTGATAAGACACCAGAAATTTTCTTATATAGTGCAAAGGGGCTAACTTAGCAGTGAGACTACTACTTTATTACTATATTTTTTTTTATTCATCTCCGATCGACTCTTTGGATCAGCTGCTTACAGCGCTAACACAATTTACAGTTTTTTTTCTAACTTCGATGCAGCAGCCAACACAATACGGCGTCTGGAGGTTTAATGGCGTACACCCATGGTAGGGCTCAGATAGACAGGGACAAGATGCCGCTATCGGTATAAATTAGCCCCGGTGTTGTATCGCTGAGGAACAATATACTGCTGTCACGGTGGCCGCCGTCCGTATCGGTTGTCCCCGCCGTCCACTTCGCACCCGGGTAGGGCTGCCACCTGTAAGAGGTGACAAAAATGTAATATTTAATTTTATAGTCATTATTTCTCTGTGTAAAATCTACCTATCATTGCATATTTAGTTCAGTTGAATTTCACAATGTTGCTCTTTAGCTTAGATTCCTATTTTCATTGGATATATTGAGTTGTCCAAGCACCATAATATTTTGAACATTGTTGATTGTTAATAATAAATTCACTGAAAAACGGATATAGAAATCACTAAAAAACGGATAATTGTTGCGGTATATTCCCTATTTAAGGTCAAATTACCTTATGTGGATACCTAGGTTCCAGAAATGTACTAAAATCAGCCATAGTAACTTATCTGACTTATACTTTTTTGTTTATAGAATTTGTGTTTGGAAGGGCAGATTGGTACTAAAAATTGTAACATCTTTTTGTAACCCAAATTTTACAAATAAATACTTATACTTGTTTGAAAATAATATTAAAAACAAGTCTTCTAATTTAAAAGTGACAACCCTAATCTATATTTCCAAGCACACGCTTGCATCTGACTATAAACCTTGTGGCTACACTAATAGGTTTTAAATCCCCTGGAACCGCTTGTTAGGGTTTCCGAATGGTTATACTGTTGCGGCTGGCAGGTGACACGAGGCTCTATAAATCGGCGCCGCACTGCCTGCGTCGTAAACATGGCCGAAGCACAATCCTTCGATCTGAACTGAGACTGTTTCAATAACTCGCTATTATTTCAATAATTGAAAATGTGCCCTATAATTTTGTCCCGAGTTGCCTAATGGAACAAGTAAATGGTAAATGTGCGAATTGCGCTTTAACGGGCTTAAACATTTCTTACAACCCATTCTTTACTTTACTTTTTTCTAATTCGAATCTGTCGAATCTATAGAATCGAGCAGACATATATAAATTTGGTATTATTACATAATTACTGCAAATAACAACAACAAAGACTGTTGTCGACTAACCGACATCAGTTCATTATACTAAAAGCTAAACAAAACTACAATTTGTATCACAGTAAGTAATTGTGTTCCGAACAACTTATTATAGGCGATTTTAATTAGTTCTTTAGTCGCAAGCTTGTTTCAGATAATAGGACATGTGTTAATAGAAGACAAGTTTCGCTAACAAAGCAAAAGTAACAAGGGATGTATGTATCTAATTGGTTTTCTCGAGAGCATGTATCGAGCTGCTGTTCCGAGTAACATTGCTGCCTTCATACTCTGTACCACTAACAACACCTTGTATTATTAGATATTATATAACTTTCTCCTGTATTAATAAGTGTCTTTGGTGGCTGAGTGGCTTTGCACCTCAACGTACTCCGAGTCAGGTCCAAGCCTCAGGCTGCTTAGATTTATGAGGTGGCGCGCTCGTGCTGTACCCCTCCCCCACCGTTGTGTGCATCCCCTCCCCCCGGAAACCCGCTGAGAATGCGGCTCCTCTCGGTCACTCATTGTAACGGCTCTTAGTTAGTTATGAACTAGAAGCAAGTGCCTCTTACCGTTTCAATTGTAGAAATCTTTGTGGATAGCTCTGGGTGTTAATTGTTATAGTTTGCTATATTTCATGAGCCTTCCTAGTTACGCCCACAAGACTTATCTATGATGATCGAAGAAGTAGGTAAGGTACCTACCCTAAGTCTTGTTATTAATATGCGGAGAAACTAGATTGATAATATTATTATAGATGGATAAAGTACTTGTTTAAAATTTGTATAAATCTCTAAAAATCATTAATTTTAATTAGGAATCGTGGAAAGTACATTTGTGTGGAATGATAAATCAAATTATAATAGTTATTGAGTTATTTTCATAAACATTACAGAAATATCATTATGGATACCCAGACCCACTGATAGGATAACGGCTCAAGTATTACTTTAATGTCACCAAGTCGTTACCAGCACATTTTGCTAAGTTGATTTAATAACCTGTTTGATGTAAAAACACCTTATATTCCATTGGAGTAACAACACTGATATCTAAGATACTTAATGTAAGTACAGAAACAAGGAAAGGTGTCACAGGAAAAGTTAATAAGAACACACAACTGAACATAAACACAAATAATACTTATTTTAAAGTCTAAAGAATGTGTGACCTCAGGTTACATTGCATTGTTTTAATATGAAGTATTACAGTATATTGAACCTACATTTCTTCAAAGTTGATAAAAACCTGCTGGTCCGGTTTTGTGGCTGAATAGGTCTTGGTATGATATCACAAATTATGTCCGTGTGACCAGGATATTTTGTAACACTGCAAAAACTATAGTAAGTAATAATTGACTAGGAGAGAGCGCTTTTTCAGTATTTCAGTGAAGTTTCATTTGCGAATCCTGCTCTTAAAGTAGTGAAGGTACGTTATTTTATCCAACTACGATAGTATGATAACCTAAACTAAAAAAAAAATATTTAATTTGGACTATGTTAATTCAATCAAGCATAAAAAACGGCTGAATGGATTTGTATGAAACTGAATACAGAGAAAAATAATATCGCGGAAGGAAACATAGGATACGAAGTATTTTTGGAAATAGTTTTTTCTATTGTATTATATAAACAATTCCCTATAATTTTATAGACATTGTTGAATATGGCCATCTCGCTATGTCTAAACTAAACAACAGTATACCTCACATTTTCAGAATTGAAATACACTCGAGAGCAATGAATCCGGCTCACCAACATACATCTCGGAAACTAAGAATGATATGATTGACGCTACCTTAAATAAAAGTATACGTAACTCATAGATCTATCTCTATGGCGTAACTATTTCATACTTCACTAATAAAATTAACAAAACTTGGTAACCCGGATTCATTGCTCTCGAGTGTAGTTACGGAATCTACAGGCTACGTATCGTTTCCTTACCTAGAGATAGCATGTTATTGAGAATATATGTGTTATGTTCTAGCAATAACAATTCCAGGACATGTAACAGGAACAGTGCTTGCAATGTTTGCATCATTTCAATTCATTCTTCTGAAATAATTATGCAAGCTTCATACCTTTAGTCAGTTGCTGTTGTTTTTATTTTATGACAGATAAGTGTATGCTTCAATTTTAACTCCGTAATAAGTAATGTTATTGATAAGACATCATACAATTCCTATGAAATGTTGGCTCGCAGATGGGCTGCGCGTCCTATAAAAAACTATACAGGGTGTTGTTTTGGTCGGCGACAAGCGACCCAGGAGCGGTAGTACAAAATATATATTCCCCAAAAATGGACTTAATTCCATTAAATACTGTAAATATGTTGAGAAATACCTTATTCAATTTGAAATAAAATTACCGCAAAGTATGGTTACTAGGCACGTGCACAGACTAGAGCTAGGCGCAAGCCGCCATCGCCCCACCCCTTTGCTCCCTCGTACTCCCGTTGAGTATTATGTCTACATTTTAGCTTATTACATGATTTTCAAAATTTTAATTTTTTTTTATTTTTATTATTTAAAAAAAAAAAGTATTTTTTTTATATTTTTTTTTAGCACCAGTATCATTTGTATTATCGACCCTGAGTCGCTCGTCGCTGACCAAAACAACGACCTGTATAATGAAAAAGAAACTAGGAAATGAGAGTCAACTCATTAACACATAATGCAAAAGCTATAGCTATTTTCGGTTAATTACGTGATGTATAAAATCATAACATAAATTAATATAACCTCAATAATCTAAAGTCTAGATTTTTTGATATTGTTAAGTATATTAATACTTTAATTATAATTGACTATGTACCTAAGTGGTAATAAGCAAGTGATTTTTGTAACAAACAGGTGCTTGAATCACAGTAAAGTTGCCTTCGGCAGATTTAACTTGTTTTGAGAGAGATCGTTTCGATACCAAGAACAGAAACATGGTCAGTACACCAGTTGTTAATTGGATAATAGTGGACGCTATCGTTCGTATTGATGATGGGATAAGTGCTGCACAACTGTCGGAATATACAACTCCAACAAGTGTGAACAAACATCATGAGGTTTTATGGCTAAACATTTATCAGCGGAACAGTGTCGCTGTTGACATTAAAATCGTTGTTCCAAGACTTGATGACAGCATTAAAAATAATGCTGCACTTGTACCAAAAAGCCCTATATAAATAAAATTCGCTGTCGTCACAAACAAATGTAATGAACTGTTGCTGTTACCTATAAGAAATTGCTAGTAAATTATATTGTTATTTTTTTGAACCAAAACAATAATTAAGTTGAACAACTTCAATGTAGCTATTATTCGTTCGACATTATGCCCAGGTTCTCAAATTAGGTTGAAACTAAGACTAGAACTAGGTCCCTTTCGTGTGACATAAAGATCGTAAATACATTTATTTAGTCCTTTTTCTTACTGCTACGCCTGGCAAAGACTAAGGTTCAGCTCAGACCGAGACGCGATGCGACATGGGCACTGGCTGCACTTTTTAAGATAGCTATACATTATATAACTTTATTTACCACACAAAAAGGTACACATTTGAGGTAAAGAAATCGAATATCCGTCTCGGTGTGAACTGACCCTTAGACCTAATTTGCACATGATCTATAACACAGGAACGCATTTTTTCTGAAAAATGTTGCAAATTAGCGTTTAGCCGCGACTCTGTTTAGTGCGTGACTAAGTGAATACCGGGCAATAGGCTAGTTTACTGCGTCCTAAAACGGCAAATAATTTACGCCACTTACCTACTGCACTAATAACAAAATACAATCTCCGTATAATGGCAAGGACTAAATGCAATTAAGTAGATACCTAATACCTACTTTAGTATTGGGAATTCGATTGCTTCACAAATGTTTATTCGAAGTGTAAATATAAACCGCCTTAACGCCGCCATTTTAAATTCTTTGTATTCCTTGTGCAATATCGTGAAATTGTGTGAAGAGGATAAAGCTTGTGATGTTGTGTTCTTGGGGTGAGTATGGTCGCCAGTGCTAAGGTCGCAGTCTGCGGGAATGAGCGGGATAGTACCAAATGACACTGCGCTTTGTGCTCCCACTGCCGGCTCAGCGACTCCGCTCAACTCCTCTTCAAACCTACTTGACTACTCAACTCTACTTCTGGGTGTGGCAATGCACGAATGATACACCCGGTGTTGCCAGTTTCTATGAGCTTCGGTAATCGCTTGCCATGAGACGGCCTGCATACTGGATTGTTTAAAAAGGCACCGAAAACAGCAAGATCTTAGTAATTAAAACGTAACATAAGATAATTCGTCACATAGAGATTACGGTGGTCATGTTATCGTGTGATGTCTTAAAATCGCGCATAAAATTGTCGTGGCTTAAATGAGAACGCCACATTTAATTAGATGCGACCGACGGTCGTACCGTCAGTTGCGTTGCGTCATGAACTTGCTACCCCCCCTGCCCTCATGCCGAAGTCTCAGCCTCGATCTCGTTTGTTTTGAAACTACCCGCAAAGGATTTTAACGAGATTACTTCTCAGCACGTTTTATAGGTCATCTCGTGAGATTTATTTAACTGTGATTTGTAAGGCATTTTTCATCAGTGCAGATTAAAAGAAATACTGTCATTAAAAGTAATGGACCACGGTTTATACCCCGAGAGATATATTTTATACCACTTAGGTGGCAAACAAGCATACGGCCTGCCTGATGGTAAGCAGTTACCGTAGCCTATGGACGCTTGCAACACCAGGGGTATCACTCGCGCGTTGCCGACCCTGAAGAAACCTCTTCACACCCTTTTTGAAGAACCCCATGCTGTACTCCATTGGGAAAACCACGGCAGGGAGCTCATTCCACAGTCCGAGCGTCCGCGGAAGAAAACTCCTTTTAGCCCGCACAGTTCGAAACAATTCTGGTTTCAATGTGTGTGGATGGACTCCCTGTCGATGGCGAGAGTTGCGATGGTGAAAGGTAGCCGTGGGCATCATGTCGAATAATTCCTTAGAACACTCTCCGTTGTACAAGCGGTAGAACACACATAACGAGGCAAAGTCTCTCCTCAGACTGAGTGGCTCTAAACCGCTTGTGAGCTCGGGATCGTCAACAATTCTGATGGCACGTCGCTGAACCGAGTCTAAAGGCTCAAGCTGGTACTCAGGAGCTCCCGCCCATAGATGACAGCAGTACTCCATATGAGGCCGGACCTGCGACTTATAAAGTTGCAGCCTTTGCCCCGATGTGAAGTACTGCCTCGCTCTGTTGAGCACTCCAAGCTTTTTGGATGCCAGCTTAACCTTTTCGTCCAAATGACTTCGGAACATAACGTCGCTGGAGATGTCAACGCCAAGAATCCCGATGCTTTGACTGATGTTCAAGGAAGTGTTCTGGAATTTTGGAGCCACAGACCATGGGGTTTTCTTAGCGGTGAACGCGCAGGCTTGAGTCTTGGTGGGGCTCAAGACGGCATTCTACACTACACTAACTAGTCCAATGGACTAGTTAGTGTACTCTCGATTTCAGACACCAGCCGTTCGCGGCTTTCCTCCACCTCGGAACGAGGGATATTTGCACGGCCCGTGTATTTAGCGTCCCCTGTACTGTCGTCCGCATAGCAATGAATGCCGTCAATAGACAGCATATCATTGATATGCAGAAGGAACAGTGTTGGGGACAGCACAGAACCTTGCGGGACGCCGGCATTTATGTCCATGCTATCGGAGCAGCTACCATCGACGACGGCTCTTATGCATCTGCTGGACAAAAAGCTGGCGACCCATTTGCATAATCCCTCGGGAAGCCCGTATGCTGGTAACTTCGTGAGAAGACCCCTGTGCCAGACCCGATCGAACGCCTTCGCCACATCTAGGCTCACTGCCAAAGGCTCACCTTGACTCTCGATGGCGAGTGACCAACGGTGCGTGAGATACACAAGGAGGTCACCAGCTGAGCGACTATGGCGGAAGCCATATTGTCGGTCGCTCAACAACTCGTGATCCTCCAGGTATCTCAAAAGCTGCGTGTTGATCACACGCTCCATGACTTTGGAGAGAAGGGAGGTGATAGCGATAGGCCTGTAATTCGTCGGGTCTGATCTGTCGCCCTTTTTGGGCACTGGGTGCACGTGGGCAGTCTTCCACGAAGACGGTACTTCCTGTTTGGTGTAGGAAAGTGCGAAAAGACGCGTTAATACTGGACACAATTCAGGAGCACACTGCTTCAGCACCACTGCCGGTATGCCGTCTGGCCCACTCGACTTATGGATGTCCAGAGAAAGTAATTCCCGTCGGACCTCACGTTGGGTTATGCTTATCTCCGGCATGGAGCTGGCACACTGCGGGATGGTAGGCGGTGTGGCGCTCCCATCATCCAAAGTCGAGTTCGAGGCAAAGAGAGAGCCTAAAACATCAGCTTTCTCCTTAGCACTATGGGCCAAGTTTCCGTCCGGCTTACGTAGTGGTGGCAAGGTCGACTGGCAAAAGTTCCCCTCAGCAGCTTTGGCAAGAGACCAAAAAGCACGACTTCCAGAGGGAAGGCTAGTCAGCCTCTCACCAAACCTGCCGACGAAATCGAACTTAGCCCTGGCAATCATTCGCTTACTGGATCTCGAGGCAGCGTTAAATTTACGTTTCGCATCTGAGATGTTAGTATCCTGATTAGTTCGGGCCGTGGTCCAAGCCTCATACAAAGTCTGCTTATTTTGTCTAGCATCTTTGCAGGGCCGATTAAACCACGGTCGTTTCTTCATCCCTGCAATGTGATGTTCCTGTAATGGGGCGGTTGGGAACAATTTTAAATAAATTTATTAAATTCCCAACGGCCCCATTCATGGGGACGTTGGCAATGGGGCCGTTGGGAATACACCAATCCATCAAGCTGTTTAGGCTGCAGAGCGTGCCAAAGAAACAGACATACATACATCGTACATACATACATTCATACACTCGAAAAACATAACACTCCTTCCGGGTCAGTTGGGTAAAAATATGACACCTATTTCTTCTTTTGTCACTTAAGCAAAAAAATACGAAGATATGGAAGCAAAGTGACGGCCAGTTGGCGTAGATTACCACCTATCATTTCTTTTCTATAACAGTCATAATATCTTTCAAACGTCGCCGCGTCGATACAAAATGGCAGTGTTAGTGGCGCTGCGGTCGTCTCGTATTTTTTTGTTTTCAGTGTACAAAATAACAATTGGTAGAAATCTTCGATCAAATATACCGAATGATCGAAGGCAGAAATACAGAAGTGGTACAATTTAAGCGCCGCCGGGTTAATATAGGTTACTCTCCCCTATATGTAGTATATATATCCGGTTTCCATGCATATACAGGGTGTTGTTTTGGTCGGCGACAAGCGACCCAGGAGCGGTAGTACAAAATATATATTCCCCAAAAATGGACTTAATTTCATTAAATACTGTAAATATGTTGAGAAATACCTTATTCAATTTGAAATAAAATTACCGCAAAGTATGGTTACTAGGCACGTGCACAGACTAGAGCTAGGCGCAAGCCGCCATCGCCCCACCCCTTTACTCCCTCGTACTCCCGTTGAGTATTATGTCCACACTTAAGCATATTACATGATTTTCAAAATTTTAATTTTTTTATTTTTATTAAAAAAAAAAAAAGTATTTTTTTTATATTTTTTTTTAGCACCTGTATCATTTTTTTTTATTATCGACCCTGAGTCGCTCGTCGCTGACCAAAACAACGACCTGTAGTACAAGCTCTGCTTAGTTTGGGATCAGATAGCCGTGTGTAGAATTTCCCAGCAATTGTGTCCATCAACATTTTCTTGTACCTCGTTGCCATGGGGACGTCCCTTGGAGAACTGTTTGAAACCATGATTTTCTATGGTTAAAATTCACCAAACGTAAATTTTTGTCGTAGTTACAAGCCCATTATTGTATGGACTATCTCCTAAGCACATTAGTAGCGTTATATTGTAACAGTTTTTTTAAGAAACTCGGTCACTGTTGCCTCTTGGACAGTGGACCAGAATAACAAACCAAAAAAGTTGATTGACCTAAATAATTGCCTTTATAATTGTTTGCGGCAATGAAAAGTGACACAGTGGAAGTTTTAAACAAAGTCAGTATTTCACGAAATCACTTTACAGGATGAAATAGTACTAATAAAAATAAATAAAGTACTAAAACCACAGACTAAAACTATGTTATACCCTATTTGTTGAAATAGTGCTACATTTCTTTGTCTAGAAAGTCATTTTTATTTTGAAATGTTACTAAAAAGCGTCGTTGTTTCTGACAGAACTTACTCTTTTATGCGACAATAATGAGACAGGCGACGCTAGGTAGCGAGGCACTTCGCCCGCCTTGCTTTTTAGACTCGCTGAAAATGCATTACCTAAAATGTCATTGTGATATACTGGCCTTATTCTCAAGAAAACTGGTACATTGTCCTGTTTCTCCTAGATTCACCTGATCTATATTTTCATTTACATACTTTTGAAAACAACTATGCGTCTTTGATATTTACCGGCTGGAGTCTGTAGATTTATGTATATGCAGTAACGCGGTGCTCACGAAGTGGCTATCGACGCGTGGATCCACGTGCGACCGAGGCGTGCCCTCGCGCCGTAAGAATTCGCGCATTTTTACGGCATAATAAAAAATCGTAAATAATGCCAAGTGAGGCAGGCCAAGTTGGGTCACGATGCGCCGCGGGCCTCCGGCCGTCATCGGAACTTGTAAATTTACGAGTGGTCCACAAGTATCTCTCTCACCCGATCATGCGAACGTTGATTTGAAATTAGCTGAGAGCTATTTATTTAAAAAAACGGCTTCGAAAAATACGGCGTGTAATAAAAGTTATACGAAAAGGTCAACAGTTAAGCTCCAGTTTTTGAAGGCGGCAATTTTCGTCGAAATCAAGCACACGTCCGAGCAATTTGAGAGAAGGTCCTGAATATTATTATCACCGTCTCGTGGCCTCATTGCCTCTTTGAGAGGCGCGGAAGCGGCGGGAAAAATCACCTCTAAATTACTGTTACAAGACACGACGCGACGTTCCAACCGCCCCGCCAACGAGCTCGTTTATAATGATAGCGTTTACAAGTTCACACCAACTAATAGATATTTATAATTTTAGCATTTCTTATACTATGTTTACAATCTGATATGGTTTTGGTGTACATCCTGACTGTTGTAAGTGATAATTTGGCCGAATGGGGAAGGCTCATGAAGTCTAGAAGGATGGTTTTAGTCTTGCAGCTACTGAGATATACCGGAAAGTGAACGCAATGTATTACCTACAAATCACCGTTCCACAATACTCTCCTCTTTCTTAAATATCTCCCCATGTTTTCATAAAAGACAGCTCAAGCTTACTCCAGAATCTTTGATATTGGCCCTGATTCTGTTGTTCACAACTAAACTAATTTTAATGTCACTATGTCTCTTTCTAACAAAGAATATAAGAAAAGGATGTAAGAAATTTAGTCCTGTCAAATTAGTCCAATGCTTGTTTTCAATATAAATTTAGTCGCCATCTATCGCGGTTACGCCTAAACACACGCAAAATAAGACGGCAAAGATTAATTTGACAACTTAAAATATGTTCTATCCTTTTTCAATCATGTTTGTAAGAAAGAGATGAGATGTAACTAAAATTAGTTTAGTGCGATTTACAACAGAATCGGCACCATTATCAAACAGCTAGAGCTATCAAAGCATTCTAAGTTCCACGTGTTGCAGGAAATAAGTATTTATTCTGAATAAATTAAAAAGCTTTCCTATAACAGTCAAGTGTAATACATCGAAAGTTAGTTTAGGGACATTATTATCGAATATGAGTCATAATTTTTTGGAAAACCTTTTTATTTGTATAAAAAAAAACTATTTCGCAATAGGTACCAATATCATTTGCAAAAACTTTGAATTGTCCGTGTCCGTGTATACCGTTTGATTACTCTAAGATATCACACAAAATATGTTATGAAACCTTGTATTGCAATATCTATACATATAAAAATACTTGTCTTGGCTGACATACTGATCTATCAGCTCGCAGCTTGTACTGGTGGGGCTACCGTGTACATAAGTAAATCCTAATGAACTTTTAGTGTCGAAATAATCATTCAATACCAATATCACATATTAGCACAATATTAGCTTATAAAACACCATGTCCAACTAACTCACCGAATTTGAAATCTATATTATAATCGAATTTTACTTATGAGGATACATTCTCAAATCACTGGCCATTACCATAAAAAATATCAGTTTTTAAGTTATTATCTATCACTTTTCTAAACGTCCCACTGGCGCCGGCTGAAAATCAGCGCTGTGTGTTCACTGTGCACAGCATTATGCTGAGCTGGTGGCCAATTTGTCTGCACACTAATTTCCATTTTTTATACCGTTCTCATATTATGTTGTTAATTTTAAGGTTTGTGGCAAATAAATGTTTTTTCTTTCTTTTTCTTTCTTTCTATTTGCTTTTCATTGCTATGCTTTTAAACTTTATGAATGCAACTAGCTTTTCAGTGAAGGAAATCGTCCCGAGAAGTCAAATTCCGAAAATTCACGCAGGGCACGTGTAAGATTGTTAACGGAGAGCCCGGTTCCCCTACATAGGCTATAGTAATGAATCAATCGTATGAAACTCTCAGAAGTTAACAATTCTCACAACTCAGCTTTGATGAATTAGTTCAAAGGATTAGTTATTTATAATCCATATAATAAATATACGAGTATCGAAAATTTTATCAAAGCTGTGGTTTAATTCAAAGGCAATAGAGCGAGCCAACATAATTTTCAGGCTCACCGCAGTATCCTTTGTATACAACCTCAATGGATTAACGAACTTCTGGTTCAGTTCAACTCAAGAGGCTGTATTCCAGGAGATAGATTAACACATTTGATGAGAATATGAAGATATTCTCATTAAAATTTCCCAGTGTAAAATATATTTCAGTCTCAAAACACAAGTTCAACACACTATTATTACGAAAAGTAACAGTTGGGGAACGAATTTGTCAGATTTATGGTACATTCAAATAAACTATTTATCAAAAGTTAGAAACTCTTACAGCTCAGAAGATAATAGTTGACAAGGTTTTTGAGATATAATTTTATTGACAATGGTTATTGTTTTCTCAATCATCCGCAATGAGGATATTTGTAGGAGGAGGAAAACGACGGACATAGCTCGTAGAGTTAGTAAGCTGAAGTGGCAATGGGCAGGCCACGTCGCTCGAAGAGCCGATAACCGCTGGGGAAGAAAGGTTCTCGAATGGCGACCACGTACTGGAAAGCGCCGAGGGGGACGCCCTCCCACCAGGTGGACCGACGCCGACGACCTGGTCAGAGTCGCTGGGTACCGCTGGATGCAAGCGGCCTAAAACCGTTCGAAGTGGAAGTCAATAGGGGAGGCCTATGTTCAGCAGTGGACATCCATAGACTGATATGATGATGATTGTTTTCTATAACATTTTCTAGCAAGTAGTTTTGCATTCTAGTATCTTCAAATATGTAGGTACCTATAAAGTAGGTGCATTTGTTATTGACAATAGACAATAGACAATAGATATAGCTTTATTTGACATCACAAAAATTAAAATAAAAAATTACAAAGTATGCAAATAACAACAACAAAAGCTTAAAATAAAAAGAAATAACAAAAAATAAAACACAAGAGCTTATAATTATGATATGCCACAAAAGAAAAAAGAAATAGCATAGATATTTGTGGTGTGATGCCAAAAAGGACCCCAACTCAGCATATGCTGTGGCACATAGGTACCATCAGGAAAAGTTGAGATGCGCTCGCGCGGTGCTCCTGACATAAAAGAAATAAATGTTTCGTGTAAAATATATAAATAAAATAAATCAATTAATTAAAACTTTATAATGGGATTAACTTTATAGTGGGGTTTATTGCATTAGATATTAAGGGCCAGTTTGCATTATTGCATACAAAATAATATTACAGCTTGACCCTTGTTTATGGCAAAAATCCTGTCCTGTGGGTTAAAATAGAATACATACATATAACATGAAACGGGTATAATATGGGCCAGCCTAGCGGCCGGCGGCCGATCGGGCGGCGGGGCGTCCAAACGTCTCGGCCGCGGCGGCGCCACGGCATTGCACGGAAACGCTCCGTGGCCCCTTTAAGCCTGATTAATGGGAGAGGCTTCGTCCGTCGAAATCCAGTGTTTTTCCCTAAACGACAATCCCGGTTTTTGATTTTCTCAAAACACGGCAGCCCACTTAGCGGGCCTTGTCGCGCCCGATCGTAACTTAGCTTCGTTCGATACGGCTGCCATATTGGCTCGTTCTTTTTCGGTGCAATTTACTGCGCGGCACTGCCGGGGGCCTACCGACGTCTTCCTCCTGAAAAGATGCGCACCGATTTATTTACCGTCGATTTCATTCGGGAGCGTGCCCACTGTGTTCGATATTTATGTAACGCGATGCCTACCCGCGTGAATCGCCAACAATGCGCAAATACATTTAAAGTTACGCCTACAATGCACAAGATGTCTCGTATTTTTTTCAAAATTCCGTTTTTATCTGACAGCATAAAGTCACTATATTCGGTTTATCAGATTTATTTCTGGCATGTCGTTTGACGCTTCGGGTAATTTCAATACACTTTTAGGCATACATATAATTTTCAAAAGACATTATGCGGTAGCAACTTTGATTTCCATGTGACGAACGATTGTCACCATCTATTAACTTATCGTCGTTTCTCACTTCGCGCTCGACCATAAACTGCCGATAAGACTTACTAATAAATAGAAGTCAACCGTTCTCCGGTTATAATTTAAATAAATTGAAAAGGTACAGTTGATAACGCTTACATTCAATTGAACTTAATGTCCAGCCGGACCGGTTCGTATGTTTTTTCAACCGCGGCATAACATTTTATGCTTAAATTATTTAAAGTAATTGTATAGATAAGAGACATATCTTGTAACGATAATGTTCAATAAATCGTATTTGAAACGTTTGAGGCATTCGTATCGTTAATTTAAAAACCTTGTCCCGGTCGTGTAACGCTCAAGTGAATTTAAAACTTATTCTTTGAGAAAGTGCACTCTTTGTTTTCACAGAACAAAGTTTCGACCTTTTGGAGTGTTCAGATTCCGAGATTAGTTCAATGTGTAGTCTGGTTCTTCAGCAGAAAGCTTTTTTCTCAGTGATAATTGAATTCCCTCGCTG
This sequence comes from Polyploca ridens, assembly GCA_951394255.1. Lineage (NCBI taxonomy): Eukaryota > Metazoa > Arthropoda > Insecta > Lepidoptera > Drepanidae > Polyploca > Polyploca ridens. The sequence goes on along the minus strand of OX596254.1, from coordinate 6,918,566 downwards.
GCACTGACTCAGCTTCCGTCAGAGGTAGGACTGAACTCATTATTGTACCGCTTACAGTTTGCGAGCAATGAACACATACAATGTTTTCGTTGATAATAGATATATATGTTCAATCCACAGAGCAATGAGTCCCGCGCGTCTATATAGAGACGAAAACAATGACGAGTGCGATTGGTCGTCAGTCTAATATCGACTCTATACCACAGCACTATGTGTAAACAGTACTAAATGATAAGATAATATGCATATATATGTCATCTGTCAGTAAAACCTTGGTAAAAATGTGCCGCCCACTGATTCGCTTGAATAGTATGGAAGCTGTTGAGCAAGGCTTCTTTAGTAGGGAGCGTATTTTTTTCCAATGCTCTTGTAGTTCAATTCGACCAGTAGGTGCATTTAAACTGGAATTGACATAGCGCTTTCAACTAGTCTTTGAAATGTCGGAGAACAAACAATTGTGTTATGCTTGTTTGCCTCAGATAATAGGTTCGGTTTTGCTCTTGTCTTGAAATTGTATGTGCCTTTTATGTCCAAACTTACAAAGAACTAAATATATACATGCACTCGATGCACTACATAAAAGCGCTGCAGGCAGTTTGTCTCACAACTTAACATGTTTTCTTTTCGATCAAGGGCTAAACGACTATTATAAGTTTCAAAAACGTTAAGGTATTTCTCGTTTGCCTGATGGCCTTTGAATTCTGAATAGTGAAGCAGAAAGAAACAGATTTCAAGGATTTAACTATTGCCAGTTCATCTTATTTTATATGTTTGCCTATTTTAGATCAGCCCAATCTATCTATCTATATATATAAAATTCAAAGTCCTGACTGACTGACTGACTGATATATCAACGCACAGCCTAAACCGCTGGTCCTAGAGACTTGAAATTTGGAGGGTGTATTCTTTGTGAAGAGTAGGTATCCACTAAGAAAGGGTTTTTCGAAATACCACCCCTAGGTGGGTAAAATAGGGGATGAAAGTTTGTATGAAAGTCCGTCAGTTTCGAAGTTAGGATCTTCAAATTTTGTGTTTAGGCTGAAGATTGAAAATTAATTTATACGTGTCTCAGCGTTTTTAATAAGCCCATGTCATTTGTTTCCTGTAGGCCACGCGGGCGAAGCCGCGAGCAGATGCTAGTGTTATATATACGTGTTAATTTATAAAAATCATACACCGGCTCAAACACTACTGTAACCGTAGGCTTAATATCTATCTTTAATCAATGTTTGCAAACTTTATTAGCATTCTAGGTAAAAAAGGGAACCTAAAAGCGATCACAAGTTAGGGAATAATTGGTGGCAGGATCCCTTCCTGATTCGTTCCCTTCTACGTATCCAACTGGCCCGTATAGCTTCAGTTCCAATTACTCTTTAGAATCGGTGTCCACTGTAATTGGATTGGGACTTGTTGGCATTTTAATTGTGCTATTGTGACGACGGACATCGTCTGCCGCCCGCTACGACACTGTCCACCCCTAGACAAACTGCTTTTTACATTACATTTGCACATCGCTACTACATCAACGAACTTACCAATGTGATTGAAGATAATAATGTTACATAAATTAAAACAAATTGCAGCAAATGCTTGTTTATTTGCTCTCTATTAAAATAACCAATCTTCCCACGATTGGGATAACAAAAACAAAAACACGTGAGAAGGCGGCACTATCGTCTTAGCGTCAAATATTTCTTCTAAGGACACAAGTTGCGTTGTTTGAGGAAATCGAGACATTAATGGAATGACTGACACGTATTGTCGAACCGCATTCAAAGAATTGTGGCGCCTTGAAATGTAAGGAATCGGAGATTAGATGGAATTCTTGGAAAAGCGAGCTTAATTGCAAGTGGTTAAATCTATATCAATATTATCAACATACGTATGTATGTTATGTAGTCTTTCGTTTGGTTGGATACATAATAACCAAAATTTTTTTAGGATATGAAAATTATTAATTTGGTATACTCTCAAACACAACTGCGACATTCATATTTGCATCACTATGTTATACTACTAATAGGCATACGGTCCGCCTGATGGTATGCGGTTACCAATGCACTATTTTGCTTAAAATTATTGATCCTTTTTCCATTTTTATTGACTTCTGCTATTAGTTGAGGTATAAATTGAAATTCAAACACGATACTTTGCAGCATTTTTATTTTTAAAATGGTCTTAGTCTTGTTATTTGCTACAGAAACCATTGTCGGCGACTTGACCACGCCGGAATATTTTATACAAATTTTAGAAACAAGAACAAGGTCCGAGTGACAGGTACACTTATTCGTGTTGGTTATTTTTGCTTAGTGAAGTTTTATCGGATACCAATCGCGGAGGCGCGGCATGTTGTAGAAATGAATAAAATATACATTTCTGCGTTCAGTTCGCCTGCTCGCGCCCGAATGGGAAGTTTGGATGCCGCTTTAATGGAGTTCTGAAGTTAGGCATTCGTTTCTATTATGGCCACGGAATTGTTTGTTGTCGTTGATTTAAATTTCACGCTCCAGTTAGTGGATATCAAATCTTATTTGTCAATTTATCTGCGCTTTGAAAGAAGCTCGCGCTTGTCTTTGAGATTCTACTCTTTGTGTTGAATGAATTGTACATTTGCTTGCGTAATTAGTTTTGCCCATTAAAAGTTCTCGAGGCTACTTTATTAGATTGTTAAGTATCTGTCGGATATTCTCACAATTCCTAACATTTGTATTACTTATGTTAACATGTTCAATGACGTCGCATCGGTCATCTTTCGTCCATTGTTCTATTTTATTTTGTCGAATATTTCGCGGCCCAAAGTCACTTTTAAATTTGAATTCTTTCCTCGTCTTCTACGAAAACATATCGAATGCTTCGCCTTTGTAACACTTTTTGTGCTATCCCGCACTTTGTTTTGATTCGGACATTATTTATGGATCTTTGAGTTTAAGGCGCGGACTGACTACGATTTTGACAGGACTCGTTCTTCACTGGAATAGGGTTGAAAATGGTAAATCATAAATGTGTCGACTCTATGAAATGGACTGTTATTTACGGGTTTTCTTTAGATTATACAGAATATACGCATTAAATTGAATAAGTGTCCGGTTAACATTCTAATATAATTCTGTATCTTATATATTCTTAAAAATAAAATTGTTGTCATCGCTGAAAATACGGAGAATTTCGACGCGAAAGATTTTTTTAGACGTAACTTAGGATTTTTTTATTGGGAATATCAAAGCACTTTTTAATATTCTATTCGGTTAACATTTTTTTCAAAACCCTCTTCTATCCACTGTATTTTTTTGTGTTAGGTATTTCATTGCGTTACGTCATACTCGACTCTCAAAGAAACCCATTTTTGAGATTTGAGCTTAGACCCGGCCTTAAGTAAAAATAAAATATATTAATAATGTTGGTCGTGCGGAACTGTTGTCTTCGTGTTTATGTGCCAAAGTTGTCACATTTATGTAACTTAAAATATTTTGCTGCTTTTTATTTTACTTATAAGAACGACTTAAGTTTTGGTTTTTTAAGTATGGTTCTTATTTATGAACTTCTTAAATAACAGTGTTTTTGCTGTGTCATTTTAAAGTGGTATTTAGTAATTTAGCAAAGGAACAGCAATAATGAAATATCAGCTATCACAAATTATCTTGATTCGCTTATTGCCGTATTAAGATCTGTTGATTTCTAAATAATAGTGGTAAACGAAATAAATCAGTCGGTGCCTCCGGTGATAAGCTGTGTTGGGCCGTGGAAGTACTTGGTAGTATCAAGGAAACTATAATACAGGTATTTAGAAGGCGCGACGCGTTAACATGGTCATTTTCCAAGGAGTTAACTGGTTCATGGCATCGCCGGAACTAGTCGGCTCGTTTTAAATTTTATTGCTCTTTGAATTACTTCGTCCTCAATTATAAATCTTTAAGAGCCAGTTAAAGTAGTTAATGGTGCCGATTCTGTTGTAAATCGCACTAAACTAATTTTAGTTACATCTCATCTCTTTCTTACGAATATGATTGAAAAAGGATAGAGCATATTTTAAGTTGTCAAATTAATCCTTGCCGTCTTATTTTGCGTGTATTTAGGCGTAACCGCGATAGATGGCGACTAAATTTATATTGAAAACAAGCATTGGACTAATTTGACAGGACTAAATTTCTTACATCCTTTTCTTATGTTCTTTGTTAGAACGAGACATAGTGACATTAAAATTAGTTTAGTTGTGAACAACAGAATCAGGGCCAATAACGCATTAACAAATATTGCGAAAAAATAAAGGTCTGTTTTGGCTTAGGCATCTTTCATTATGACTATTATAATTGGACTGTTTTACAAAAACCTTAAACCGACTTCAAAGTACACTAAGAAGTAATCAAATCCCGATCTGATGACAATGGGACCAAACGGGAAGCGTACCCTTTCAAATAAAAAAAGAATTTTCCAAATCGGTTAATAAATGACGGAGTTATGAGGTAACAAACATAAAAAAAAAGAAATACATTCGAATTGAGAACCTCCTCCTTTTTTTGAAGTCGGTTAAAAATGGGAACACTTAATCAAAAATGCACGTCCTAGTGAATATAATAAATAAATAATAAATGACGTTATTTTTTTCATTTATTATTTATTATATTCACTAGGACGTTCTATTTACCAGTAAGGCTTGTAAACTAGTAAAAGTAAAAAGATACCGAACAAAATTTATTCGTAACTATGGTCGATTTACTTTCCTTTCCGAATTTAATATAAAACACTTAAAAACACTAATAACAAAACTATTCAGCCATGAAATAACTTCCGATACAAAACCAAGTTATTATATCTATTTCCTACGGAATTGAAAATCGTAGCAGGTTTGTAGGTAAGTAATTCGATTCATTGTTTACGTTTAGGCGAAAATTTGAAGACAATGAATAAAAATAAAACAAAGATGAGATTGGTCACACCGCAATTCGATAATTTTAGAAAGCGAACGCGATGGGCTTTGTATCCACTCTCACGGTTTTTTTTGCGGTGAACCAATTCGACAGACAGCTAGATTATACCGGGTTATTACCTACACGCTGATCAAATTACAACGTACCTACTCACTAGCTACATGTTGTACAGTCAGGCATAGATGTATTCAATTTAATATTAAAATAAATATATGTGCTAATTCTGATGTTTTTGTAACCAACTGAAGCTGAATGGAGTGATTTGTAATTTAATTATGTATTTTTTTTTTATCTGGTCTGTGTTTTATGTCCAACATGCAAGTGATCCCCCAAATGGTAAGCGGATCTGTTGCGTATGCAAATAGCAATATCAAGGGGTTACCTATGTGCTGCCGACTTTTAACAATGCCTAGGCACTTGGCTCTCAAGTGCAACTGTCGTAACACATCGGTAGGGGCTTGGTAACCGATTTTCAATTTGAAAGTGGTAGCCAACCAGGATAGTACTACTAAGCACCCTACCACTGTGCTCTCGTTTTCTTACGATTTTTTACTTAACTAAAAACTCAAGCTCATTGTAAGACCCAAGACCTTCGTCGCTTCAAATATTAGTTTTAAGTTTTTTTCTACTCTAAAACTACTTATAACGCTAAACTAATTTAAATGCCCTTTTTAATATAGTTTTGTTGGACTATAATGAGACTTGAGGCGGCCCTCTGTGGCCGGCGCAACTTCAACGCAAGCATAGTCTAAAAGCTTGTTGTTTCATCCAGAAAAAACAGAGACAGCATCAGAGCCGTCGGTTATCAGTCGGCAAATTCCGCTGATCACTCGCGGTCGCTTCGCTAGGTCGTAATTCATGATTTCGCGTATAATAAAACTTATTCCATGCGTATACTTCTTGTGAAAAAATCTTACAAGTTTGTGAAAAAAAAGTTAGTTATTTAGAATCTCCAATACATTTGCAAACCTGGTATCTGAATGTATTCTTTACTTTTAAAATTTATAGGTTCATTAGATATGGCCAAAGTTCAGGTAAAATTTGAGCAAAAACGCTGTTTTTCGGAGGCTTTTACTGAATTTGTTTCACACTTTTTTTTGAATTTCGCCTAGATACTCGGCTAGATATAGTGCACAAGATACTAATTTGTTCAAAACATCTAACGAAAAATGTTTAACAACGCCATAATAAGTACAGAGGTTTTGTATGAAAAGTATGGCGAATTGTCGGACATGCCACTTTTTAAGGAATAGTATTTCTATTCTATTCTCGAATGTACATATAAATAATGTTATACGTAGGTGTTATTTAAGTGTGACACTAATAGTATACGCTTGTGTATCTACATTATTTTTTGTATTCCCTTGCGACAGTAGTGTGCCGTTATGAACAATAATTTTGATTCTCTTATGTCATTATGAGTTTACAAATTGTTTCTCACTGCATATTCAATTACATCGACGGAACCGTGATTGAGAATGTTTTATAACGTTTCTTCATAAGCTGAGACAGAACAAATTATTCTTTGTCATATTTAAAATAAAATTGGGTTATAATATGACTGACGATTTAATATTCGTTCAGGGTGAGATATGACCTCACTTTTCAATTTTCCATAGGGCGGAGTGCAAGACTATAAAACATAGAGAAAAAATCTGAAACAAAGCTTCAATTAATTAAATAAATTTATGGAGAGTTGTAGGCATGAGGCTTCCGATTTTTTGCAGCATTTAGATTCGGTTTGGAGTTTTTTTGAAACATCATTTTTTATACTTGCCTACACAATTTTTATCCCAGGGCAAAATATGGAATTTGAATAATAGGTATAAGATTCCGAGTTATTCATTAATAAATGATACAAGGTTCAAATTTGTTGCATTTCTATGATAGGCACCCGACTTTTGTCAATTTTATCCCAAACCAATCATGGGCAGCGGATCTAGAGGCGCAATCAAACTGACACACTCCGATCAATATCTGATTCGATTGGAACACTGAAAAAGGGCAAGTACCCGAGCCGCCAAAGCGACGATGGTATTCCATAAAAGTGCATCGGTTTCGAGCGTTCAATTAATTTAATCAAGCGTATTGATTAAATGTCAGGTACCCAATTAAATTATCGCCAGCGGATCGCGGATGCAATGCGAGTGCACTTTAAGTCGTACCGGGTGTGTCGCCCGGGGGCGATACAATTCGCGCTTTGCCTTCCATCTCATTCCAATACGATTGCTGTTCCAGGTTGCCATCGTTTGATCCTTTATATGGTGGTTATATTGGTGCAATTGTAGATTAATTCGTCTTAAACAATTTGCTGGGCGTCGTAGTATAAGACGCACACTGATATGATCTTAGGCCATATATTTGATTTATTGAAAGAAAAAAATACTCAAACTTTTATGAATAAAAACCTTTAAAATGGCTTTTGTAGGAATATATTATTCAAATACGCGTAGTTATGGATTTAATGTAGTCTACACTTAGTCAAGTCTAAAGATAGATTCATGAATATTACACATACCTAAAATCGTGTAGGTGATGTTATAAAAATCTGCGATTGTAAACGATATCATAAGTCTGGACATATAGATAAGCTGTCGGCCATTTGTAAATATTTTAGCATACATAGCACATTAAAATTCATTTGAATATTTTTTCATTTGGTTTATCTTATCCATTTACATTTATGACTATTTTAAATATTTTTTTTTACGAGGGCTAAATATCAACCGGATTTTAACTGCTGTATAAATTGTTTGAATTACCCCAATATTAATTTGAAATATTAGGTATACCCCACTTTTAAAAAATTGCTCAAACTTGTTATTTTTATAAACCTAGCCTGTATGTGTATAAATAACACATTTTATATTAACACGCAAACGCAATATTTTTCCTTTTCATTAGTTAGACCAAATAACAACTTAACATCTTTTTAATAAGCATATAAATCGAATCGCCTTTTATAAACACCACTTTTATTATCTTCATTATAGCAAGTATATTTTGTATAAGGAGCCATATTAAGGCTGTCAATGAGAAGTCCATTTTTAGGGTTCCTTATAGGATCACTTTGTTGTCCGTATGTCTGTCTATCCGTCTGCCAAGACCCTTTTTCTTAGGAACGCGTCGAGGTATCAAGCTTAAATTAATAATAAAAACTCAAAAAAAAGGGAAATATCTTTGAGACTCGATTCCCGTGATGAACGAACTATTTACATACCTACAAGTCTGTACGGAACCCTCGGTGCTCGAGTCTGACTCTCATTTGGCCGGTTCTTTTACATGTGGTCTAAGAATGTGAGAGCCATGTCCTCTTTTCATAAGCTTATATTTTACTAGTTTAGTTCGTATTTATGTATGTTTTTCGGTATAAAAAATGGAATACATTTTTCGACCTTCACCTCTCACCATAGATTTCGTTTATGGTAGCTAAAGGCCATGTTTAGGCTCAAATACGTGAATACAGTCTCTTTTCAACGCTCCATGACCTTTACCTGAAGCTACTGCCAGACCTTAACTCCTTAATTAGGAATACTGCGATTGAGCTTGATTATTGATTGATATGCAGTTCCATTTACGATATGCTATCACATTTACCTGATGCTGCAGCCAGGATCCAAATCAATACCGTTAATGATTTCCTATCATAATATGCAGTGTTTGAGTTCCACTCGGTAAGCCGTTCCACCTCAGTCACACATATTTTTATACTCGTAAACTCACTGATCAAAACTTATAGTGTACCTACTTCTCGTTTACCTACACACACGTTATGCCACAAGAATTCACAAGATATAATCTCAAAACACAAGTAAACTAAGAAATTCGAAAATCGTTAATTGGTTGTGTTATCACATGTTTGTATAAACTTTCATTTGCAGTGGAATCATTAACGGGACTTCAGAGCGCGAGTCATTTGGACTTATTAGGATTTTAATTAATCGCCTATTTACGGTTTTTGCGACGCGGACGTGACAGATCACTCAAAGTAAAGCAATCTCCTGTTTGTATACGGCTAGCAGTGAAATTGCGCCTGTATCTCGGGCCACATGAGCATACATGGAGTTTAACAGGGAAGTGAACCCTAACCTTGCGTAGAGCTAAGCACCTTCTTTGGTGAAACCCTATTAAGGTATATGATATCCCGATTACGGATATTTCAAGGGGCAGTTCCTTATCCTGGTTCAATTAAAAATAACTAAAGTTTTTGTAAACAAATGATTTGCGATTGTGTTATGTAGGTAGGTACCTAGCTATTGATTAAATTAATATTTTTTTTTATCTTCCTTCCTCGTCCCTTTGGAATGACACCAGAAGTTGTACCTGAAATAGTATATTACATCATATTTATGAAATGCATGTATAATGTGTACTTAATATCGTTTTAAAGCACCTGCCACCATTGAAACACAAATTAACTTAAACAAATCGATGTCATTCTAGCTTGTCAGCTAATACCTAGTTCAAGCCGTTATTATAGTTACAAAGTATACTATATTAATAGAGTAATAAATAATTGTAAATAAAGTATAGTTACAAATATGACTGAAAAATTATTGAGAAGAATAACACCCTAACTGTGTCAGTGTCTAGCAGCGATTTAACCCTAAAATTTTATTCTATAATTGTGTAAGCTTTATACTATAAGCACGTCATTGCTCAAAAAGTAATTTACCGCTCCATGAATCGGATACTATTGAACAACATAATTTATCGCCCATAAAAGCGGCCATAATAAAATATTTACCAGTTTTTGTCATAGATCACTTATATTATAAATAGACGCATATATTAGCACCTGACTGCGTAAATCCTCTTGGAATTATAAACACGGAACGAGCGGCAACTTATCGTTTAACAAGTTATTTGTCATCGCTTTCATAAATATAGCTTAAGATAAAAGCACCGTTGATATACTCAAGTAAGTAGTAGGGTTGTCAGATTTATAATAATAAATAAAATACATAAAAAATACAAAAAATTCAATACTAGAAGAGAATTATTCCTTTGAGTCACAGTTCGTCTGTGCTTTAAAGTATTTTTGTTTATTCTTCAGTCAGAGATCGATAAAGATCTTTATTTATAACCCATTATATTATGTTTATATAAGAGTTTATATAAGACACAAAAAGTTAGTGTAACTATAAAATGTTCAAGTCGTATATTAACATTTAAAAATATAGAGCTACATATTGATGGCAACCATGGCGGCTATGTGCGTGAGAATTCCTTTTTGATTGCCACCTGTTTTACTCAGAGTTCTGTTACAAGTCTGCATTTTTATTCTTATAATAATTATAGGTATCTAGTGTAAAAAAGAACAAAATTCGGGCCCATGAATGGACGGAGTTGCCCCATTCAGAAATAATGTTCCGGTCAAAACCTCTAAGTACGGAATCCTTAAAATCTATCTGAAGCAGAAAAATCTTGAGTTTTCAGAATTCATGAAAAAAAATATTTTCTCACTTAAAATTCTATCGGCTTTTTTTCCGTCGGTTCACAATAAGTTTTATTAACATTACCATTACAATTACAATACTTGGCAAGTTTCATTGCCAATTATCATATACCTACCCGGTTTAATTCCAGATTCTCACGACTTCAGATATTTTTATAGATATTTTGCATTCTTGTTAAGTCCGCAGATTACGTTTGAACGAGCCTCCATCCTGAGTGTGCTTTCCGAAAGGATCTCGTTACCTCGATTTAACTGTCTTGACACATACAAATTTTATCTGCCTTTTTTGCACTGCAGCCTTTGTGAGCAAATTTTATTTTCGCGAAATTAGTCAGTCGGGGCTTATTGTAAACGAAATCCAATTACGTTTGAGCGTTTTAAGGATTCGTGTTTGATGACGGATCCTTTTCGACGTGTAAGAAGTGATATTCGTTATCGGATCTTGGGCCTTTTTATCGTCTTTGTGTATTCAAAATAATTGAATAAAACGAGTTGGTACGAACGCACCCTTTAATTTGTACATAATGGGCTCATGATTAGCACATCGCAAATTAGATACGTATCTCTGATGCGCAAGCGATGCATCGGGCTTACAATTACCGGAGTAAACGTCACTTGTCTTAGCTCGGAACCGGCTTCGTATTGAGATAAAGTAGTAGATTTGTCACTGCACATTAAGATGCCTAAGTGACGAAGCTGTAATTTAAATGACGTACACTTCTTGTTTTAAGGGCTTTTATGAAATGATGTTCTGCCATTTCCATGGTCTTAGTATCCGGATTGGAAACGTTTGGTTGGTTGGATTGTTTCATGAATATTTTTGTTGAACAAAGAAAATTATATTAATTATGTTCCCTACTCATTTATGACCAATTACAACATTGTTATAAACAAGCGAATAGTTCGCTTATCGCATAGGAATCCTGGATGATAGAGTGTGAATAAAGCAACAAATTATGTTAAGTTGATTATTTTGTAAAAGTGAATACTTGAACTAGAAAGGCAAATAGAAAAAGTCTGTAAAAAACCGAACAGTTTTGTATACGCATTAAATATAATATGAAAGATGTCAGACGAAAGTGGAGCTCTCATGGCTTATCTTATGTAGCGTCGGTTTTGCGTTACGGTTTGGTCTTATGGGGAAATTCCACTGATTCACACAAGTCATTTATTATTCAAAAGAGATGCATTCGAGCAATCGCAAAGGCCCTAGAATCACGTAAACCTCTTTTCAAAAAAATAATATACTCACGCTATCATCCCTTTACATTCATAAGGTAGCATGTTTTGTGAGAAAAAATAACTATTTATTTCCTAATGCTTGTGAAGTGTATAACAAAAAATTATTCCAGATATCCTAATAAATTGACTACAAAAATTTTATGATTGGTTGCGTGACAAATGTTTTAACTCTGTTGGAGAATTTTAAAATTTATTTTGGATGTGTTTTGACTTGTTTCTTTATAAAATAATTTTGTTAATTTTGATTCAGTATTTAATGTTGTTATATTTATTGTAATGTTGTTATTTTATTCTATGGACATTTTTTATAATTTAAATTAGATTTTTAGTAATGATTTTAAGTTGTCCAAAAATATGGTTGTAATTAATAATTTAAATGTATTCTGATATAAAATGAAAATTTTTGCCTGTCGTTACAACGACGAAACATGTCTTGTCTCTTGTGCTTACTTATATTTTATAACACCTTTATGTTCACCATGTCTCAAGCAAATAAATTATTCTTATTCTTGAATATCAACAAAAAATACTTTTCATACAAAAGATAAGCACCACTTTAATAACCAAATAATCTTTAGTAGGTTAGTTGAGTTGGAGTGACTTCAGTTGTTCAGTATGACAAACCTTAACTTAGGTATTGAAAAGATGATACTAGAATATTCCCCCAATTAGTACAATTTTCCACTTCATAGCTAGTCATTTAAATTGAATTGCTTTTCTGTTTGAATATAGTACCTAATTATTTTCAAACTTATTATACTGTGCCTCAGCGCATGTGTGGTTAAGCGCTATTAAAGGTGCCTCCGCATGGACTTGTTTTTTACACAGTGAGGCGTGAAGGTTCTTATACCGTTCTTGTCAATCATTCGAAGTCCATCGTTAAAGTCTAGGAGTGCGTTATCTCGTGCCTTTTTACCTATTATTAAATTAACATTCCTTTGCATTTTATATGTACCCCTTATTAAATTGTTAGAAACTCATTATTTAATCTATACAATAGTGCTGGTTCTGTTGTTTACAACTAAACTAATTTAGTCTCAGTATGTCTCTTTCTAACAAAGAACATAAGAAAAGGATGTAAGAAATTAAGTCCTGTCAAATTAGTCCAATGCTTGTTTTCAATATTTTAGTTGCCATCTATCGCGGTTACGTCTAAGTACCCGCAAATGAAGACTACAAAGACTAATTTGACAGCTTTAAATATGTTCTATCCTTTTTCAGTAATGTTTGTAAGAAAGAGATGAGATGTGAGTAAAATTAGTTTAGTGCGATTTACAACAGAATCGGCACCAATTTTTGACATTGAACAAGCGTGTTTTGTTAATTAATTAATTATAATTAATATACCGACGCAAGAGGATGAAATTTTAAACCTACGTTTGTAAATTTAGGAAAAAGTCAGTTGAATCAACGGTAAAGATAGAGGGCAGTCATTGGGAAATATTACATAAATATTTTGTAAATGTATGTATGAGAGGCCTTGTCAGTGTAGTACATGGTATAAAGTGTGGTGAGCGGCCAGTTGAGCAATTTTCACGTCACTGTGCACTTTGTCATTATGCGCCAGGATCGTGACGCCTCAAGACAACTCGCAATTATTATGTATGTATAAGGAATTCTTTCTTACGTCGCACAGGGAATGGAACGCAGTAGATTCCATAATTTTTATTGATGTAACAAATCACGTTACAAATGATGTATCAATGATCTTGTTACCAAATGGGATTTTAGTTTTGTTGAGGAGCAAAAGAGTTGTACTGCATATAAATTTTAATCAGGGAGATTAATAGGTTATGTCTGCAAATGTCCTCGTTTGTGTAACATTTAATTAATTCTAATTGCAGCATTCGAAACATTCAATTTTATCAAGGCATTACACAGAAATGCTAAACATTCTCGACTCCAAAGACGTCGCAATTCCCGAAGTTCACATTATTATAACGAGGCAGCGGCGCGTCGGCGCAGTGCAAAGTAAACTGTGCCCACGGCCGCCCGAATAACCGATACTTTGCAGTAATAGCCACGATCGAGGCATGCGATAACAAGCCGCCGATAGCTGAACCCGTATTTTATTTATATATCAGCTTGCCTCTTTTTCAATAACGCTTTTTCCCTCTCGCAGCGGAAATTTTGCTCTTTTATGGTGTGGGGGTTATGCTTGTTATTTGCTAAAGTAATTATGTGGCTATGATACCGAATATGAACATATAAACTGCCTATCTATGTGACAGTTCTCACAGAACAGAACGTATCTTTAATACCTAGGTTCGCGGTTAAAAAAATAACAATGACATCAATTGTTATAATAGGACGCGCGTACCTTGCGAGAATCATCGAGTTAACCATGATGAATGTAAGCAAAGATACCGTTTTTTTTATTCAATATCTTTCGCCATTCCATATTTGTAAATACTAGACTTGCCCCCACCATTTAGCTAGCACACAGAAGCGGCGTTTGTATGTTGTATGGGACATTGGGAACCATGACTGTTCGTACATAATAGAGCCGGCGCGTGGATTCCCCCCACATAGCTTTTCTAATACCTATAGTCTATTTCAAATAACATGAGTTCGGTGACACATGGTATTTTATTAAATTTCTCAATGGTTAATGTTCATTTCGATATAATAAAGGAATACTATGATAGAGCTAGGTTTCACGAAATATTGTGAATATTATTTCAGAGTAATCAAATGGAATTTCACTAGATATTGGTAAAAAACCCTTGACCTTGACGACTCATCCTATGTGAAATAGAGTATAGTTTCATTATTCTATGGATACAACCTAGCTACGTAATTTTTACAAATCCTAAGTTTGGTTTTACATGCTTGCAATAATACAGGCAACTACATTTGTCTATCGTAGCAAATGCGACCTAAATCTTAAAATCTACGGTAGTTAATTCAAATTATTATTTTATTTTTTAAATAAAAATGAGAGCAAAGTTTACATTTACATATTGCATTTTAGGGTATCGGTTATTTCTTGTAAGTTCTTGCAAAGCTCAGTCCGAACAAAAAAAAACCTTTCAGCGCAATAAACTGCGTAGTTAGCAAATAAAATATGTTAACCACACATAACATTTTTTGTTTTTAAGGGTAGTATGTAGGCTAGATCGCGCGCCAAAACCAGCATTCATTTGTTACTTTGCAGTTGTGGTACAGGCACGCACACATGCATCAAATTCAAACTTGACGTTGCGTCAAGTTAGGTACGTACCGCATAACGTGGTACCAGCCGATAAAATTCCAATATTATTAAGTAACATTATATTTAATTTTCTATTTAAATACCTTTTCTAGTGGCTTATTTAAATAAGCGCAACCAAAGTTTACATAATTATTATGCAGAATAGATTCACTACTTATAAGCAAAGGAAATTCAGTGCTATGCCTTATATTAGTACTTTGGGGGTACTTACGTTAACGTTTTTTGAAGAAGTAGGTACTAATCCATAGTAACTCTGTTTGTTTAATAAGTAATCATAATAAATAGTAATAAGTTTAGTCATAAATAATAATTAAATAAAATAAACATCCTGGGACATTCCTCACATACGGTCATCTTATCCCAAACTAAGCTGAGCTTGTACTATGGAAACCTTTTTGTTTGTAAATACATAATTACACCCAGACTCAGGACATACAGACATATTCATGCACACAAATGCATATCCTGGGTGAAAATCAAACCCACGACCAGCACCGCTATAGGTGGAATCATAATCAACTGCACCCACTGGCCCATTTGTTTGTTACGCTTTCACGCCTAAACCACTGAACCCATCGCATTGAGATTTGGCAATCAGATACCTATGGTATAGAGAAGGGTATAGGCTACTTTTATCAAGAGAACGCGGGTGAATCCACGGGGTACAACTAGTATCATATAAAAAGGTAAAGTTTGTAAGTTGCATGTACGAGGCTTTGAAATTACTAATCCGATTCTGAACATTCTTTCACTAATAAGATAAGATAAATATGCTTTATTTGTACACCATATAATAGAAGACGAAACAATACAAAAAAGAAGAAGTGATACAAAATAAGCGGTCTTATCGCTTAAGCGATTTCTTTTAGACAACCTTTGGGTAACAGGATATATGAGAATATGAAAGGTTTAACACATAAGAATACACTTTCATAACGTGAAAATAACAGCTCTAGAAAAATACAAAGAAAGGCAGGAAATGAGGAAGTTTATAGCGTGTGATAGCGTGAAATAACAAGAGTTTAAAAGAGTCTAACGTCGGGGCCCGTCTTATAGTCTGAGGGAGAGAGTTTCAGAGACGTACAGCTTGGATAGTAAAAGATTGGGAATAAGAGTGAGAAGTGTGACTGGGAGTTTGGAAGTTAAGTTCCATGGGACTATGAAGAAGATGATGTTGAGGTGTAGTACTCGAAGCGTTCCTTGAGATAGCGAGGGGCTTTAGGATTAAATAAAACAATGCATAAGAGTGGCAATTTGTGTGTATTCCGCCGAAGGCGGATAGGAAGCCACTTGAGTTGTAATAGGAAGCTACATTATCCTCAAATGCTATAGGCTAATTTTCAATATATTTGCAATATAAATATCTTGTAGTACAGTGCCTAATTAAGCCAGTGCGAGGCCCTTAGCAAATGTTATCAAGGACCTTCGGCTCAAGTTATCTACTTTAATGGTTTATGTGCGAATCTAGCTTTCAGATTAAAAGAGATGGTTGTACAGAGACGTTTCACGACTTCATTACTCTTTTAAAAGATTTGGAAGCCATTCTATATTATGTTATTTTATTTTATTATTATGTTATTTTTATATTATTATACTATTGGCCATGCAGCGGTTCTATCCCTTACTTTGTATAATTATTAGTATACGCGAACGCAGGCCATTTAACGTGGGCCGTAGCCATTTATCCTGCAATGGCCAATTCAGTACTGGATACTTCATAATTAGCTAACGAACATTTGTTAAATTCGGTATAGCGGCTTTCCGCAGGGTAAAACAACGTTAAACTGTCGCTTCGGAAATGCCCTGTATGAGGAGAAGAAGCGACGCAACAAACTCCTCACGGGCCCAATGTGTTTATTGTCGTAATATTACAATTAAATAATCACTTCACTGCACTTAACACATGTATAGTCTTAATTATAGGCATCAGAACCGGGTCTAACAATTATTGCACTGAGATGTGTACAGCTCGAGCGCTTGTGATAAACTAACTGATAAACAATGAGGCTCAACACTAATTAAACCAGGACAAAATGCTCATCCATGATCAGATTAAAATCACGGAACTTCATACACCCAGCAGGATAGGAAACCAAAAAAAATACTTTCGGGAACACAAAAAGATATGTTATCCTGGATGTTTCTCATCCCATTAACCAAGATACTTAAGTTTTCAAACACACATCTGACATACAGTCCCATATATTATGGCCATGTTACGGTCCTACAGTACACCAAAATCCAAACCTAGAAAACAGATATTTACTTTAAAAATCTATCGGCGCATGATATAGAATATTTTGACTACTATAATAAAAACCTTGCTGATGTTGTGCCTGAGGCAACCAAATTTACTCTTGAATAATAACGAAGAACAAGAAATATGTAAGCATATACCGAAGCTGAAATGGACAAGGAGCCTCTCAACCACAGAAGCTATACCCGTGCATGGAGGAGGTTAATCTAATGAACAACAAAGAAATAACAAAATCCAACCCAGGAACAAAAAATCAAAATAAGAAAGAAGACAAAAATACCCCAGCACTCAACATACATCAACGCTCATCCCTCATCTATAGGCTGAACAGTCGGTCGATTGTGGTCAGCTGGTTGCGGTTAGCTGGCCGTCCTCTTCCACCCCAGAGCGTGTCACTCCTATATAACACGCACTCCTTGGTTTCTCCGTAGCTATTCCGATACAACTATTCAGGTACCAGTCATTATAAACTAAGTTAGTTACATGGTGGTTGATGTTTGAATGGTTGTATAGGACATGGGTCGTTGTACTGGCTGGGAGTAGTGCTAATCATCATCAGCATCATAATAAAATGTATTTCAAATAATAAAAACGTGTTTCTCGTATCGAATGACAAAACTTATTGAACAACATGGTATATTAGCTCTAGATATAATGTTATATATGATGCACCGGTGGCGAGATATCGAATTTTTATTAAAATGGATAATGCTCACAATGACTTTTAGGCGTAGCAGAGTGTGACGACGAGAATTAAAAATTATAAGAATTTATATTGTAAAGATTTGCAAAGAGGCTTATTAAGTTATGCTTAATAAAATAAAACCTACAAAGAAAATATCTAGTAACAATAATAGCTTTATAGTTAAAGAATATAATATAAGAACAGTGAATTATTTACAAATGGCCGTATCCATCGATATAATTGTATTCTACTAGCATTCTACTATATATACACAGCGTTCCCAATATTCACTCGGTTCGAATTAACTGAACTGCGTTCCGATCACCTTATTTTAGTGTGCCTTCGACATTCATGCTTTGTGGGCGCGTACGGAGTGGCATTAATAATACAAGAAATCAAAGTCAAGTTAACTTATTTGTTTTTCAAGTGAATAAATAGGTAATAATATCGTAATATCACAATAGAAAAAATATTTCTTCATTTAAATGCCACGACTGCGGTGTAAATTCTATATGAACGACACGTTGAACGAAAGGCGTAGGCGCTATGAAATTCATTGGCGCTTAAGATGTTTTTAATCCCGCTGTCATCAAGCTCGACGGATTTTTTGTTCGGATCGTGAAATCTAATAAAATACATATATTATATCGATGGCCGTATCCTAACCGCCGCACGATTAAAAATATAATCTTATTTATATTGTATTAATAAGACTAGTCTATCTATAAGCAAGTAACAAAATAAGCAATCAATGCCTGAGAGGGAGAACAAGGAAAATATTTTGGCATACGGGACATTTTCAAAAAGACTAAGGACGTATCAACCAATCATGAAATTGATACCGATTACCATAAGAACAATACATTTATCAAAATGTCCATGGTGTATTTCATAACTCTAATAATGTAAAAAATAAAAATGCACTTATTATGTTCTTTTTGACAAGCGCATGTATACAGATATATGGATGACGTAATTTCCGGTGTCAATAAAAAGCGACGTGGTGTCACCTTGGGACACTGGGGGGAACTGAATATTTTCGCGATTGCGTCTTGTATATAAAGCTTCACTTGACATTACATAGAAAAATGTATGGACAAATGGCGTCGCAAAATTGATGCTTATTAATAAATAAATTACGTTATTCTCGTACAAAAAAGTTAAAATGTGGCCCACGGATCTGTTGTACATATATTTGTGATTCGATTTAATATAAATTTATTACAAAAAGGATTCTTATTTTGATGTTATCACTAAAGAGGAAAACCTCGATTTTATGATTTTTGTAATATTCATAAGGTTTTTGCTATTTATAAAAGTAAAATTAAAAAAAAGGGCCAACACCGATCTGTTAATTGGTGTCTTGGCTTTATGATTATGTTCATATAATACTATTTCTTTCATGTTTTCATTCATAAACCACTAAAATAGCGAACCCTGTTTATGACGTTTAGCTTACATACCGCCCTTAAGTTTGACGTTATTTTTAGTTCAATTAAACAGCGTCATTGTTTCAGTTGTTTTATCCCATTGTGTTTTCAGTGTTGAATATTATTTTCAATGTTTCCATTTCATTTGTAACGATCGGGGAAAGTATGTGTAGATGCGACGCGTCGCGCGTCGCTGTGGTAGAGGCGACGGCGCGGGGCGGGCGGGTGCTGGCGATGCCCCGGGCGCGGCTTCATTAAGAAGCGAGCCGCGATGGCATTGTTAACGTTTTTAATTCACGTGTCCAGTGCACGCGCCGCCTTCCCCCGTGCCCGGAGACTGCTGGGAAATCTCGCTGGAAAATTAACGCCACAATTTCTACACCTTTTTTTTCTCGTTTGCGAGGCGCTTCCATTTTATTTATTTCACGCTTCGATCGTAGCGCGGCGTTTAGTTAGAGTTTTTATTTTTATTTTGTTACAAACTTTTGTAATTTCCGCTCGTTGTTTTACCTCCCATTACACACATTTCCAGGCTTAATTTTATTTTAATCATAGGTAATTTTGATTTCTCTTCTTCTCGTTTTTCTCTTCTTTTCGATCTTTGTTTTAAAAGTGATTTCCATTGAAGATTTAGCGCCAGAAAAGCCGAGAGGTCATCGAACGAATAAAAAATATAGCTTACATCCGTTTTGTTTAGATAGAGGTTAACACCATAAAAAGTTAATTGTTTTGATTGCCAATACACAAACACGTCCGGTCGACTGTCTGTTGTAAGTTATCGCCTTAGAAAAGCGTCCGATCTTAATTAGTTTTCAGGTCTTTGAAGGCGCCTAGTATGATACAATCTCTCCCTTGCTACAATTTGTTTTCCTTTGGCACATGACACAAAAAACAAATACCTTTTTGTTTCATCGAGTTTTATTTGGATGTTCCCCGGTGATGTATGGTGATTGGCTCCCTTGTCCCAGCGCCCGTGTATCTTATTTATCATCATGATAATTCCCCCGGCGTATGCTCGAGAAACAATATTTGAATGGCCGACGCGTTTTCGTGCTTGACGTTTTGAATGTTTATTGATTAGATTTGTTTTAAAACAAATTAAACCAGCACGCCGTCGGCGAATTTAATTAAAGCTGTCAGTACGTCGACCTGTACAATCCGAGGCGCGATATCTATGCACTATCTGATTTTTTGTCGTGGCTTATACAATGCTATGAGAAATGTTCTATTGTTATAACAGTAAGATAACACGTCCTTACTTTGTAAGTTTAACAGAGTTACGATGATTCGTCATTTCGGCGATGGGTTATGATGTTCGTAAGTCGGCGTTCAGTTGGTTTTTTGCCGCATCCGTGATCCTTTCGTCCAATTTAATATTTACTGCTTGTCAAATATTGTTCAGCTCGCTACGCCCTCTCCGGGCGATTCTCACTTATTATTTTTATTTACATGCCGCTTGTCGAAATTTGTTTTTTACAACTGCAATTTGTAAAGGCTCTGCTTGTTGAAATAATTGTAGAATAACGAGCGCGTGAGTGTCATTAAGTAATTTCTTGTTTGAGTAAGGCAAAGCATTGAGTAAAAAACTCTCGTTGTAAAAGTTTTTTATAATTGAAGAAAACAAACGGAATTTTTAATATATTAACGATTTAACGATTCGGATTTTATATTTTTTTTTAGCCACGATAAATTCAATCACTGTTGATTCCATATTCCCAGCACTAGCATCAGTTTCAACTTGCAATTATCTTATGGCAAAGTCAAAGTCATCTATTCGGTTTAGCCAGTTCATTAATTAAATAAATAAAAATAAAATGAAGTACTTACCAGCCTTCAAGTGAAAATAACCGACAAAAACTCAACTAACTCAACCGATTTGTCCGCGTGAAGGGTGATAGATAAGGACAAACTTGGGCCGTCATCTTGTCTATTAAAAAAAAGGCAAATAAGTTACACAATAAGCATAAACGCCAAATAGCGACCAGAAAGTAATAATCAGAGAGCTGCGACTGGCTTTTGTATCAGCATGAACAAGGATCACTTGTGAAGAGTGCAGCTACTTCCAGATATCTCTTATCTTCTTGTGATAACCTCTTTCTATGGAAATAATAACCCTATTACTACATTTTTTGTCGCCCGTGTCCATACAACCATCATACACAACAAAGCATACATCCATACGAGTTTATAAAAGGTTTTTCATTCCATTTTATATTTCCGAACATCTCATGCGATGGTCGAAATACAGGCAAAGAGTCCGCGGTCCGTCGATAAACAGACGCACAGGCCGCGGCAAATTGAAATCCGACCGAGTGTGAAATGACTCCGGACCGACTTCCTGTCAGTACTCCCGGGTTCCCGACGTTTCTAATACTTCGCCTCTCTGAATTTTAACGGTAGGTATATAACTGTGATTGTTCTTTTGAACATCAAAACGATGTTTATTGACAGGATATTGTGTGGAGGGAGTATGATGGACGCATTAAAGGTCTGTTTGCCTTTTGTTAAAAATCGTTTTAAATTTTATATCGGAAGATATTTCAAATCATTTAAGAATTTTATAGGTACTATAGTGAAATTACCTGTAATATATTAAAATAATAATTCAAAAACCTCTTCTCACACCTTTAAATTTTCAATCTTAAATATAAGCAGGTAATAGCATATGAGTCTGAGTGTGGTTCACCTTTATAGACGAAGTTCTAATAACGCCATCAAAATTTAATGGGGTGTGAAATCGCGGCGAACTTTTCCGAATGTCGTAATGAGACTGGCAATTTGTTTTTCCTTACAAATGAGAGTCGTTCTCACCTGGTTGGCGCAACAGATGGGTTGTGGTACAAGTTTTAACGTTTTGTTCTATTTTTGTAGAGTATTAGGCAATATATGTTTGATGTGCATTTAGGTTTTAATTGCTTAATTTAAGATGTAATTTAATTAGTATGATATGTTTTCTTTTTTGTTAATTAATTATAATTCGTAATTTAAACCAAAAAATATGAGTAATATCTACATAATCTACATCTACACTAATAATAAAGAGAGAAGATTTAGATTTTTTTATTTTTCTTTGTAATTAATGAACTCAACAACTACTGGCCCAATTTTAAAAATTCTTTCACCAGGAGAAAGCTAATTTGTCACAGAGTAACATAGGTTATATATATATATATATGTTATGTATGTTTAATCGATGTTTAATCTTATTATAAATATGTTATGTTAGTAGTAAATTGTAGCAATAAAATCGCGTATATAATGAAAATACCCATATAAAAATATTGTTTTCATTTAAATACTATTTACTTAAGTAAATTTCAATTCTAAGATTGTTATTTTGCTTTATACGCACTCTTAAGGCGATTATCACACTGCCACGCGCGTACTTGCGGGAGTGCAGATCTGCATCATCGTGCGGGTTTTATATGCACTTACGCTCGTAGTTGCGTTTTGTGGATTCACGGCGGCTTTGACCCATTCCATACAAAATCACGCACGGCACTACGAGACTCGGTGTGCCATACCTTGCGTCTATTAATATTAATTTATATCACAAAAACGCAAGCTTACAATTAAATAATTAGGTGAGTCTAACCCTGGTTAAAATTATGTTTTGGATGCATTTCATAGTTCTCATCTCTCATCACTCGTACCGCACGCTAAATCCTTCCTCCAAAGCGGGTCCCGCTGTAGGGTTCTCCACTCCAACTCAACAATCATTGTCGTCACCCCGAGGTGTCGCTTGTGCCGTCGCCGGGTCTCGCTTAATTATCTCAGCGAGTGTCGCTTTCGCTCACCCTACAGTCGCTCACTTTGCCTCTATTGTCGTCATCGACCCTCATTTTCGCTGCCAGAAGGGTTACTGCTATGCCATTTTAATCTAGATTATGTTAATAATTTATTAACTTTCTGGTTTCAATCAGTCTATACCTTCTTATGGCGGAAATTTGCTATTTTTATTAATATCAGTATCTATATTTACTTTTTAAATCTTCATACTCCTATAGTACAAATCGATCATCTGCAAGATTATAGCACTTTCAAAATGTTCTCGTAATTTATCACTGAGACAAAATCATCGCAGATGATCACCCTACCCTACACTAATTGTCTCCATAAAACGTTGTCGTCGTTTAGATAAAGATGTGGGCCGTTTGATTGCGTCTCAATTTCGGGCCTTTTGATGGATCACAGTTTCTATTAACGCTGGGAGTGTCTTAATTTCCACATAGTTGTGGTCTAAGTGGTATAAGAGTGGTACGGTTGGTTCTATCAATCAACATTGGACGGCGCCAGTCGACAAGGCGAGTTATCGCTACAAAGTGGCATCGATTGATTACGTCGCGACTAGCACCTCTTATCGCGCTAATTACCGCATCTTAGAACTCTTTTTGGTGGGAACTAAAAGTAAGTGAGGAGCATCATATTTCGTAACAATATACCTTTGTACCTATTATGTATAGAACCTGACAGTAAGTAAGACAAACAATGAGCAGATTGGCTTAACTTTATTTCATTTGAACCTAAGAGATATAATTTTCCTAAAATACTATTTACCTTATATTCAGTCATGAAATGATTATTTATACGGGATCCAGAAAGGTATTTAAATATTTAAGTACAATATTTTAAGATAACTCGAGTTGATGTTACAGTCAATAAATAAAAAATATAGGCAGTGCAATTCTGCCCTTTTTTAAGCAGTCGCTGTTCTCGTGAACTCAATCAAAAGAATGCTCATTTAAAAATCGTTAAAAATGCAATTAAAGCAAGTTAGCGTGGCATTATAATCCACGTCCGTACTGTTACTTTGTTTGCATCTCGTCGTAAAATATGCCTCTCGACTTTAAACTTTACCCACTGTACCCCCTGCCACGATGTCGGCCTTAATCACTCATTTTATGTATCTTTTATGATACGCACTAATGAAAGTATCCATTCGAAATTTTTATACGCCTCCTGCATATAGAGATGTAAAATATTGTCAAAATTTTAAGGATGTAGGTAATAAAATATTTGGACTTGTTATTCGGAGAATTCACGACGATTCAAATGTTTTTTTTCCTACAGTGATCAGACAGAACTAAGAGAATCAAAAATCAATCGGCAATTAATTCTTAGACCTAATATAGGATCGAATGGGTAGACTACTACATTGAGAAGTAAAGATCCGTTAGGTCATCGTGACTAAGGAACGCGTACCTACTGCTCTCCGCATGGTGCAGGGATCTGTAGATGTTGGAAACTGGTTTTTAATGTATAACATCTCATGATGTTAAAAAATATGTTGACAAAAATTTTGAAATGATATTCATAAATAATGATGGATAAGAAAATTTAGATAAAACACACAAAATACTTAATAATTATGATAATATGAATAGGTAATGGATATATAAAAAAAATACACTGCATGCAACTTGAATCAACAACAGTGTAGAGCTCAGTGTACGACGCCGGCCGTGTTTAATGCACTTCACTGATTTTCAGCTGACTCCCGTTACTAATGTGCCACAAATTGATCGTACACAAAAGGAAAAAACAAACAACAACAGTTCACAGCAAAACACAACAATGAAAACTAAAGGAAAAAATATCCCAAAATAGAAAGTAACAACAAAAATACAATGAAGTGTAAAACCGGGCCATAAGTACCTATGTAATATAAGATAACACACATAATACATAGCAAATAAAATAAGTAAACGATACAATACATTAATCAATCTCTATCTATTAATTGTAGTTTTTAAGTATTCAAAAAGCTTTGAATACTTAAAAACTCATACGAAGGTTTTCAAACGAAGTGGCAGACCTACTTAAAATTTCCTTATTATTTCTTATTCCTAAACCATCCCTGTCTCCTTCATGTATTTTTCTCCTGTAGGATATGTACTATATTCTATTTCTCACCATTTTATTTTTTTATTTATTTTTCGTGATTTTCTTATTATATTATTTTCATAAGTGCGAGTGCTTGGAGAAACAAGTTAGTGCGATGTAGGTTCTGTAATTTAATCCTGTAACTTTGGTAAATAGTGGCGTCATCTATCCATTGGTAGTGTGTTATTTATTTAATTGGGTTGTTGATAGATGTGGCTACAAAGATGATAGTTTTTCCTAGGGAACCGAATAATGAATGAGCTTCCGTACATGACAAAATAAAGTAATACGACCTGAGTAAATAAGATTTTTATAATCTCTGATTGAATGGGTAAAAAAAGATTTCCCAGCGAGCTTGCTTATGTTTTAAATCACTTTCGTTGTATTTCGCGGTCAATTTCTCGGTTGAATATTTCACTTCAAATTCGGCATTTCTAATTTAACTTGAAGATGGTATACTCAGGCGTAAAATTGTAGGACAAGACGGGATGATTTTCGCGTCATCCAGACATAAAGGGCGTAATTGTTGCGCATCGACTGGAACTAATACGGCAGAAATGGAACGAGATAGGAGCTAAGAAGGATCGTAGAATATAATTTATCCGCGACGGTAGAACAAAGGGCGGGTCACAATGGAACAAAAGAAGCGCCCGGAACGATCCCGGTTTGTTTTCTGACGGAAGCCTAATATAGGGAATCGATTGGTCTTAGCATAGAGTCTGCGAAGGGAGCGTTTCCTTTGCATGATAAAAACAAATCTTATAGACTGTGTCAAATTGCGATACGTGATTTTAAAGACTTGAAAAAAGTTAATTAAAGGCTGATGAGCAGCCAGACAATCTACCTGTGGTGATGCGAGTGTCAATAGGCTAGGTGACCGCTTATCATCAGGTGGGCCATATGCTTGTGTGTTACGTTAGTACTCATAATATGTGGCTTGGCCGTTTCGCTACTACAAGAACTTTTGTACTACAGAAAAGTAATTAACAGTGAATAAATTTTTCACCTTACGCCCATGTGACGGTAGCGAAACGGCCAAGCCAAATATTTTGACTAAGGTGTAGGGTTTGTGAAGTTAGGGCTTGTAGAGTTAGGGCGTGTAGAGTTATAAGCTTGGCTCTACATGAGATCTAATAACTTTTTGACAGTGCGAGCCATATAGTCTCGTCTTGGCATCATTTTACATGAAAATGTTTTTCGTGGGATCACTATTTTGTCCCTCGCCGAAATCTCAAGTTCATTGTACACTCACTCAACACAAAGGCTTTTTTCACGGCATTTGATGGAATGCGGCACTATCAATTACTAAACTTATAATTTATCCATTTTATCCGAGAATATTTTAATCTCACAGCTCGGGGGAAGCATCTAGCATCAATTACTACCGACCGGAAGTGACTGCGAGTATTAATTATTTATTTTACCTATATTTTGACAAACATACATAAGTCTTATGTAGGTATGTTTTTCAAAATATAGTCAAATATGTAAATCAGCTTTAAGACTTTAAAAAAGTACGTAATGTTTTTACATAACGTACTTAAAGACTAAAGTGCAGTGATATACACTCAATCAGCTTCTAGCTGCATGTGTATCATAAATAAATAAATAACTTTCATACCTGGTATCTGTAAATTGGCTGTCGAGCAACCAGCTCGGTCAACCTGGTACTTATTTGTAATTTTTCAATCAATACAACTCATGGATAAATAGTAGTTAAGGCAACATGTTGAAGTTTCAGTAAAAAATACTTTGAGGAGCTTTGGCTTACCGCAATTAATATGGATAAAGTTTTATCAATAAAGTATCGAGGTCTCTGCCAGCGATGTTAGACGTCAATTTTCTATAAATCGGTGGATAGGTGACAGAGAGCGGCGACGCGCGCGATAACACGACCCCCTGTGACTAGTCTCCGAGCAGCGTGCTCCACACACCCCCACAATTTTTACATTCAGACGCTGATTTTACGTTTTCGAAATTCAAACTTATATACGTGATCCGAGTGCAAAGTTTGTATCGTTCAGACACTTCGTTTGATATTAAAATTGCACGAAACAGGACTTTCCTCACCACGCTCTAGCTGTAAGTCTGGATCAACATGCCCTGAGCAGGGATTAAACTTGCGAAACTGGCCTTTTTGCCTTTTTAAAGATTCTGTTTATGTGGAAATAACGGTACTTACGTTAAACTTTGGTGTGGAGAGGAACCTATAAAATTAGTTAGTTTTTTTTACGTCTCGGGAGTTGGTTTAGAAAAAATATATGTACTGAAATTATAAATAAATTTAAAGTAGTAATACTTTTACGAGGCAGGTGAACTTGTTATCTAGCTCGTTTTTGCATGAATAATATGTAGGGCGTATGTAAATAGAACGATATAAATAACAAGTAAACAAATAAACTGAGGCAGTCGAGAATAAATTTAAAATAGCAAATATTTTCCACCCTATCATTTTAGTCGGTCGTAACTCGAAAATTTATGTTTCTCGAGTTCGATGCCTATAATTTTACACCGACGTGGATTATTGTTTAGTAATAAGAGCTTTATTTCAAGTATACTAAAGTGAATTGTTTATTAATTGCGTCGTAAAAGCTCGAGCGGTTCGAGTAGTTAATTCGCCGATTACACTTATGTAATTTCCGAGAAAATATACACCAGTCATTTTAATTACAAAGAAATTGATATTCGGTTATGGTAAAGTTTATATGCAACTCATTTACGAGTGTATAATTGGAAGCAATTAAGTAAAAGTAATTCAGATGAAAAACAATAACGTTTATGGTCCAGTTACGTTATAAAAAACACACAATTATCGCGTTATTTATTTAATCAAAAGTACCCAAGGGAACCGTGTGATGTTGCGAACTAAGATAAAGTGGCTCGAGGAGCGCGTGACGCCGTGGCCAAAATACACCCTACGATAGCCTCTCGTGCCTCCAGTTACGGGTAATACTCAACTGAGGCATGATGGCCTAACTATTTACTATTCATTATTATCGGATTACAGGCGAATAGATACGCTCGACCGACGCTCGGCCAGCACGAACTTGAAGCAGATACGAGACCTAAAGCATTCAGACTCGTTTCGCCCGGGCCCTCTAAATCTTTCAAGATTATTCTGTTACACTTATTCAGTTTATTATCTTCCACGACACTGCATGCTTGGATAATTAATTTAAAAAGTTTATTTTCTGGTCTCGTGAGAAATGTTTTAGCTTTGATCCCATGCACTGATCTCTTAAAATCTGAGTAACTCTAGAAACAATGGTTTTGAATTATGGTGACCGTTAAGATCTGGTTTATTTGACCCTTATTTATTTTACCTATAGATACCTAAGGCTGTTAATTAAAAGAGTCACAGTTTGGCCCCATAAGGCACCACCGTGGCCACTCTATCTTGGCAATCTGGTCGTCGTAAATAACCCATCGGGCCGCACGACGTCGTCGGAACGTCTCCGTTTCGTTCATAAATCTTGTTAATGAGCGACGCAGATCGTGCGCGGGATTAGATCGCAGGTCTTAAAATGATAGTGGTTCTCTTGTCACCTAAAATACATGGAGAAAAGCTAATTTTTATGGCAGATTTTCTTTGCGTGGGCGTATTGAAACAACATGAATGTAGGATATTTAATAGTAACCAAATTTGTCACCATTTCCTGTGAAGAAGAACTAACGCAATTATAGTATTTTTTAATCGATGATAAGCTATCATGTGAGCGTGTTAGTATCGTATGTTGTGACGAAGTATTGAGTTTAAATCCTGCAAGAGCCTTTCGTGATGGAAGAAGTAGAGAGGAAATCGTAGCGCAGTTTAAGAGCAGTCTGTATTACGCGTCTAGCTGGCTACTGACCCCAGGATGAAAATATTTCGCCAGGCACCTATCAGTGAGTTCCAGCAATTGCACTTGAGAACCAGTTAATTTATTTATTCCGTCAGCCATTTATTTATTTATTGCTTACCCAGTAAATTTTCGAATTATGGATCTAGTATTAATTTTTTTTGACTTACAAATTACTGACAGGCTCTAAACCATGTTATATGAATAATTTTAACAAATTCAAAATTTTATCTCGAATAAAAAATACAAAGATTAAATCATTTTTTCGCGATTTCAGTGGTTTTTTTTAACAACAAAGTCTTACATAAATATCATATTCATAAATATTCAATAAATAATCAATTGAGCTTCAGTTTATTTGAAATATTGACAACATATTGGCTCTCCTGGTATTGCTAAAGCCCATAGCGACGGAGACCAATAACCATCAGGTTAACCAGTAGTGCAATTCTGTTCTTTTTTGACAGCTGACGACGACGACGTCCGTCGTCGCGGTCTATTCTCTATACATTCGTAGTGCGGTGCTACATTTTTCAATTGGTCAATTAATTAATGTTTAATTTTAGGAAGCTCCTATTAAGGTCGTATTATGTATCCATTATAAAAAAAACCTGTCACTTTGTGGATCACTTTCATTTATGATAGTTTCTGTGTAATGTTATGATATTTGAAGTAAGTATGTTTTATTACAAATTATTTATTATAAATCCAAGACTGTTCTTTGTCGAAATCAGTCAAAAACAAAGGCCCAGTTCAGCAGAGGACATCTCGTGACAGAATATGATGATGATACTAATTTTATAGTGGTTACAGAGTTGGTATACATATTTCAGATATCTGCAGCTCAGATAAGTCATATTATGGGCATCCTTAAATCAGCCAATGATGAAGATATCTTTGAAAAACGTCGTCAAGCTCGACAGTTGGGACTTTTGGCGAGTAATTCTTTAACTATTCTTGTTGAAATAAACATTGATTAAATTGTGCACAGCACTACAAAGTCAATGCATTTTTATTTACTGGAAATGCTAAAATTCTTCCAAATTCTATATACAAGTCTTTGATATCTGGCTTATTTTTATTATTCCTTATAAAAAAATACCTCGTCAATTTAGTAGTATGTACTTACATACGAGTATGTTATTAAACATTATTCGTGAAAAAATGTTAATTGTTTCAATATTTTCAAAATATGGGCGCTATATCTAGCTTTCTTTTTGTGAAGTTTAAGTCGTAATATTAAGATAAAGTTAAACCAATGAATAGCCTTCATATTAAACCTTTAAAATTGGTATATTCAGTACATTAAAGTTAAACTAAAATATGAAATAAAATTAGCCTTTATCTAGTTTCCATATCATAAGTTTGCTTAGCTTGGGATTACGACTCAGATCATTAAAATAAATGAAATCCACTCGCAGAGCGCAGTTGATGTTTACAATACACCTTCCAGCCCATTTTAATTCTTTTGACCTATTCAAGTATTCAATTGTTTCGACATGCAATAGTCGGGGAGGTACTGATGCATTTTAGGTAGTATTAATACGCCGATCGATGGCCATCTTTTTCAATAGATCTTGAATGACTAATATGTGAACCACGCATCAGCGATGCACCCGCGGTGGGTTTAGGATTGGAAGGTTACGGCAGGGGTAAACTTTTTTTTTTACAAATTCATGCGAGCAGCTGACGCGTGTTCCCCCCTCCACCATGCAGCAGACGATTTTTTTGAGCTCAGTATTATGTCAAATACTTATGAAACAAGTTTGAGCCGGCGTACTATGTCTTTTTTTTACTGGGAGTGGCTGATGACGGATGTAGAAGACTTGAGCACTTACTTGAGCAGACGGTCGGTTCACTTATTAGTCATATAAGATCAACTATACATTTCAACGTCAGCCGGCTTACTATGACTTTTGTGTTTGCAACGCTACCTCCCGGACTAACCGTCACAACGGAGTCGTCGTCGGTTGCTGTCAAAAACGTTTCAGAATACCAAAGCAGCTGTGGTTCAATGACATATAAGCATTCTGACGTAAAAAAAAATTATGAATTCTGCCATAAACTCAAAAATATGACACTCATATATATAGGTGTAAATGACGACCTGAATCTGAAACCCAGACTCGTTGGCCATATCTGCCCAAGTCTTTGTCTGTAAAATATCGTTAAATAAATGAACGAGCGCAGTAATGTCCTTCAGATTCAGGCGGACGAATGCTACAGAAGCCATATTTAATATGAAATCGTAGTACAATTGATGGAACATAATAATTCAATTAAACAATCGTAAAAATGCGTTGTAATGGGAATGCGGTTGTAATTATTTTGCTTAATAACTTACAATTCGAAAACCATAATGAACTTTTACCGAATAATTTGTTTTCGTTATTTGAACAGTTTTATTTTTTGCTGTATAATAATATTAAACTTATAAAAAACTCGCTGTCCCCCGCGGTTTCACTCGCGTTCCCGGGATAATAAGTAGCCTATATCCTTCCCCATACCATAGGCGATAGCTTTTTCCATGCGGTTTTATCTTATATTTTTCTGGGATAACCATATTATTTCAGGGTATGTACATATATATCTACCTTAGAATATATGTTTTATTTCACCTATATCTATCTATATGCTAAGTTTAATCGTAATACGTTCAGCCGTTTTTGCGTGATAAAGGCACAAGTCACAAACATCCAAACATTCACTAGGGTAAATTCTGTACCTTAGAACGACCGGTTGTCTTGTTATTGCCATACTATTATCATAATATCCAAAAGAGTCGTATATACTAAATTTAAACTGAAGATACATTGCGAGCTAATAAATTACAGTAAAACCCAAATACGCCCATATCAAACAGCAATGTATTACGAATTAGGCTCCACAGATTGGAACATGTATGGCCGGCTTAACATGCGGTGAATATCTAGGGAAACAAAGACGATGTCATCCTATCCGAAGGCGCTTAATACAAGCGAATAGGTAGGCCAGGTAATCTGGCTTAGGGGAAAAGGATTACAAGGTAAAAGCCTAATGCTGCGTACGTCTCTACACCACCGTTACTTGATCCTGCGCGTCTTAGTCGGGGTTCTCTTGCAAATTATTGTTCACGCCACAATAGGCGACGTTGGCTGAGGATGTGTAAATAGTATTGCAACTAGGGAGCTAGAATAAAACAGTAGTCATATTCTGTAGGGCGATTACCTAACTTAATTTCAATGAAATTCAGATTGAAATAGCCTCTGAATCGGTAGAAATATTACAAAATCGGAAAAGGTTCCATTTCTAATGAACCACTGTTTGTATTTGCAGTTATCAGAACGTAAAAAAGTTATCAGAAAACCGCTATATTGAACCGATTTCAATTCGAAAATGATTGAAATTTAGTTACGTAATCGCCCCACAGATAGACATACTGCCCGATAATGCCTCGATAGTATTATGTAACAATGTTGTTTCAGCATTTTACTTCTAACTTATTGCCACTTTTTTACCTATTGTTTTATTACCGTTTGCTAGGATATAATAATGAAGTACTCACTGTTTGAATTTTATGGTCCTTGATTCTTGTGAAAATTATATCTCGAATAGTTTTCAAAAACTATATGTAGTTGCTTTACCATAATTTGCATATACTGTGTAGTGACACTGTATAGAGTAACAGAGCCCAACAATGCATAGTCGGGTCTCGAGCCTTAAAAGACGAAGTGGCATTATTAATGGGGGGAGTCGATAAGAGCATCGGCATGCGGCAACAATGTTCCACCGGCATACTTGTTTGCGTATACGGGAATCAATATCTAATTGTCACTGGATTTGCTTAATTCAGTTTGAGGAATTAGCGATTTTATTGTTCTGTTTTTATCACCTTTTAAAGGCACGGTATTGTTGCACCTTTGTTTCCAAAACATGTAAGTGTGTATGCCTGATAAATGTGGTATTATATTTCATTGAATGACAGCGTTCAACGGGCTCTATTTTCCGCCTACGTACTGAGAAAATTCTTAGTTTTTTATATCAGTGCACATATGTGATATATAATATAATAATAGTAATAGTAATTATTAAGTGTTTTCTATCTCTAGCTACTGTCATGCACGATAGGGAAGCTGACAGATTTATTAACATTTTGTGTAATTGTAATAAATAGAATGAGTTATTTTTAAAGTGTCTTTATTGAAAGTGTATTTAATTATACTTGTACCTTCTCTGATAAAATTTAACAAGAGTTAAGAACAAAAAACAGAACGTAACTACGAAATTATCTTTTTAGACAAGTGTTGCGACATTCTACCGGCGTTTAAGTTGACGCCATATCACCGGCACCTTAGAAGCTCGTAGACAGTAACACGGCGGCCAACAAGCTATTGTTTGCAAATAATAACAAGGAGCGTGCACTTATCCCCACCAAACCGCAGACAAGGATAGTGAATTCCAAATTGAGAAAGCGGGAACGAGCAAGAAAGTGTGCTACAGTGAAAACAGCTTATTTGAGGAACGCACCGTGCGGGTAGATGGTAAATTTTATGGTCCAATTTAATAATATACCCCCCTCCTGGAATTAATCGGAGTCCGGTGTTGGTATCACTTTTTCGGTAGATTGGTAGACGTTTATTGTAATGGAAAAAGTGGACTTTAGCTGAATATAAACAGGGACACGTCGCGAGAGTGGGACGCCTGAGATGTTGTTGTTTTTGCCGCTCAAACTGCGAGCCGAGACGTGCGTCCGTGTTTTGTACGCATTTGTGTGAAAAGCGACATGCTGGTTGATCAACCCACTAAACGAATATATTTAGACATAAATAATGTGCTGCCATGTAATTCTACTGAATACTAATGTGTCAACGTTTTTTTGTCATAATTCTATGGAACACTTCAAAATTATCTCCTTCTCTCCCCTCAAATGAATAAATGAGAAGATAAAAAGATAATGATAAGTTGATACCATTTAAACACCTAATTATGATTAAAGTGAAACGAATAAACTCAGGAAGCGTCACTTTAGCAGCGATTACTTTGAAATATGAAAAGAAACAAGAATTGTAAAGAAACGAGGCTTTTACACAAAAGCTGTCAGTTTCTATCGCACAGGGATAAACGCAGAGATCTCCGCGATTCATTGTCCCAGGAAATCAGCGCCGACAATCTTCCGGGATCGGAATCTTATCCCGGGACTGCCGGATCGGATCCCGTCGCGCTACCGTCCTCCGGATGTCCCGAACCGTCTGCCAGGATTATCAACACGTAGTGTTCTATATGGGACTTTCCTTCTTTTGTTATTAAGCTGTGTACATTGAACAATAGCTGTGTATGATGCTAGGATACCGTTGCATTTTTCTTAGCTTATTTATTTGGTAAATATTTGTGTTCCATTTTATTTTTCTCTAAATAATGAGAAAATTGCAGTGTTCCTAAGTTTTTTTTTTAAATTAACAGTTCAATAATGTTGCCTATTAATAGTACCTACTAGGAAAATCGGTTCCCAGACAAATTAAAACCATTGTCGGCCATAATATATGTCTTCCACAAATTCCCGACATATGTCTAGCTGTTGTCCCAAATTTTGTTCTTAATTGATTTAACTTGTCGGCAGGGAGACACGGCTTGCGTTAACAAAAACAGCCTACCTTACCAACGAATTTTTGTATGACTCCTCTGCTACTGATCAAATTGTTTATTTTGTTAAGTACCGTAGTGTTTTGATACGGTTTGTACGTGCCTTAGTCGCGGTCTCTTTGTCACTTTGTGGAGCAGTTTCGAGAAGCTTTGTTTTTCTAGTGCACATGGAATTGAGGGCAAAATCAGAAGTTTGTTAATAATAATTACATGAGTAGGTATTTAAAGAGACAAGTATTAGATTGGGAAGAGCTCGTGATGTAGCTGTAGATTAGCTGTTCTTAATCGATTGGTAAAGTTAAGCTACCACTGGTGAGGCTGGTAGCTAGATGGGCCTAGAAGTATTTCAACTCGAGTGCTTTCTGTGCTTCGGAAGGCCCGTAAAGCCATTGGTCAAGGTTATCCCTTAATTGTGATAGTCGTTAAGCTAGTTGGATTTGGAGGCCTCTTAGGCGGTCTGCAGTGAGCATGCATGGTGGAGTATCTGCCAATGCCCTTTCACCCTCATTTGTGAAATGAGGCCTGTGCTCAGCAGTGACACATTATGATGATGATGATGAAGTATTGGATTATCAATACAGGTTATCATTATTATTAAATATGAACACAATCACCACATCAGGTTCTTTGAAAAACAATAATCTTAGGTTTTCTAAATCAAAACATGGTTAAGCTGATAGAAGATAATCTAGTAAAATGCCGGGCCTCGAACAACATGTTTGTATTTTGCTGCGTAGATGTAAATAGAAGCAACAGCATTGACATTATAGAGTTTAAATCACATTGTATTATCATTATCTTTGCAGTTACTTAGCACATAGATACCAAGATCAGGAGTGGCTATAAATAAATCATCCGGTGACTGTCTGGTAGTGGTAATCAGGTCCAGACTTCAGGAGTTGTCGGATGGCCGTCGAGTAGTTGGTGCAAATTAGCGAGTGCGCGCTGCGATAGCGCCTGTTTGTATAAACAGGATCGGTGCAATACATACGCTTTTGATTACTGTTTATTTTTAATAAATTTTTAAATAATGGCCCTAAATAATGATAAGGTACAGTTATGCTAGATCTTTTGATTAGGATTTGTTAAAATTTATTGTTTTTTTTTTAATCGAGCTAATGTTTCTGGAATAAAGCATTTAAGAGGCAGAAATGGGCAAAAGTCTCTACATTGCAGCCCAAATTATATGAAACCTGCTTACTCTACGGCATTGAAATTTTAATATATGATACTTAAGGATATAACAAACACATCGCCCGAGCCGAAAACACGAATTCAATTAAAAGCCTCGATAAAAAAAAATGTTAAACATACCTCTGAAAATCAAGAAATTCCCAAATATATCCAACGCCTGAAGGTATTTTGATACGATTTTTTTCATCAATATAGTACATATCATAAGCAAATAAACGCCCGATTTAGTTTTTTGAATTTGCGATTCAGTTTTTCATAATAATGATTTTAAAAAAAGTCGCTTACGTCAAATTAATCTGAGCACCATGAACATCATACCGCACTCTATTGTCCTGCAACTCGCGTATTTTTCTTCGCGCTCACTCGCATTCCGCGGCGATCCGCGTTGCTAGACGGACCTGTGTAATTTTTTTTCAGAATTTTCACATACATAAAACCCTCTCAAATTAGTAAAAAATCATATCAAATTATCTTTAGAAGGCACTGGAAAATGCATGCTAGTCAAATTAAGGCAATTGAGCCTATTATTTGCTTGTTATAAATAAAAATATATAAAATAAAATCTGTTATGATTGATGCTTTTGATAATTGTCACCGAGGCATGTCGTGGTACTGACAGAGACTAATTCTTATTTTCGTCTATGAAAGGTATGGTTAGGGTAGCCTAGGGGGCTAAGGCGCGGGGTATTTATGTACTCCGACTGAAGGAGGTGATGATTCAAATCCCGGAAAATGTTTTTTTTTGATCAAATCATGCAAAATGAAAAATCAGCAATATATATTATTTTTAATGAGCAATTACCTATTTAGTTAGTTACCTGATTAAATAATACCTCATTCAATATTGTTTATTTTGAGATCAAAGAAAAGGTATGAAAGGTAGGTTGACTGATACTGGTAACAGTAGGTGCCCCGAAGTCGGGGCGGGCATGCCTGCCTCTACTGCGGTCATCGAGTCATCTGTAGTTATCGAGTCGAGCCGGTAAACTTTTATATTCATTGTATTATTGTGGTCCACTCGCGTAGTCGTCAAATGACAATGGCACAGTAAAATTAGAACAGTAAGGAAAATATTACACATCTTACGTTGACTAAGTTTCTTGTACTTACTGGACTGATTAGTTGGAATGTGAAGCCATTGTATATTTACAATTACTAGTAGTGAGCTCGGCTATCATTGTGCCGATTGTCGTAACGGCCAATGGCCTGATGGCCGAAAGCCTCTCGGCTCTCGGCAGTATTCCTCGATACAGCTCGCATTGTGAGGAGGTACCTGTTTCTGCAACCCTAACCACCGGTAGTTTTTTCAGCCAATCAGTGAGCCAGGCACAGTTTTATATCAATAAAAGTAATAACATTGGAATAACTTTTTTTCCATAACATTATATAATACTTCCTTAAGGTGGATGCTTAGCATGAGGCGGGAAATTTTATATTATATGGGTCAAAATAGCTTTTTGAGTTAGATGCCTGGAATAAGGATCATTCACATAACAAAATGACAACATTTTTATTACTACATAGGATGCACATAACCTTTTTGAGCATAATGTTATTTAAATTATTAATATCCATCAATAAATGACGAAGTTATTAAAGTTTTAAAAACAGCTTAATTAATACGCTCGCTCCCGCTTGTAAATTAACGTTGACGTTATAATTCGGCCACCACGCAACTCTGGATATTTGTCAGTTTGTAACCTTTTCACGGCTTAACCACTGAACAGATTTAAATACAATTTGGCAGGGAGATAGTTCAATTAGTGGAGAAGGACAAAGGATACTTTTGAACGTAAATGATCCTCATTGCTCAAAAATGCAATTATGTTACATTTACATACCTCGGTGATACCGCTCAATAAATTTGACAGCGATAACTCAGAAGTATCACCTCACCTGCCAGCTTTATAAAAAGAAGTCCTTATGCACGGTGCCGAGATTCCAATATTGCGATATTCCGAGATTTATGCCCTAGGTACAATACCAGAAGTATGGAGAGGAAATAAAGGGTGGTGCTCTTCTTCAAAAAAGGCGATGAGGCCCTATTGAAGAACTACCGCCCCATATTCTTCCTAAACCACGTTTATAAGTTGTTTTCGGGGGTCATTACGAATTGTCTTGCACGTAGGTTTGAAGACTTCCAGCCTCCCGAAAAAGCTGGTTTCCGTAAAGGCTTTAGTACCATAGATCAAATACATATAGTTCGCCAAATTATACAGAAGACTGAGGAGTATATTCAACCGTTATGCCTTGTGTATGATGACTGTGAAAAAGCCTTCAATTCAGTTGAGACATGGGCGGTATTACAGAGTCTACAGCGGTGCTAAATCGACTATCGCTATATCGAATTGTTGAAGGTGATTGTACAGCAAAGCCACTATGTCAATCCGAGTACAGGACGAGAGTACGAGATCAATCCAGTTACAGAAGGGTGAAAGACAGGGTGACGTAATTTCCCCGGAACCTTTACCACTGCAATGGAGGATGTGTTCAAGCTCTTGAACTGGAAGGGTTATGGCATCAACATAAACGGTGAACACATCTCTCACCTTCGACTTGCCGACGAAATAGTCATAATGGCGGGAATCGCTGGAAGCTTTGAACATCATGCTCAATGATCTCAAGAGTTTCCTAACAGGTCAAGATGAAAATATACAAGACAAAAATTATGTCTAATATTCATATTCCGCCAATACCCGTGATTATTGGGAACACTGCTCTCGAAGTTGTAGACGAGTATGTTTTTTACCTAGGATAAATTGTCCAACAAGGTAGGTTCAACTTCGACAAAGAGGTCAACGGAAGAATCCAACTCGGCTAGACAGCGTTTGGGAAGCTACGGCATATCTTCAAGTCCAGAATACCTCAGAGTCAGAGTCTTAAGACGAAAGGATTTCAATCAATGCGTGTTACCAGTGATGACATACGGAACATAGACGTGGTCTTTCACTGCTGGCCGCATAAATAAGCTCAGAGTCACTCAGCAAGCTATGGAATGAGCTATGCTCGGAATTTCTCTACGAAACAGGATCCGAAACGAGGACATTCGTAGGAGAACAAAAAATATGTATATAGCTCGTAGAGTTAGTAAGTTGATGTGACAATGGGCAGGCCACATCGCTTGAAGAACCGATAACCGATGGGGATGGAAGTTTCTAGAGTGGCGACCACTAACTGGAAGAGGACACCATGCAGGACGACCTCCCACCAGATGGACCGGCGACCTGGTCAGAGTCACTGGGCGCTGCTGGATTCAAGCGGCCCAAAACCGCTCGAAGTGGAAGTTAATGGGGGAGGCCTATGTTCAGCAGTGGATATCATTAGGCTGATATGATGATGACTAAAAATGGTAGCTCAAGAGGGCATTTTATTGAGAAATTCTACAATTATTGTAAAACGTGATGGAAGAAAACCTATTTATTTGTCAAATAACATATAATATCTCGATTAAGGGCTGTATTTTTGCCTCAATTTTCATTTTATGAGGACGCCTTGTTTTTTTTTAATTATATTAAGTTTGTTGCATTGTGATATATCGCTAAGTTTAATAAGTAATTAAAGTTACATAGTTTTGTTAACGTGGTGATCACTGAAGTGAACAAGAATTTAAAAAATACATAAAAAGTAATTTAAAAAACGGTCGATAAAATTCAACATAGTTTCCCTCCTTTTAATTTGTGCACATTATGAAAGCTCACAGCTGTATACGAGTAGAATACTCTCCTGTCTGTCCATTTGTCACAGCCTGTTTTCTCCGAATTTATAGAACACAAATTGTATTTAGATAAAACGCTTAGTTTCGTGACCCGACGACAATTACCTAAGTAGCGTATGTAAAAGAATTCTGGTTTTGGGAGACAATTACCTAACCTGAGAAATATTATCGTAAGTATCAACTTTTAAAAATAAATATCTTGAGACATTTTTCACACACGGCTACCTGATCCCAAACTAAGCAGAACTTGTAAATACATCTCTAAATAGTATAAAAAGAAGTCATTTTCCGCGTCTCTCTGTTTATCAACTCTAAACCACGCAACGGGTTTTGCAGTTTTAACCATCAGATAGATCCTCATTAGTACTAAGTAAAGAGAAGATGCCACACATCACAACTATGTTCCGTTCAAGTGAGGCCATCCGGCCACACTTGTTGTTGTAAAACGATGAACGAAACGCGTAAGCGCCGTGAAAATAACGGTGTTTGCGAGAAAAATACTCCTAAAAGCTTTCTAATAGCGCTACGTGTTTCTACTGTCTGCTTAGACGACTAATTATTGTTTCAGTGCTAAAGAAACCTTTAGTCGACTCTAAAGAAATGGGACATAAGCTTTGCTTATGATAGCATCTCTATACGTGGTAATAATAGCTCAATGCTTTACAGCAAATAATTATCATTAATATTTTAAATGATATCACAGATTTAAAATTAGCAAGAAACAGTCGCGATACCGTGACCGGGTGGCGTGGGCGGTCGCGCAAATCGCTCCACTGACACCACATTATGACATTGTACCCGTGCGAAGCCGGGGCGGGTTGCTAGTACTTACTATACATATTTACACTCAGACTCGGGACATGCAAACATGTTCATGCACACAGATGCATATCCTTGGTGGGAATCGAACATAAGATCGGCGGCGTGGAATCTTCACTAACTACGCCAACTGGCCCGTCAAAAGTTTTTTAAAGTATTTGAAAAATTATATTTGTAATGTTTGTCTGCAATTTGTCTACTGTTTACATTTTTACTGTGTCCAATTCAAAAAGCGTCGTTCTCGCGGAAATATATAGATGGCGGTGTGTCATGTTGAATTGTTTGTTTGCAATGACGCACTTCTAAATAGAGGGAGCTAGTATTTTTTGTTTGCTTAGTTCCGGTAATTTCCGCTAATATTTTGTGAAAATGTGGCGCAAGGGTGAAAACTGAAATCTGCTCGAGAGTATTCTGGGCCTTAAATACAGTGAGTTAAAAAGATCAAACAAAGCGTCAATTCACTCTTAAATTATTGCGAAATTTGTTTGGAGGCGTTTCACTAAAGGAAATATTTCTTAGCTTTATTATACAACTAGCTATCCCCCGCGGTTTCACCCGCGTTTCGCGATGAAAAGTAAATGTTCTTCTCTATACCATAGGCTATTATAACTGCATGCCAAATTTCATGAAGATCCCTTGAGTAGTTGAGGCGTAACAAACAAACAAACTCAATTTCGCATTTATAATATTAGTTAGGATTAGGATACTATATATAAAGTTAGTGTGGGTGTGTTATATTTAAGATAGATTAATAAGTTATTCTAGTTCGCTCGTATCTTGAACCACTGCTTACCGTTCGAGTCGCGTGGCTGCGCATCTTTCGTTCTAATTATTAGCACCCACCCCACAAAGCCTGAGGATGTAGTATAAACTCTTCTAGTCGTTCAGCTTAAGGCCATAGAGCGAGATAAAGCTATACAAATCCTATTAACGTATCTCTTTCACACTGATGCTAAGAATCCGCTTCAATGTTTGATAGTAATTATCCAACCCTGGTAGCTGTAATTGCCCTTTCAACCCTTCTTTGCCCGTTTAATATTCAGGATGGGAAGTTTAAATTGCTTGTAAATGTAAGTAAAGATTATTCACATTTCAAATTAGGTACACAAAGAATTATGCATTGAAGGAAAATATCCTTACTTCACGACTGATAAAATTAAAGAAAAATACACGCGGAACACAAGGCGAACTAATAATCAACCTTTGTTACAGACTGATCGTACAAAGTGTACCAGTTTTCGCGCACCGTTTCTTGTGCGCTATCACTTCCTACTATTATCGGTTTGCTACGCAGTGAAACCTGGCCCTTAACTAATGTCTCCTTTTGTGACCGCAGGGCCGGTTTAATCAGTTGTTTATATTATTGCCAGAGACTGTGCGATTTAATCGTTCGTTTACCGTTTCTCATTGTATCTCGTTGAATGGTAGAGGCTTTTCCACGGCCTCGCGCCGAGAGGATAGAAAATTTATAGGGGGAAACATACCGCCCGCCAGCGATATTTGTTTAGGATTAAGAGATTCAGCTCTGCTGTGCGTCGAGTTAAACGATAAACAAAAGCTGTGTCACCGCAAACTGTTGTTTGTTTAATTTGTACATGCATGATAACGCGTCGACGATCCCGCCTTTTGGGGCTTCAGAGTTACGCGCTGCCGTTGGCTTAAATGTTGTGTCAGTTTACGTATACGAGGTAAGAAATTTGCCAGTAAGGGATTACGTGATTATACTCAGTCTGTACGACAATTAGGAAAATCTTTAAATTTAATTAGCAGTGGCGTAGTTCGTGATCAGTTGTGTATATAAACTATTACAGCTACCGCATTCCGTTTCTGCTGCTTATTACTTACATTGCGTTTGTTCTTACATGGAGTAGAAATCATCATGCCTTGTAATTATTTGTGAAATTATAGAATTTCTTACTACCAACATAGGCAAGTTAAAAGAAAGCAAATTTAAAAGTTGCATCTATTTAGTTATATTTGTGATAAAAATCAATGAAAGCTGAGATGAACCACTAATATGTCAATTAACGAGCAAAGCGTAATGGTTTCCTATTAGAGACACAGGGCTTGCACACGTAATGGTTTGATTCAATAAATTGGAACACTGCGTAGCACGGTAGCGTGTCTAATGTAGGAAAAGTGATGTGCCGTCGGTGTCCGGTCCGGTCCGAAGTGGTCGGGGGGACGAGTCTCGTCCGCGGCGCACTCGACGCATCGACATTAAGATAATCGAATGTCCGTCCATTCGTTAGTTAATTAAACACGATACAGCCGTTCGTCGCGATCGTTCCGATTAATGACCTCAATTAAGGTAATCAACTCCTTGTAGATTTACGAAGGTACGTCCGACGACAGGACAGCTGTACCATGTGAGACGTGACCAACAATTATAAGCATATTTAGTGTAGTCCTTTTTGTGATGTTTCATTAGATGGTCGAATTGTTTGGTATAACGCCACCTCGATAAAAGATTTATACAGACTAAATAAGATTGCACAGCATTGAAGGATATTTAGCGGAACCCTTATAACATCTTATCCGTATGTCACAGCCATTTTACTTTTGGCATTGGCATATGAAATTTGGAAGATAGGTGTTTTCTACGAACCGCTATCCAAATATACAATGGTGTACGTATCATTACGAAAATTGCGACACGCATTTGGCTGGATTTTTTATGTTTAGACACTTGAAATTGTGAAAAAAATATTGTAAATGTAAAACTCCAAAATTAAAGTAATTGCATTAACGTTTAATAATTTAACTACATGACATTTATTTGCAAAACTAGAATCGCAAAGTACAGGAAACGAATAATATTGGTATGGAACAATTTGATTGGTTATAAGTAGTTGGGCTATAAACGCAAACTAGCCCACACTAAGGTACAGAAAACTGAATGTCACATAATGTTGGTACTTTATAGAGCCAGTTCCCCGAATGCGTTGCTCTCACGTTCTGTAATTTCGTCCATTGAATTCAAATCGAAGAGTAAAATGACCGGACCACGGACAGCGTCCGGCCATGTATT
Source organism: Polyploca ridens (assembly GCA_951394255.1). Classification (NCBI taxonomy): domain Eukaryota; kingdom Metazoa; phylum Arthropoda; class Insecta; order Lepidoptera; family Drepanidae; genus Polyploca; species Polyploca ridens. The sequence continues at coordinate 6,875,255 of OX596254.1, read as the reverse complement.
GGAACCGAGCGTTTTAGCTAATAACTTAATTCCTCTGGGAGTGCGCATCTGCGTATCATACGGGCTGACCTGTGTTTCGCTGCATTGAAAAACATTATTCTGTTATAGATCGGCTTTGTGAGAATATTCTGTTGTACGCCCCAGGATTGTTTTTTGTTTAAACCTACATACTGTCGTCCGTACTTGGATCATGGTCCGTAGGAGTCATTTCGATATTAATAACCATACAAATATTATTCAGACAGAATACAATGTTTGACTTTTTATCAATAATTACCTAATTATAAGCATCAGGGAAACATAACAGCATCAAATCAAATCAAATCATTTATTTATCACTCAAATTATATTGATTAAAAAAGTAATGTCGAGTGCATTTTAGAGAAATTTTAATTCCTGCGAAAATACAACTAAATCGGTACAACATTTGATAGGAATAAACTTATTATAAGTATTGTGGTATTAATATTTTTTAGAGATTTAAAATGGTTAGCATAAAAGAAGTGACTTGAGTTACATGTTTGGTTAATTCCATCTGTTTCTCGAGATCCATATTATCGAATTGGCCCCAACTAGTCCATTAATCGGGCAAGTCATGAACATTCCTCATGTGCAACATTCACCCATCACTGTTCGTGGGTTTCGTTTTATGGCATTTAGTTGTTTAGAGCAACGGCAATCCCGGGCGTATTGAAACGTGGTAATGACCATTTTACGCGCCAAGTGTAAACGCTTTTATTTGCATCAATGTGTCCAAATGTGTCCGTATTACTTCGTATGTATGTATTGCTTTCTCAGTCCCCCAAGATCGAATAGGAATGCGGTTAGTTCAAATAGCAAATTATGGCGCTTGTGTTTAGTTCATCAAAACAAAGTTCATAGAAGCAATTATTTTGTTATCGGATATTTTACATGTAGTTTCAAGTTTATCAACATATAAGACATCAAAGACAGGCATAGGCCGTCGTATTTTTCAATCACCCCATATAGTAGATCACCCCACAATAGATCCCATTCAATCACCTTATATTTCGTTGTATCTGTCAACTAAATATAATTAACTTTTACTATGTGCTAGGTCGTGCTCACAAATATGAATTTCTTGACAGTTTTTCAGAGTCTCATCCTTCATATAGAAACAGGTTGTTTTGCTTCGCTTAATGTGTATGAACATCAGTCTTATCTTTACACGTTCGAGTGCACTCATAATTTCTACCAGTAGGGTGTAACAGTTTGATCACCCTCGTGTTCCGTGTTCAAAGGGATCCAACACGTACTTGGACCAAATTAGAAAGAGCTGCGTGTCTTCTCCGAACTCTTCGTGAAAGGAAGCTAATGATGGTTGTGTATGTAGTGTCAGAGTTCCCGCTTCATTGGTTCTTATATCGAGCAGTCGGAGCCCATCGCGGTCGACAGAGATTAATCGACCGTTGCTTCAGAAGGCCGTATTAGCTATAACGGCATCCGGAAAATTGCTCGATTTTTCCACTCACGCCCCTCGTTGCCACGTCTACATATTGACAATAAGTTGCGGCTGATACGCGCACGATAAAGGAAGAACTGAATAGAATATTTTTTATTCGCGATTCTAATTGCCTTGCAACAAATATATAAAAATAAGAGTTGTAAAATGCGATCCCCATCATGTTCTTGAGGATATAAAATAACCCGCGAGTGTACCGACAGGGCCACCACTTATTATGTATTCATAGCTTTCTTCGCAATTTAAAATAGGTTTTCCCTGTATGTGACCAATAAAAACTGAACTAGCGTACTGGTATGTCCAATATAATTCGAAATAAATATTTGACTGCAAATTAGAATATTTATTAAGTAATAAAATACATTTATTTTACTATGCTACGGCTTATTTCTTTATTTTATTGATATGGAACATTCATACATTTTCCACATAAAGATGACCGTTGGCTTGTCGCACTCGTCAACCGGTTATTGCCATCATTACTTTATTTACTAGTTAAACGGTGGCGTCGTGTGACGGGTCGCTCACTTCCCTCCAATATGGCGAGGAGGGCGATGGCTGCCACACGCGTCATACTTGTGAACAGGTGCTGCTTGTGGGGGTTGGTCTGCTTAAGGGCGGTATGTAAGTCAAACGTCATAAACAGGGTTCGCTATTTTAGTGGTTTATGAATGAAAACATGAAAGAAATAGTATTATATGAACATAATCATAAAGCCAAGACACCAATTAACAGATCGGTGTTGGCCCTTTTTTTTAATTTTACTTTTATAAATAGCAAAAACCTTATGAATATTACAAAAATCATAAAATCGAGGTTTTCCTCTTTAGTGATACCATCAAAATAAGAATCCTTTTTGTAATAAATTTATATTAAATCGAATCACAAATATATGTACAACAGATCCGTGGGGCCACATTTTAATTTTTTTGTACGAGAATAACGTAATTTATTTATTAATAAGCATCAATTTTGCGACGCCATTTGTCCATACATTTTTCTATGAAATGTCAAGTGAAGCTTTATATACAAGACGCAATCGCGAAAATATTCAGTTCCCCCCAGTGTCCCAAGGTGACACCACGTCGCTTTTTATTGACACCGGAAATTACGTCATCCATATATCTGTATACATGCGCTTGTCAAAAAGAACATTATAAGTGCATTTTTATTTTTTACATTATTAGAGTTATGAAATACACCATGGACATTTTGATAAATTTATTGTTCTTATGGTAATTGGTATCAATTTCATGATTGGTTGATACATCCTTAGTCTTTTTGAAAATGTCCCGTATGCCAAAATATTTTCCTTGTTCTCCCTCTCAGCCATTGATTGCTTATTTTGTTACTTGCTTATAGATAGACTAGTCTTATTAATACAATATAAATAAGATTATATTTTTAATCGTGCGGCTTTTTAATGAATCGTCGTTGCTGAACAGAAGGTTAGGATACGGCCATCGATATAATATATATATTTTATTAGATTTCACGATCCGAACAAAAAATCCGTCGAGCTTGATGACAGCGGGATTAAAAACATCTTAAGCGCCAATGAATTTCATAGCGCCTACGCGTTTCGTTCAACGTGTCGTTCATATAGAATTTACACCGCAGATTACGATATTATTACCTATTTATTCACTTGAAAAACAAATAAGTTAACTTGACTTTGATTTCTTGTATTATTAATGCCGCTCCGTACGCGCCCACACTGCATGAATATCGAAGGCACACTAAAGTAAGGTGAACGGAACGCAGTTCAGTTAATTCGAACCGAGTGAATATTGGGACGCTGTGTATATATAGTAGAATGCTAGTAGAATACAATTATATCGATGGTGTACACGACAGAGGCGTTGGTTTGAGATTTAAATAAAAGATGAGACTTTTTCGGTTAAATTGGATCGCTAGTCGAACAGCGTGTAGCTTTAAGAGCGGTGTGCGGACGACTAAACGGCTAACGTCCACCCATTTATTTCAATGTTAGTAGGTAGGTAGATACATACACTGATATAGCATAAGCAAACAAGGTAAGTACTTACATAATATTATTTTATACATATTTTATTTTATTTATATTTTTATTTGAGAAACATCCAGGATAACATATCTTTTTGTGTTCCCGAAAGTATTTTATTTGGTTTCCTATCCTGCTGGGTGTATGAAGTTCCGTGATTTTAATCTGATCATGGATGAGCATTTTGTCCTGGTTTAATTAGTGTTGAGCCTCATTGTTTATCAGTTAGTTTATCACAAGCGCTCGAGCTGTAAACATCTCAGTGCAATAATTGTTAGACCCGGTTCTGATGCCTATAATTATTTAAGACTATACATGTGTTAAGTGCAGTGAAGTGATTATTTAATTGTAATATTACGACAATAAACACATTGGGCCCGTGAGGAGTTTGTTGCGTCGCTTCTTCTCCTCATACAGGGCATTTCCGAAGCGACAGTTTAACGTTGTTTTACCCTGCGGAAAGCTGCTGTTTTGAAACCCTGCGGAATAATTGCATATGGAATACTAAAAAATCATCGAACGAGTCGTAGCGGGTTGCGGGGGTGCTCCCAGAACTCCCTATCAGTCGCCGCTATACCGAATTTAACAAATGTTCGTTAGCTAATTATGAAGTATCCAGTACTGAATTGGCCATTGCAGGATAAATGGCTACGGCCCACGTTAAATGGCCTTCGTTCGCGTATACTAATAATTATACAAAGTAAGGGATAGAACCGCTGCATGGCCAATAGTATAATAATATAAAAATAATAAAATAAAATAACATAATATAAAATGGCTTCCAAATCTTTTAAAAGAGTAGTGAAACGTCTCTGTACAACCATCTCTTTTAATCTGAAAGCTAGATCTGCACATAAACCATTAAAGTAGATAATCTGAGCCGAAGGTCCTTGATAACATTTGCTAAGGGCCTCGCACTGGCTTAATTAGGCACTGTACTGCAAATATATTGAAAATTAGCCTATAGCATTTGAGGATAATGTAGCTTCCTATTACAATTCAAGTGGCTTCCTATCCGCCTTCGGCGGAATACACACAAATTGCCACGCTTATGCATTGTTTTATTTAATCCTAAAGCCCCTCGCTATCTCAAGGAACGCTTCGAGTACTACACCTCAACATCATCTTCTTCATAGTCCCATGGAACTTAACTTCCAAACTCCCAGTCACACTTCTCACTCTTATTCCCAATCTTTTACTATCCAAGCTGTACGTCTCTGAAACTCTCTCCCTCAGACTATAAGACGGGCCCCGACGTTAGACTCTTTTAAATCTCTTGTTATTTCACGCTATCACACGCTATAAACTTCCTCATTTCCTGCCTTTCTTTGTATTTTTCTAGAGCTGTTATTTTCACGTTATGAAAGTGTATTCTTATGTGTTAAACCTTCCATATTCTCATATATCCTGTTACCCAAAGGTTGTCTAAAAGAAATCGCTTAAGCGATAAGACCGCTTATTTTGTATCACTTCTTCTTTTTTGTATTGTTTCGTCTTCTACTATATGGTGTACAAATAAAGCATATTTATCTTATCTTATTAGTGAAAGAATGTTCAGAATCGGATTAGTAATTTCAAAGCCTCGTACATGCAACTTACAAACTTTACCTTTTTATATGATACTAGTTGTTCCCCGTGGATTCACCCGCGATCTCTTGATAAAAGTAGCCTATACCCTTCTCTATACCATAGGTATCTGATTGCCAAATCTCAATGCGATGGGTTCAGTGGTTTAGGCGTGAAAGCATAACAAACAAATGGGCCAGTGGGTGCAGTTGATTATGATTCCACCTATAGCGGTGCAGGTCGTGGGTTTGATTCCCACCCAGGATATGCTTTTGTGTGCATGAACATGTCTGTATGTCCTGAGTCTGGGTGTAATTATGTATTTACAAACAAAAAGGTTTCCATAGTACAAGCTCAGCTTAGTTTGGGATAAGATGACCATGTGTGAGGAATGTCCCAGGATGTTTATTTTATTTAATTATTATTTATGACTAAACTTATTACTATTTATTATTATTACTTATTAAACAAACAGAGTTACTATGGATTAGTACCTACTTCTTCAAAAAACGTTAACGTAAGTACCCCCAAAGTACTAATATAAGGCATAGCACTGAATTTCCTTTGCTTATAAGTAGTGAATCCATTCTGCATAATAATTATGTAAACTTTGGGTGCGCTTATTTAAATAAGCCACTAGAAAAGGTATTTAAATAGAAAATTAAATATAATGTTACTTAATAATATTGGAATTTTATCGGCTGGTACCACGTTATGCGGTACGTACCTAACTTGACGCAACGTCAAGTTTGGATTTGATGCATGTGTGCGTGCCTGTAACACAACTGCAAAGTAACAAATGAATGCTGGTTTTGGCGCGCGATCTAGCCTACATACTACCCTTAAGTTTGCCATTTATTTATTTACTTATTAAATATAGATTCAGTCTACTTTGTAGTTTTGCGGCCGCGCCGGGGCACGCAATTGTTGTCAGTGCGATTAGAATGTAAATATTATGTAATGAATCTAAGCTTGTTTTGAAAAGAGTAATTGCTGAGTTTATTGCCGGCTCTTCTCAGCAAATGCAACCTTCCGAACCGGTATTAGAGTATTAGAGTCAGACTTTTCATAAGTGCCTGCGAAGGTCTATTTGAATAAATGATTTTGAATTTGAATTTTGAATTTGAAACGACCCTCAACTTCTCGAGAGCTTAAATTTTCATCAACTGGTTATAGCTTGTGGTATTAATCTTTCAGAATCGACTTTTATTAATAAATCCCTCGCAGCAGAAGCAAATTGTAAAGTATGGGCTATTAAGACCATACCCTGAAAAATAAATTCCCACGTTCGCTCCGCCTACACACCCCGCCACCCCTCATGTATAAGACGCGCTGCTGTCTGTATCGCGATAGCACGACCTAGTGTCCGATAGAAATTTGCGCGATTGATGACGCGCGAGTAAGAAAATAACACAAAAAGAATGGAGTAGTTTTTAAAATAAATATTTTTCCATCGTCACGCTCATTATCCCCGAAGAAGTAGCCTCAAGAGCCGCTTTTTAATATTCATTTACTACAAAAACTCTACTAAAAAGAGTAAAAATAATAAAACTATAGGGGAGAGAGGGTCAGTGTGGTTTTTTTTTTAAACTGATATCATCGCGCTAGTTTCGCTTCAAAAAGGTTAGTTTTATTCTTAAAATATACGTTTAACATCTGTGTTAGAAAATCAAAGACAAAGATAGGACTTGGGAAGTTCAGTAATACAATATATACATTTAAAAAAGATGGTGACGTTATCCACTGTAACCCATGGGTGGTTAATACTGAATCAGGGATTTTTCGTACTGAGTAATTTGGTTAAAATGTTTCAGTGTCAAAAACCCACAGCTTTGGATTAACAAATTAATAAAGATAAATGGATTAAAAATAAAGATAACCTACTAAAAAATAAAGACAACATTTAGAAATGTAACACAAAATAGGAATAATTCACAGAAGATATTATTCTTAACAGCTTACCTAAGAAAAAGATTTGACTGAGTTTGCGCCTTACTGAAACAATGCTCGAATCAAACAAATCAATGTCATGCTCATGTGCAAGGCCTATTATACCTGTCGCCAGCTCGCAGAAGGAAGGCATTCTGCCTGTAACATGTAGAGGCATGCGGGACTATTATACCGCCAATTAGGCGTAGAGGATATATAACGATATGTTAGATAGTAATTCTGGACAGTCGACACTTCCAGATACTATCTTCAACAGGTAAGTAAGGTCGGCAATTTCGCAGCGCTGATGCGAGTGATGTTTCTTATCAAGATCAAGGTACATAGACGAGTCATATTTATGTTTAAAGAGGTAGCAGAGGTATTCAAGAAATATCTGTTAGATATTTTCGATTCTTGAAACAAGGTCCTTGTATCTGGGGTTCTAAACCTGCAATGCATACTCCAAGTGGCTTCAGACGTAAGTGCAATACAATATTTTTAACCATTTTACTTGAGTGAAACATTCATACGCACCACAAAATTCAAAATTCAAAATCATTTATGCAAATAGACCTTCGCAGGCACTTATGAAAAGTCTGACTGTAATACTCTAATACCGGTTCGGAAGGTTGCATTTGCTGAGAAGAGCCGGCAATAAACTCAGCAATTACTCTTTTCAAAACAAGCTTAGATTCATTACATAATATTTACATTCTAATCGCACTGACAACAATTGCGTGCCCCAGTGCGGCGGCAAAGTAGACTGAATCTATATTTAATAAGTAAATAAATAAGTGGCAAACTTAGGCAGACGAGAGAAGCGCGTCAGCATCAGAAACAAAGAACATGAGAAATCTTAATGCACCGTTTTCGTTAATTTACAAATATTATCAATAGCAAAGGCCCCAGTAATGAACCCTGGAGAATGCCACTACATATGGGAACCTAGCTTGATATGTAGTTATTGACAACAACAGCATGTCTCCGATTTTCTAGGTAAGATGAAAACCATCGACACCTCTTATGCCTATGCCTTTTAGCTTGGATAAGAGAAGACTATGGTCAATTCTGTTAAGAAACCATGTTGGCTTTGGTTGAAAGAGTTCTTTAAAGCTGCGTAAACTTGATGTTAGATAAGATATTCAAGTATTTTGGATATTATACATAATTTTCAGATAGGGCGGTAGTTGGCTACTTCTAATTTAGAACCCTTCTTGTAAATTGGTAATGAAGGCAGACTTCCAGACAGAAGGGACATAACAATCAAGAAAGGCTCTTTTGAACAGAATGGTAATTAGGAAAACAATAGTTTTAGTACAGAATTTCGGAACCTGGGCATTCAAGTCACGAGTGCCAGCAGATTTAGATGTATCAAGGATTCACTTCAAGAGAGTGGACGATGAGGACGATCCTGATGCTTTTACTGATGTTCAAGGACATTCTATTACCGCCAGTATCGCATCAGCGACGGCAACTGTACAGGTGTCAGGATCTTCTGTTGCGAAGAAGAGCTGCCTGCACGGGTACGATACGTAGTATCCACGCAAATCATCCCAGTCTGCTGACTTATAGTGCCACACACGACGACACCCGGGTGACCGGAGCAAATCGGGCCACGCACAAGGCACCTGCGTCCGGACGAGACAGTGGTCCCATGAGCCGAGTGACGCATCCACTGTCACTGCATAGCCGTCCGGTCGCATAGTCAGCAGAAGGTCCAGTAAGGAGCTAGTATAGCTCTCAATATCTGGGATTCTCGTAGGAGAAAGAATCAGTTGCGAGAAGCCATAGGCCAGAGCAAAGTCGTGAGCAGTCTTCCCCGAAAAGTCAGTGGACCGAGAACCATGCCACTCAACTTGGTGAGCGTTGAAGCTAAAATCACTAACTCCGCGGAGAGGTACTGCTTCAGTACTTTGTCAGTCATCGATTGCAGTTGCTCAAATAACCGTTTTGTCTCGGAGTCATCGCTGTGGGACCTGTTAAGGTACGCGTAAATTTTGGTGTGGACACCGTGATCTACGCGCGCTCACAAAACAGGCCATGGAGACGACGACAGCAAATATCCTCCTTAACTTAAATACATACCCTAGCACGGCACACAAAGATGTGATCCTGACAGCTGAGATATTTGCTTGTGGTAGACAGGCAGGCAGACAAATAGACGGGCGGCAGTAGAGGCTTAGTAATAACACGATACACGTGTACGATATTTTTACTTGAATATAAAATTTTGTGAATAAACAACTTGAATACAAAATTTCATGCCCCTTTTCACCACTTTGGGGGTGGAATTATCAAAAACGCTGAGACACTAAACACCCTGAACACATAATTTGAAGATTCTAACTTCTAAACTGACTGACTTTCATCTAAACTTTCATTCAATCCATAAATAATCCAATCCATAAGAAAATATCCAAAAACTCTTCCTTAGTGGATGCCTATACCGTATAAGGTATCTTTGTGCAAAATTTATAGTCTACGTCCAGCGGCTTGGGCTGTGCGTTGATATATCAACAATCAATCAGTTTACGATAAATATTTTGAATTTGAAGCGCTTGTGGTGTAGCATAATTAGCCGTTCTTAATCGATCGGCAAAGTTAAGCTACCACCATCGTGGTCGGTACCTGGATGGGTGACCGCCTAGTGGTATTTCAAATCGAGCGTTTCCGTGCTACGGAAGGCACGAAAAGCCGTTGGTCCCGGTTATCACTTAATTGTGATAGTCGTTAAGCTAGTTGGATGCCTCATAGGCGGCTTGGAAAATCTCAACAGTAGGTTGGCCACTAGCCCTAACTCCACCGATCCTTAGTGGGCACGTGTGGTGGAGTATCTGCCCATTACCTTACAACCTCATTTGTGAAAGGAGGCCTGTGCTCAGCAGTGGGACATTATAGGCTGATGATGATGATGATGATTTTGAATTTACTAGTTTTATACAACGAAACGAGAGAATATAAAAAAGGTTACAAAATAATGCCAAAAATGTAGAACTGAAGTTTATAACGTCAAATAATTTCTAATACAATCTGATATTACAATCAATAAAATAATTACAAATGTTCACATCAAAATATATAATAGCTGTCCACCGCGGTTTCACCCACGTTTTTTCCTGAATTTTCTTTGCTATAAACCTCACGGAGCCCGAGACCTTTCCAACGAATGCAAAACCGTGGAAATCGGTTCGTGCGTTCTGGAGTTATAGCGTCAGGAAGGAAAACCCGACTTATTTTTATATATTAGATTTCTTATTGAAACAAGAACGTTCGCTAAGTGAAAAAGTACATAATCCATATCTGTAAAATACAATGATTACAGACAAATCTAGGTTCTCATACTGCTACTTCTAATTTAACTATAATTCTATGTTTCGTTGGCGACTCCACTGGATCTGTTCCTTTTGTATTCTAAAATGAAACTAAACATAAACTCTGCCAACCAGGGTCATCAGTTTTTGACGTTTAAGAATACCCACGAGTTTCAATTTTAATGCTTTGTGATAAGGTTTATCTGTTAAAATCAAAGGTATGATGTTACAAAAGAATCTTACTATACAGGATTAAGATTCATTTTTCTCTATCATTTTTTACGTCAAAAAGTAATTGAACTGGTGGACAGAGTGTCTTTTGTTTACAAACATTGTCATGTCAAACAACTCGTCGAAATTGAAACAAATAAAAAAAAAAAAAAAACAAAAAAACGAATACATCCTTTCTCCTGAGCGCACTGCGCGGTACTGAAGAACCGCTGCCTATTCATTGCTATTATAACTCGAGGGAGGACGAATACAAAGTTGAATATCGCGTGTGACGTTTGAACGTAGAATGGTCCAAAAGTAACTGACTAAAAGTTTAAAAACTAATTTCGTTTATAAAATGAGTTATATAATATCTAGGAAAATTTTGGTTTGCTATGCCCTAGTAAACTATATTTTCTTGCTGTAAGACAAATTTAAGACAGAAACCTGAAGCCGTTTACGTAGAAAATGATATTAAAGCTAAAAAAATACCATTTTTAAAACGAATAAATGATCGAATGAAAGTCTTCGAATCATGTTTTTGGCTTTTTGGGGCCCTAGATAAAGGTCTGAAATAACTTAAATTATAATTTCCTTTTTGATCAGACTTGTGATGGACTTAGAATATTAAGTCAAAAATGATGATAAATTTTGATGCCCCGTCTTAAACGCCTGATTTACTAAACCTCTTTGCCTACGTACCGTTCGAAACACGGTTCGAACTAGAAAATTGCCTTATACCGAGAAACGATACTGAATAGCTCCTTAGCTTATTAAATTTCCCTCAGTGCGTTGCGCTCGTATTATATAAGACGTTTATGATAGCTGTAACTGAAAGTTATTCCGCCGAACTCAAATGTAAATTTAGCATAAATAGGAAAATAGTTTCTTCGATCATAAAAACAGGCGTATTGAACTTTATGTTATTAAAGTAATATCTTTGGTTTCGTTCATATCATATCCCTATGTTTGTATTGGGTATTTAAAACCAAAGAAAATTCAGTTTGATGTGCTTAAATTTAAGGTATTCCAGTAAATATATATAAATTCACTTCATGTAGTTGCTTTAAGCTCTTAGCTGTGATCAAAGTGAATATCTCTAGCTAGACGATACATTTACGGCAGATCATTTCACTTCTCGAGAAACCTAGTAGGGCCCTTAAGGTAGCGACACAAAGAAGTACTTCTTTAGCACAGGTATACCAGTAGTTTAACTATCGAAAGCAAAATTTATAGGAATATCTTTGTAATTTTGAAAAGTTCTGAGACACTGTAAGTGCAGTAGGGACTTCATTGCTGGAGGAAGTCAGCTAAACCTTCTAATCAGCTATACGTTTCATCGTAATTGCTATATCACTTCGGCTACCTATCTAATTTTGCATAGGTATATCTACGGTTAAACATACTTACATACTTACATAGGTATTACAGGTATGTGCTCGTGGTGCTTGTTCAACTTATGAGAATCATGTTTCGGGGCCCAAAACTTATTATTCACTGAGCGTTTCTTTTGTGTCCGGAGCGATATCAATCTGCGATCGTCTGCGGGTAGCGACGCCTTGGGCTCAAGTCTTCACCTACCCACTTGTAATTGCAATACCCTATAGGGCTAGACTGGTTTTAATACTACCATCTAGCTAATGCCCATTCTGAGAACATGTTAGTCCGTCTCGCTGCCAATTAATTGCTAGTTTCAGTGACCAGGTACAAAAGCCGAAACTATAAATTCTGCTCTGTGATGACCGTGCGATATATCTTTATCGGCGGGAACCTGTTATCGTTGTTGCTTTGGCGTTTCAGTGTTGCGAACGTTTTTATTTTAAACCTAGTATTTATTAGCTTGTGGAAAAGCTCCAGCAAATATTTTATCTAGTGCAATTATCTACACGAATAATCTATATAGAGACGTAGACATTTTTTGTGAATTTTTAGGCCGAAAATATATTTATCATTTAATTTTACACCTACGGAATTCCTAATGTTTTAAATAAACAAATCACAGCGTGTTAGTCTTCCACGTTCCTGCACATTTTCAATTCATATTAAATTATTGGAATAGTGATAAATAGTTAAACTGCGAATAAACTATGCAAAGCGTTTCTATTTCAAAATCAATACACCGAATGATACTTGCAAACTAGTGTCACGTTTTCCCTGGATTTTGAGAGGCGTCGCTCGCGAAAAAAGCAGTGCATGTCAACGCAGCCCGGCGCACGGCGTGACTTGAACATTTACATACAAAACGTGGTCTTGACCGCGCGGAGATAGCGTGGCATATATCTAATCGGCAGACGTCTGTCAATCACTCTTGACATGCATTCGCAGAGTAACATGTTCTGGATCACTGACCATTTGATCCAGACTTCGATCAAATAATGCGTGATAGAGTACCTATTAAAGGCGAGAGTCGATGACTAGAGGTATTTGGTTTGGTTATATCCGGTTGGTGGTGTTCTTAATTTTTTATACCAATACTAATATCCTGGGACATTCCTCACACACGGTCATCTGATCCCAAACTAAGCAGAGCTTGCTGGAAACCAGATGACTGATATAATACATATACTACTTTTTGTTTGTAAATACATACTTAATATACATAATTACACCCAGACTTAGGACATACAGACATGTTCATGCACACAAATGCATGTCCTGTGTGGGAATCGAACTCACGACCTGCAGCGCGATAGGTGGAATCTTAACCAACCGCGCCAGCTGGCCCGTAAAACAAACACTAATTTACGCCTCACAGTTTCATCCGAAGGATCTTATATTTTCTACGTTATAATCCACTCGCGTGTCAAATTTCATCTCGATCGGTTGTTCCGTTGAGGTGTTTTCCCCTTTTTAGGGTTCCGATCCAAAAAGGTAAAATGAACGCTTATGGTGCCCCTCTATCCGTCTGTCACTGCAGCGGTATGTTTCAGCAACTTCAGGTGCTATTGATTTGGAATAGTTATAAATGTGGCTAATCCACAGATTTATTGCAAATGAAAAAGTAAAAAAAAAATAGTTTCATTGTGCAAGGGCCCGGATTGGGGTACCGAAATTTCTTAGTGGGGCTACAAGTTTAAATGGGGTATCCTTGAACGATTTAACCTCTGGACGTGAAGCAAGACAAATTAGTATGAAATCACGTTCAACCAAATTTTGCGGGGGGATGTCACTCTCACAAAGATCTATTTTACGTAATTATTACAACCAATGCAGAATCGTGTGTATTTATACTTCACACATACTACTATTTTTATTTGTGTGCTATATATTTATACTATTTTTGCATAGCACGCTCTCCTCTTCTAATTACAACAAATACGAAATTTCTTTACGAACTACATACACAAAATTCACATTTACACTAGTGCATGACACAGTCGATACGGTAAGTCGATGAACGAATGAACGATTTTCGGTACGGTATGGCAAGTAACATAATTATTTTCCGTCTATTTGCAATAAGTCATATATTTTATTTATTAGTTATCGTTTACTAACTTTTTAGATTATGGCATCTTACTGATATTATAAATGTGAAAGTTAGTTTAAGATATCGATGTTTGAAACTCATCATGTAAACTAAACGGATAAATTTGGCACAAAATAGGAAAAAATGCCGTAGAGCGGAAAGTAGTAGTAAATCATTGGTCATAAAACAACTTGACCTATTATGTTGACATTGTTCTGTTTGTAGGGGCATGTTACAGATATTTTTTAGACAATAGGGAACATGCATTTAATTTATTTATTCATATAATGTATTTAAAGAGACCTTGGTATGGAACCCTAATGCCCATTTTCGCCAACAACTCTTAAATAATAAGTAACCCTTAGGCGCCGATCCCACAGAGAGAGTTCTGGAGTTTCGAGTTCCGAGTTCTGCATTCCGTGTTGACTATTGTGCACACAGCAAGCAGTCTAGAGTTCTAGAGTTCTGCAATATTCGCTACTGATCGCACATCATACACTTTTTTTACTTTCAAAGGCCCCACATAGCTTACAGTCAACGCGGAATGCAGAACTCGGAACGCGGAACTCTAGAAGTCTTCTCTGTGGGATCGGCGCCTTAAGGCTAATTAGGTAACACTTAACGCTAGTTTTATTTTCAACGATATTTAGGTAACACCTGAATTAAAAAAAACTTGCAAGTTTGAGGTGGTATATAAAAATAATTTGGAAATTTATGCTCTAATAAATAGATATTTATACCTCTATGGTTTATAACTTACCTATAGTAAAGTTTAACATAGACGTAATCAAGTAATATACAGGTCGTTGTTTTGGTCAGCGACGAGCGACTCAGGGTCGATAATACAAATGATACTGGTGCTAAAAAAAATATAAAAAAAAATACTTTATTTTTTTAATAATAAAAATATAAAAAATTAAAATTTTGAAAATCATGTAATAAGCTAAAGTGTAGACATAATACTCAACGGGAGTACGAGGGAGTAAAGGGGTGGGGCGATGGCGGCTTGCGCCTAGATCTAGTCTGTGCACGTGCCTAGTAACCATACTTTGCGGTAATTTTATTTCAAATTGAATAAGGTATTTCTCAACATATTTATAGTATTTAATGGAATTAAGTCCATTTTTGGGGAATATATATTTTGTACTACCGCTCCTGGGTCGCTTGTCGCCGACCAAAACAACACCCAGTATTGCGTACGCAAAATCTTTCTTTATTATCGATATTGTTAACGATAGCGTTAAGCACTAGTTCTAATATGACAATCATGTAATAATAATAATGAATGAAGGATATAAGCCGACTATGTATGAAAGTGATAGTTTTCGGTATTATCACATGGAAGTTTTGGTTTATTTAATATGGTTGGATAATATTTATGCATGATTTGAAATAAAATGATTTTAATGTAAATTACTTGTAAAACTGCAATAAAAATATACTTACTTGTGAAATTAAATATTGCTCTTTCCACCACTATAATTTCTACGTGATTTCACGGCACATTTCGTCATTTTTTCCTAATGTTTTCTCGATGACATTGAATGTTATACTGCGACAACTGTCATTATTTTTTGCAATACCATGCCTAAAAAGCATGGTTCGTGGCGAAAAGGGTGTAGGCGCGATCACTATTAGGGCAGGTCCAGAGGTTAAATCGTTCAAGGGGGTATCATATGAAAGTGCTTCATTTTTGGATTCTAAAACAGGTTTTTATTTTTTTATATGTATGTTGCGTGTTCGCAAAGTAAATAATCTCAAATAATTACAGGAGATAGACATTGATGTAAATATTACAGGAAAAATAGAACGATGTTTGTAATTAGCAGTTTTTTCGAAATCATCAAAATTGCTTCACAAAACAAATTTAGTTATGCGGTCCATTTTTTTTGGACAGTTATGGCCCAAACCAAGATGTCTAAGGAAGGTCGGAAACACTCGGTGCGTGAGTCAGTCTCATACTCTTGGCTGGTAATTATTTATCCTATTAGGGTTGATTTTTCAATAATTATCTCTTACGCTTACATTTGTAGTTTGTAACATTTATACTTTCTGAGATTATTTATAGGTATAGATAGATGAAAAACCATGAAATTCTTGATCATCTACTTTTGTCGCTATGTATGGTACGGTTGGTTAAGCCCTAAATACAATAAGGATACCGGCAAACTATTAATACAAAACATTAGAACTTTTTTAAGCGTGAAATAACCTAATTGAAAACTTTTTGATCCTATAGTAAATCACTGGGACGGCATCAGAGATTGAAACAATACCAAAATTACACATAAGATGATATTTTCCTTGACGTCCACCGGGGCTCTATGTGCCATTCACTGTGTCCGGATGACGCCCGGATATTGTTTGACTAATGGCAAACCATGCCCACTTTCCCATATTGGAGTTTTGACGGGTACGATTGTTTGGTTTGAGATACGCGGTCGGTAATAAAGGAGTATTGGCAAAGTTGGACGATTCCAGATATTTACAGTACGTATTCATATTCAAATACGAATAAAACTTTTTGTTAACCTATAAGTATGCAACTTGGAAAATTAGCAACTATACCAACATTAAATTTAGTTTGGTTTATTAGTGAAATAAAATTGGCTCAGTGTCGTTTAATTATGTAAATATGAAAAGTTGATATGGGCCGGACTAACAAATCCACTACGGTGCGACAATTTGTCGTGCTGATGACAACAGAAAACAACACTTGGGGGCTATTTCGTAAGCCATTAAAATGCTGCATAAAAGTATATCGAATCTTTTTACTGGCACGTAACACGTTTCCGTAGGTAATTGTTGCCGTATTATCGTTGAAATATTATGATTTTTTAATGGAAATCGTTGATATTCATTTTTCATACTGACATTTGCCTTTGACAGCTGTCTGTTTGACGCAGAACAGCGCGTGTGATAAGACCGCGTGTGCAATTCAGAAATGGAATCGATGTCGCTTGGTGAATTCCCAGCTACGTTGCACATTTTCCGGGCGACGGAACGACCGGTCGCGTAAACCGATAAGCCTTCTGATTTACGACTTATAAACGCTACACTTCCACGGGTTTAGTTGGCAGATTTTCACAACAATATGCGGGGTTATTCTACTCTCCGCTATGGGACTACTCAACCGGGCTGTCGTTTTTCATTCTGCGAAACCATTCGTTCATTCTTTCGTTAATTCTATTTATGTGCATCATAAAACGAAACTGCTACTATGATTGCAGCTATCCGTGGACAATACCTACAGACATACACCGGGACATGTTTATGTGTAATTGTGCTACGCTCCGGTATATTATTTTCGTTTTGAGTTTTATTTATATTGTCTTCCATAACTGTTTATAATTGAAAAAATATTTACTTGTTTTATACCTAACTAAAACGACCTTTCCGCTCCGTGGTTTTACCTGCGATCCTTTCTATTTCCATATACGAATTCTCATTTCCTAAATAAAATAAAAAAGATTTTAATTTTTTTTTACAAGGCTTTTATGGCGAGAGTGAATAGTTTTCTTCTGGGTTAACGTGCTCCACCTTAGGCTTCGTCATCGTCCTTTATGAGGTCAGTGGCCAAACTCAAACCCATTTAATGTTCTAGACCCTGCGGCTTAAACTCTGAGTGCATCTGTCTGTGTTCGTTTCTCCTTTTATATATGACATTTACCTACACTATTACTATAGATGTTTCTTCAATTTGGATGGTCCTTTACCTACATATTAATACGAAAGCAACCATGACCATCAGAAAATAAAATTGTTCCTCCGACAACATAAATTGGATTTGGTACAGTTCAAGAAACTTACTAGTTCATTACGAAACTAGAGTAACGCTATAAAACGTGCAAACAACTCCAATATACGTCAAAAAGATTAACTGCTAACAACCTAGCTTAGTCTCTCTAGCATACTGCCTAAATAAATCTATGCACCAGTTATATTAAAATAGCTCAATAAGGAATAAAGTTGCTGCCTTTCACTTTTCCCGAAACACGCAAAAGTGGAGTGTCTTGGGTGTCTTGTTAGTTGTTCTTATACAGGCTGTTGTTTTGGTCGGCGACAAGCGACCCAGGAGCGGTAGTACAAAAACAGACTAGAGCTAGGCGCAAGCCGCCATCGCCACACCCTTTTACTCCCTCGTACTCCCGTTGAGTATTATGCTTATTACATGATATTAAAAAATTTATTTTTTTCATTTTTATTATTAAAAAAATATAAAGTATTTTTTTTATATTTTTTAGCACCAGTATCATTTGTATTATCGACCCTGAGTCGCTCGTCGCTGACCAAAACAACGACCTGTATAAATCTGCAAATGTTTCTTTGATCAAAAACATAATGTAAAGTGGAGGTACTTCCCCAGTCGAGCTGCTCTTTGAGCGAATAAACGCTAGGCTCTACCACCTCTCTGAAAAATTTCCGAGTTAATTTCAGTATTACGACGAACATGACGAATAGACGTTATGATGAAGTTCAGTATCTATTATTTACAGAAATCACTTTCCAAAGAAATTTTTTAGGGGTTGTTGTACTCATCATTACTATCAACTTTTACGATGAGACCACCTCTCGGAAATATTTACTTTTCATACGCAACTTCAACGCAAGCATAGCCTAAAAGCTTGTACTTTCAGCCAACGTAATGTTTGACTGCGAAAAAAGAGAGACAGCATCAGAGCCGTCGCGTCGGTTATCAATCGGTAAATTCCGCTGATCACTCGCGGCCGTTTCGCTAGGTCGTATTCATAATTTCGCATATTATCATAAAACTTGTTCCAGGAGTATACCTACTACTTGTGAAAAAATCTTACAAGTTTGTGAAGAAAATATATGTTATTTTGAATCTCCAATACATTTGCAATGCCGGATCAATATGTTTTTTTTACTTTCTACAATTTATAGGTACGTTAGATATGGCGAAAGTTCAGGTAAAATTTGGGCAAAAACGCTGTTTTTCGGAGGCTTTTACTGAATTTGTTTCAAACATTTTTTTAATGTTTAACAACGCGATACGTACAGAGTATAGCGTGGACCGATTTTCATGATATTTGATTTGTTGGATTTGTCTCCGCCCCGAAAAGCAAAATAACGAAAAAATGTGTAAGGTAGGGTAGGACAACACGCGAACGAAGTCGCGCCGGCCAGCTAGTAACTACACAAAATACCCTCATTTATATGTACTAACATAAATTAACAGGTAAATAAATTAAATATCTCGTAATATTTACTCGTTAATTACTGTTTACGCAGTTAACGAGACTGCGGCAGTATGAAGATGTCCAACGAACAAATTGCTCGTCAAACAGCCCAGAACAATGGCAACCTCGTTTTAGCAGACAAAGAATTTATGACTAACGTTATCTAGTTGATATAAATAATTTACGGCTACACGTAAATTTTCGCTCAAGCGTAAAATGTACAGTTGTTTAACTGGGCTAGTAATGAAGAGCTGTATAATGCGTTATCATTCTGAGCTTTACGACCAATAAATGTTTATAGTAAATACCTATTAGGCTTGCGTTTTTGCAGTTTCGCTTTTTAATTTTACATATTTATGTGACAAAATTAATTATTTTGCATTTCTGAATTTGTGGATGCTTTTTATACCCATAAGGTGGCAAACAAGTTAACGGATAGCCTGATGGAAAGCGGTTACCGTACCTTTGGATATATGCTCGGAAAAGTTAAGCTTTTACTTAATGTATATTTGTCTTTACATTAGAGACATTCTTATTATGAAATTTATTAATACATAACATAGGTATATAAAATTAGCATTCCTCCCGGTTTCACCTTCACTCCCCTATTTAATCCCCTCAAGGAATTTTGAAAAGCCTTTGCACAGGTTCCTCCTATTATAACGTAGGCATCCAGCTGATCCAGCGTAAAACATTTCCACAGATAGTCTATACGATCGGCAAAACTTGAGTGACGAGCTCACTCTATTTCTTATCCCATCTCTGTCTGTGCTTGGTAGTTGGTACTATAGAGATAGAATATTAAGAGAGCGACTATACTAGAGTATGTGCCGTGATCACGGGTATGTGCAACGCTGCTTTGAAACTGCGCGTTCATTGTTTGAACGACTAAATACATATAATGAAATTTCTCGTCTTTTATAAATACTTTTATCGGTTGGTACCAACCATATTTATTAGCGTACCTTATGCGAATGGGAAAATTAAATGTGAACGATTGTAAATATAAACCGGTAGTAAAATGATTACCGCATTATTCCCTGTCGATTGTTAGTCGTAACAATGCTCCTAGTCCCTGTATTGGGTGCTAATTCAAGCGGTTTCGATATTATTTCTCGATATAAAGAAAATATCGTGAAATCTTCCGGCTGACGCTATGGCGGTTAGCCACAAAGAAATAATGAAATGGGTAACCTATATTTATTATTTACATTGTAGCTTTTGATGTTTTCAATTGTACGTTCTACCCAGCAGCATATATTTTAAGTTATTGAACAATCTGCATCTATCAACGATAATAAACCGGGGCAAATGGTAGTACAGCACTTATTTACGTGTACAAATCATTAGACACATGTGAAAAAATATTTTTTAGAAAATAGCAGACCTTCAACATCTGTTATCTCGTTTAAAAATACACACGAGTACAATCTTTACACCGATACATTTGTACTTTAATAACAAAATCTCATTATGTAATTAGCTAAAGCTTCTTTAAATAGCATTTGTCGACCTTGAATGCGATGTGAAAATGAGCTTTGCAAGATTTGCGTGTTACCTACCTAATGTAATGGAAAATACTTCAAAGGGCAGTAACTTATAAGATATCTCTGGTGTGAAATGTAGTGCGGCTCTTTAACTCGCTCCGATTTGCATTTTCTCTTTCAGCTTTGCTCTTCCAGATTTGCTTAGCAGAATCACGAAATAATAATTGTCTTGTTTCTATCTAAGGGTAGCAAGTTAAAGTTTGTTCTAAAACTAAAGATTTTTAATAGTATATACTGGAACAAATAATATATACTTGAACAGTTGTGGAAGCTTGTTAGGTATTTTTATATTATTTACCCCATATACAGAAGCTAATTGTTTAGGTACTAAGTGTATTTTGTTTGCTCTGAAGGACGATAATCGCATGTTCCCTGGTAGCATTTGTTCCCTCTCCCCAAGACGAGGCCAATATTTACCGAGACGCTACACATATTACAATACGCTGCCTGGAAAAATTTAATAATGTTGGTACCGGTTGCTTTAATCAAAAATCTATACAAATAAAATTTTATCCAAATATTGACATTAATATTAACTAGAAAATGTATTAATTAAAACATAATCTTTATTTATTGCTGTGCTTTTTATCATCGTGTATGATTATTTCTATAGAAGTGACATTACAACTTAGTTTGGTACAATGCGTCTTTTAATACAAAGGTTTCTTATTCATCACCACGTCACCGGTCGGTCGCATATTCAAGATCTAAGATGTGCGTGCAAGCCGCAATGCCGAGATCCTGTCCCTTCGGTCGACTGACGCGCTGATTTACAAGGCAAAAAACCTTTTTGTCCATCTTGATGTCCATCACACGATGGAGACGTCCGCGGGCTTCGACGATCTGATTTCGGCATCTTTTTAAACCCTTCAATAGTCGTCCTTTTGTATGTCAAGTGCCTCCACACGAGAGCTTCTGCTCTTGAGAAAGGTTACATTATAGAAGTGACCTTCAATCGTAAAAGAGATGGATATGAATAAAATTATTGAATAGTTTAAAATTTTAACTTGTCCTGAATTAGTAATCCAATGTAAATAAGAACAATATTTTTATTTTTTTTATTTTTTATATTTATAGGTAGTTTTAGTACCAAGTCTTTTGTTTCTGAGGTATTTCTGAGGTATAAGTACCTATTTATGATATGTGGGATGTGCGTCGGTCGTCATGTCATGTATCTTTTACGTAATCAACCATGACTTGGTTCTTGAATTAATAATTTAACTTACTTGATTAGAGGGCGTCCTATATACATATATTAATGAAATTGTAAGTAACCTTATATTACTGTATAATTAATGAAGATTTTAAGATTGAAGAAGTTAATCTATTTCCTGTTACCGAAATGAATTCCAGATATATTTAATCTTAATTTACATTAAATCTATTAACCAGTCTACGTTTCTGAGCTAAATACACGAAATCCACTAATAGAAATTCTAATTAGATACTGAAAAGGAATTTCTATTTATTCTATGCACCTAAATAATTAGAATTCGAAGTCTCTGATCAAATTCATTGATATCTCGGAAGGAGTACTGATTAATTTGCTGCACCTATATGACCTGCTTAGCAATAAGTCCTTAGAGGCCTAGAGTAGATCCACTTGGATGTATCCCAATTATGAGAGTGCTAAGTCTAATTACACCTTTATGAATGCCGTCCGTATTGCGCTAATAGCTAGCTTATTAATTTACAGTCAAGTGTTGGGATGGACTGATTAAGATAACAACGTCAACGACGCAGCGTTAATTGTGAAGCGATTCGATAATCCGATTTAGATAGCGTAGTAATTGCCTAGTGCTTAACCGTTTACCTTGAAGCTTTTACTAAGTAATCGTCCTATTTAATTAGGCTTTAAACCTTAAACCCCCTATTCAAACTGACGATAATACCAAGACGTGACCGGTAAGCTGATTCCAAACACTTTTAAAACCTAGAGGAATGTAGTTTTAAATATATTCACCAACATACATAAAACCAAATGGCTAAGAGAGCTATTGCTTTGGGTAATCTATTGTGCAGCATTATGAATGGGCTTATCCATTTTTTAGCGTATAATCACTGGTATAACCGTCAAATTTGCTTTTATTGTTGTATTCCTTGTATTATTCAATGTAATATTTTCTTTAGAATTAATATAGCTTTGATGCGATTCTCATTTAATGGATGTCTTCAAACTTTATTTCGTATTTTAATATATCACAGCGCTTGTGTTCATATCTCGGCGACATTCTGTAGATTGCTAGTGTTCAGTTAGACATAAAACTCAATCCTTACGCTTACCAGTTTCGGCTCTTTATAATTTGCACACTGCATAATATGGATCAAAATAAACGATAAATGGAAGTAATATACTTGCTATTTTTTCAACTCACAATTCCTATGAAATTAGATTAATCGTAAAATCCTGCCGCCCTAAAAACGTAGAGTTACGCAATATTGCTGAAAGGAATTCATTTCCCGAATTCCCAGCAGATCTGACGCAATTCCTATAAATTTTGGTAAAATGGTCACTAATTTCATGCAATTCAATTCATTAGCTGATTCTAATTTGATATTAATGTTACAACACCAAAAATAAAAAACCGTAATTTACCGGTAAGTTTTTCTATTATCATTTTTAAGTCGTAAGAAAGAACTAATAGAGAATTCACGTATTAAAATTATGATCTTAAACATTTGTAACTATAAAACGTTTATAAAACTGCAATTACGTATCTAAAATGGGAATTTATAAATGATTAACAAAATATTTTCAGCTTCGACTGGTAATAATACACTCCGCGACAATAGTTTAACCCACCCCCCTAATTTTTTCATATCTACTGTAAAACTAAATATAAGTAAATATATTACTAATGCACCAGCATTGATGACTTGATTCTAATATTATGGTATATACTTAGCTACGTTCCGACGCTGCATTGTTATGAGCGAGCGAGATCGTTAGTTTGATAGTGCGACAAAAGTATAACCCATTTGTCATTTTGGCTCAAGCGGCTCGGTGCACTGGACGTGTCAGTTCGTGTTTATACTTGTTTGGTGTATCTCGTAATTTACTACGCATAAATTAATTGTTTTGGTTCATTTCTGTCTATTTTTTAAATATAATGCCACGAGGAAAATACTTAAACGAAACTGAAATTAATATAATAAAAAAATTGCATTCTGAAAATTATTCTAAGGTCAAAATCGCAAAAATCATTAATAGAAGTCATCGTGTTGTGCGAAATTATTTAAAAGATCCCGAAAACTATGGAAAAAAAAAGAGGACTGGTCGACCAAAAGCAACAACACCACAAGAAAGAAGGTCAATTCTAAGAGTTGCGTCCAATTCTGCGCTTACAGCAAGACAAATTGCAGCGGAGGCTGGTGTTAATACTAATTTAAGAAATGTTCAACGTATTATACATGACTAGCTTTATAGCCCGCGACTTCGTCCGCGTAGATTATTTCTTTTTTCTAGATATGAATCATTGTAACAATATAGAGCTTTGTTCATGGCTATTGTCCGCCACTACGTGTGATATTGACAAAAAATCACCTAGATTAAGAGCTCATATGCGAGGATGCTACATTAAACTGAAACAGTCCTGCCGCAAATCAACTCTAGCAAATTTCAGAGTTTTTCCCTGTGACTACAAACCTTAATTAGGAACTGTTATCTTTTAAATTCAAACGGAAGGTGATTTGGGATCAATGGTATACGCGGCAAGAAGACTGTTTCTCCTCTGGCAGAACCAGTAAATATTTTGGCCTCAATAACATTGCGGCGATGGACGATGAGTCTTTTACTTGATCCCTCTTGTTGGTGAACGACCACGTAGTCGTTTTCCTTCCGTGTTCTGTGTGTGAACTATGATCAGATTTCCAAACTTTCATCGCCTTTGCGCACCATGTGGCCGAAATACGAAAAAATACGTTGGTGGCATATGGTGGACAATCGTGTTTTAATTTGGAGCTGCGATAGGATTGATGCTTTGTTGCGTTTAGCGGTCCAAGGTATTTCCAACATCCGTCTCTAGCACCACATCTCGAATGCATCAATTCTTTTCCTTTCTCGGGCCAGTATAGTCCACGCTTCCACTCCATACATGAAAATGAGGAATACCAATGCTCGTATTAACCGGATCTTTGTTTTAATACCGATTCCTCTCTTTTTCCTGATGTTGTTTAGGCGAGTCATTTCAATACGCCAATACCATAAGCCGAAATAATAAATTTTGAAATTTTCACTCCGAAAATAAAGAATTTCATATACTAAATTTAATCCCCCTTTTCACTCCTTAAGGGTTCAAATTCCAACAACACCGATATTCGTTGCGTTAGTTTATAACCATAAGCTTAAATAATAAATTTAGTGTACTTCCATACACAAATTCATCCCCCTTTTTACCCTTTCGGGATCGGAATATCAAAAAGGTTGAGGCACATATAAATTAATTTTAACTTCGAAACTGATGGACTTTCATATAAACTTGCATCCCCTATTTTACCCCCTTAAGGATGGAATATCCAAAAATCCTTAGTGGTTGCCTACACTGTGCAATAATATATTAAGTGACGTTTACTTTGAAACTGAATGACTTACATACATCCCATACCTTTTCACCCTGTCGGGGGTGGAATTGTCAAAAAAGCTGAGATAACAACACATTAATTTTCAATCGTCAGCCTAAACACAAAATTTGAAGATCCTAACTTTAAAACTGACGGACTTGCATACAAACTGTCATCCCTTATTTTACCCTCTTAGGGGTGTAATTTCCAAAAATCCTTCCTTAGTGGATGCCGCCACTGTATAATATTAAATTTAGTGAACTTTACTTTGAAATTGAAGGACTTGCATACACAACTTCATTCCCCTTTTCCTCCCTTCGACGGTGGAATAATCACAAACGCTGAGATAACTATACATTAATTTTCAATCGTCAGCCTAAACACAAAATTTGAAGATCCTAACTTCAAAACTGACGGTCTTGCATACAAACTTTCATCCCTTATTTTACCCTGTTAGGGGTGGAGTTTCCAAAAATCCTTCCTTGGTGGATGCCTACACCGTATAATAATACATTTAGTGAAGTTTACTTTGAAATTGAAGGACTTGCATGCACAACTTCATCCCCCTTTTCCTCCCTTCGGTGGTGGATTATTACAAACGCTGAGATAACTATATATTAATTTTCAATCGTCAGCCTAAACACAGAATTTGAAGATCGTAACTTCAAAACTGACGGACGTGCATACAAACTTTCATCCCTTAGTTTACCCTGTTAGGGGTGGAATTTCCAAAAATCCTTCCTTAGTGGATGCCTCCACTATACAAGGTATCTTTGTGCAAAATTTCAAATCTCTAGATCCAGCGGTTTGGGCTGTGCGTTGATATATCAACAATCAGTTTATCATTTTATACATTAAGATTATTATTAAGATTACCCTCTTAGGGGTGGAATTACCAAAAATCCTTCCTTAGTGGATGCCTACACCGTATAATAATACATTTAGTGAAGTTTACTTTGAAATTGAAGGACTTGCATACACAACTTCATCCCCCTTTTCCTCCCTTCGATGGTGGAATTATCACAAACGCTGAGATAACTATACATTAATTTTCAATCGTCAGCCTAAACACAAAATTTGAAGATCCTAACTTCAAAACTGACGGACTTGCATACAAACTTTCATCCCTTAATTTACCCTCTTAGGGGTGGAATTTCCAAAAATCCTTCCTTAGTGGATGTCTACACCATATAATAATACATTTAGTGAAGTTTACTTTGAAATTGAAGGACTTGCATACACAACTTCATCCCCCTTTTCCTCCCTTCGATGGTGGAATTATCACAAACGCTGAGATAACTATACATTAATTTTCAATCGTCAGCCTAAACACAAAATTTGAAGATCCTAACTTCAAAACTGACGGACTTGCATACAAACTTTCATCCCTTATTTTACCCTGTTAGGGGTGGAGTTTCCAAAAATCCTTCCTTGGTGGATGCTTACACCGTATAATAATACATTTAGTGAAGTTTACTTTGAAATTGAAGGACTTGCATGCACAACTTCATCCCCCTTTTCCTCCCTTCGGTGGTGGAATTATTACAAACGCTGAGATAACTATATATTAATTTTCAATCGTCAGCCTAAACACAGAATTTGAAGATCCTAACTTCAAAACTGACGGACTTGCATACAAACTTTCATCCCTTATTTTACCCCCTTAGGGGTGGAATTTCCAAAAATCCTTCCTTAGTGGATGTCTACACCATATAATAATACATTTAGTGAAGTTTACTTTGAAATTGAAGGACTTGCATACACAACTTCATCCCCCTTTTCCTCCCTTCGGCGGTGGAATTATCACAAACGCTGAGATAACTACACATTAATTTTCAATCGTCAGCCTAAACACAAAATTTGAAGATCCTAACTTTAAAACTGACGGACTTGCATACAAACTGTCATCCCCTATTTTACCCTCTTAGGGGTGGAATTTCCAAAAATCCTTCCTTAGTGGATGCCTCCACTGTATAAGGTATCTTTGTGCAAAATTTCAAATCTCTAGGTCCAGCGGTTTGGGCTGTGGGCTGATATATCAACAATCAGTTTATCATTTTATATATTAAGATTGTGAATATCTAAAACGTAAGAAATTACAAAGAAAACCACCGTTGTCGGATAAACATAAATTAGTAAGATTACAATTTGCCAAAGATCATGTTCAATGGAAAAAAAAATGGAGAGAAGTTATTTTTACTGACGAAAAAAAAATTTATTTAGATGGACCCGATGGTTTTAATTACTATTATCACGATTTAAGAAAAGACAATTTTATACTGAGTCGTCGACAAGCTGGGGGTGGTAGTGTAATGATATGGTCTGGTATTGGATACTCGGGGAAAATGGATATTAAGTTCTGTACTGGAAAAATAAATAGTAAACGATATATAGAAGTAATAAATGAACAGATTACTTCCCATGCAACGCGAATTTCTGGCAATAATTTTATTTTTCAACAAGATAATGCCAGTGTTCACCGAGCACAGGTAGTCAAAGACTATTTTGCTGAAAAAAATATTCAAATTCTTGAATGGCCAGCTTATTCCCCTGACTTGAACATCATTGAAAATTGTTGGGGAGATTTATCACGAGCTGTCTATCGCGGATCAAGACAATTTAGTACAGTCGAAGAGTTGAAGAAGGTGATCATTAACGAATGGCAGAATATGAATCAAGACACAATTAAAAAGCTTTATGACAGTTTACCAAATCGAATGATTGAAGTGATAAGTAAAAGTGGTGGATCTACTAAATATTAATTTAAATAAATAATTGTTCTTGATATATTTCTCTCGAGTTTTTATTTACGTTTAATTGCCTGGGTTATACTTTTGTCGCACCGCAAAACTCAATATTATCTGAATTCAGTTATTTTTTTATTTAAGAAATGATGTATGTATAATATAATAATCATACTAACATGCCAATTGTATGTATTAGTAATACATTAATATAACTATAATTATTTATCAGATATCACAAAATGAGGGGAGTGGGTTATACTATTGTCGCGGTGTGTAAGTTTGCTAGTCTATGGTCGGTCGATGTCACTTTATAGTAAATATACTAATATCTTTTGAATTTTATCAAAGGTTCTTTAAATAAGATAAATTCCGTCATTATTTAGTCTAAATAATGGATTATTATGAATAAACAATCACGTGAAATGTGCAGGGAAGAAAATTTCTGTGTAGTACAAATAACAAGAAGAAACATTTCGTTCGTTCGTTATGAAGACTTTATAAAAAAAGCCGAGTATTTGCGAAGACAAAGGAGTAATTGCATAAATATCCTCTATACATGATAAATCATTATGAGGACATTTCACCAGAGTTCCATGTTGAAGTTTCTAGTTTTATGAGAGTGAGTTCGTAAATATCATCAATAACAGCATAATGTAGCATATTCCCAACCTAATCTCAACAAAAGAATATACTATTATTTCTATTTATACCATAAATTATTGAATTATAAGCCCCAAATAATATGTTCAACAGAAACTAGGATTTTTTAATATGAAACATGCAATGCATGTAAAGTGTATGACTAAGACCATTATTAACTTTCCCTTGTTAGATAGGTGGTAGGTTAGGTAGATGATACCTACTATTCATGATGTCAAACAATAATATAATCAACAAATAATATTACTTTCAGGTTATAAATTACCCGAAGATAAAGATAATTGTACATGGGATAACCAAAAGGATATTTATATTATAATTACTATGGCATCTGTCATCATCATGCTGCTAATATGATGGGGAAAGGACCACAGAGAATTTGGGAGTTGCCGTTGCTATCATGCCTTAACATTACCTACACTAAACTATAATGTTGATAATACTGTAATAAAAGTTACGCTGATTTATTTACTTTTGTCTTTTATTTACCCTAAACAAACACGCAACCCCTATGTGTATCTCTTTGTGTCACTGTGACTAGTCTTCGGCAATATATACCAACACAGATATATACAGGGTGATTTTGAATTTCTTAGCTATTTTAAAGGAGTCTCTCATTAATAAAAAATAAAAAATACATGTTTTATTTTTAGATATAATTTTTATAGAAAAAAATAAAGTTATGACGATCCAAAGTTTTCTCAAAATTACCGAAATCGTTGGTCGTACCGCGCGCCAATACGCTACGTCACATAGCTGTCAACAATCGAGAATGTTAGATACTGCCTATGTATACGAAAACACGAACACCATCAAAATTAAATATCCTATACATCACTCTCGGTATTCTTACCCGTTTAAAATTTATAAAATGAAGCCACAAAAATACAGTAACTCACTTTTTTATTAACTCAATTACAAACATACTCATCGTATCACAATTCTAACATATGCATCGTTGTAACACTTTAAAACTTTAGGGCCAGCTTAAGGCTAATTTAAAATCACATTGAACTGAATATTGCAGTTTATTGACAACTTATTATTTGGTTTTAAATAACACACTTCCAGTGATCTGCAACCACAAAGCGCACAGTTGGGTGGGGTGGCGGGCGCCCGCGCCGCACGGCATCGTGTGTGAGGCAGAAGCCCTCCATTGATCAAACTGATAGTGTACTCCAGAGAGTTCCATAATTATTCAATTAAATTTAAAAATATTTTTTATCACCCAGAAACGACTGTTTATCTTCTAAAACGTTGCCCTAGCAACCAGTAACCAGAGAATACCTGCGTGCGCAACTCAAAATATTTTTTTTCATAATCAGAAATTATTTCAAATAGGTTGACATGAAGTATTAAGCTGAACGAACACCTAAACACATCGTAGCATTTTTTTTTAAATTCTTTGTATGAAATTAAAAGAAAAGGGAAGAGAGGTGTCGTATAAGGACGCTTCCACACGTCAGACAATCGGTATTCCAATTGTCATTCCGATTTGAGGCCTTTAGAGCGGCTTTGTAAGACGAGTGCTTTGTTAGTAAAGAATTCAAATGAGAAGAACATTTGAATGTCTCTCAGTCCGACTTGAGGCCTTTAGAGCGGCTTTGTAAAACGAGTGCTTTGGTAGTAAGGAATTCAAATGAGAAGAACATTTGAATCTCTCTCAGTCCGACTTGAGGCCTTTAGGGCGGTTTTGTAGGACGTGTGTAGTAAGGAATTCAAATGCGAAGAACATTTGAATCTCTCAAATCGAAAGAATTTATTCTCTTATAAAATTGAATCCACCGACTGACATCAGACGTTTTTAGCGAAATAGGCAATTTTAGAGTTTATTTCTAGGATAGGTTCGTTTAAGGGTTATTAACCAAGTCAAACGTTTTAAAAAGCTATCCTGTTTTCTGCTTACAAAGCTGTCATTCTAGTTTTCTTCTCTTTCCGACATAAAGTTGGCCGGCGATTGTATGATGCATGCGGGCTGCCTAATGTATTGTTAATAATTATTGAAAGATAAGTTTCCTCCTTAGTGAAAATGAAAAATAGAATTTATTTTAGAAGATTTTAATGAATGACAGATTCGATTCAATGACAGTTTTTATTAATCAAAATACCCGAAATGTAAACAACATTATGAAGAGTTTATTCCAGATATTACTTAATTTTGTGAATGGAAAATGGAAAAATAATATGGTGATATTTTATTAGGTATTAAACACAATTTCCACCTAATGCGAGTTACGAAAGAATTCACGTATTTCCGCAGCATATTTCAATGTTCCGGTGACGTCTACCAGCTGAAGTTCAAGGTCATCTACTTGTTAACGTTATCCAGCAATGTGGAGTATTTAGGATATTCTTATGACAAAATTATGAGAAAAAAAAGGTTCTTTTTTTTGCACGGATGTGTTCTATTAGTGATTCTGATCCGAGGGAAAAAAAATAGCCAAGTAATTCCAAATCACCCGGTATATATACTCTAGTAATACTTTTGATAGAAAGTAGATCTGCGGATATAATTCCTCAAAACCCTAAAGCTTATTCTATCAAAATTTAAGCTGCAGATCTTAAAGCTTTTTGTTATTATTAGTTCTAATCTTTATAAAAAATCAAATGTATAAGAAACTAGTCAGTTGCATGTAGCATGCAGTCGCATGACAGATGCACGCACAGCTCAAACCGCAGAGTACAGAGATACTTGAACTTTTGCACACATGTTCCTTATAACATAGGCAACTTCTAAGGTCTTTTCGAAATTCAACCCCTATGGGGATAAAAGGGGTTTCTGGGTGGAAAAATAGTATAATATTAATCATGTAAAAATTACGATAGTACTATGTTAGGTTATCACAAAATTGACGGTAAAAGAACTTTATTGGTAGCCAATAGCTTTTAACATTCCATAAAATGGTTTATGGGTGTTAGAAAAACCTCGAAATTCCCTCATTATTCATTGATTTTCAACAAAATCTCTAAATTGAATTGTAATAAGTTGCTCCTCGGTATCCTCTTATGATTCTACTGTTTGACACAAAAGCAATTCCTATTTAGTGAGCCATTTTACGAATCTCCATAGAAAACTGTCAAAAAAATGAATTGCAGAATTAGAATCGTATTGAGATCATATCCTGAATTGCCTACTAAGTGACCATTTTACGATTTGTAATTCAATTCCTAATGGGAACTCAATCCGATTCGGCGTTTCCTTCCTTTTTAGCCCCCCTGCTCTTATTTTAATTGCGCTATAGCACAACTTGCATTTATTTTTTCATAATATACTGGTGAAGCTATGATCTGGATAAATAATACTGTTAATATGCTGATTGTCATAAGATATAAATCAAATTCAAACTGAGGCTGACTTAGAAATCAATGCAAAATGCAAATTACTAAATTTCAAATCTCTAACTATCTCGAACTGATCGAATCGACAAGGCGTTTGTGTTATCAGATCTTGTATCGGCTACCGATTTACTTCTCACTAAAATGACTTTTATTATTTACTTATCCTTACATCTGGTTTATAAATATATTATTACGTTAAAAACTACGATCGCTGTCTGAATTATTAATTACAACATTATAAAGTCACATACCATTAAAATATTTATTGTATACACTTAGATAAACCTAACAAATGATAGTGTCATCAAGAAAAATGTACTCTGAACATTTTTAGCTGGTTAGCTGACCAATTAAATAGCCACCACACGCGGCCACTTTGTATGCTAAATGGCATCAAGATGTGTGTCCGCGGTACTTTTATTATCTGATATCTCTTAAGTAGTGTCACGTTGAATAAAACCATTGGTGTGTGCCCAGACGGGGAGCGCAGATGAGTGATCTACTTATAAATGGCCACTTGGTGCGACCGCAAACAAATTACTAAGAGAACAAGGGCTGCCTGGCTGTAAGTCCATGCGTCTGACTAACTAGGTACCGTGTTCTGAGCTCGCCCTTTAAGCGATCTGTTTTACAATAGCCTCATTATTTTTGTTTTGTATTCTAGAATTATTGTTATGTATCTATTTCGATAGTAGAATACATTTTAAATAGATATAAAACAACTTTATTTTATGTTACCTTCTAAGCTTTGTAAAAGTTCCCAGTATAATAAGGAGCCTTTATATTTTTCCGCCATATCATCAATCCCCGGGCAAAAAATTTAGTTAATCCATTGTTCCATTATGTCTTAATAGAGAAACAGACAAACTCACTTCTGCAAAATAATATTAGTATTATAGGATCGTAGGATAGTGTAAGTGGTCATTGTAGATCGCCATAAGCAACCATCGGAGTGGAATCTTCAGTCAGGTTTTTGCTTGGTAGCGATTACAGCACGCCGTTTTGCCCGGTTAGAAGTGGGTTGGGTTACGACTAGCTTTTATTGGCATTCACTCGTTGGCCAGAAAGGCGTTTTTCAAAATACCTCCAGCAATTGCGCCTTAAACGTAAAAGGAAAAAAGGTAATGTGCAATGACTTTATATAGACAAGAGCACGGGTCTGCGGCAATTATTTTGCCGATCCAATGTTGATCGAAACCGTAAAACAACGATGATGACCGACTATTGGCACTGCGGCTTCGTCATTGCTTCCGACCACGAGTAATCGATTTCAGGCGATTAAAGCCTAGATATTATGGAGTAACGACGTGCTTACCCTCAGGTAAAACTAACCCGTCTTTTATCTGTACATCACATGCGATCGCAATAAAACGGTCAAATGGCATATTCTTGATATGACAGATACGATATCTTCATTACATGCACACCGTCGTCACGACGTAAATAAAAAGTTCAATAAAAATACTTATCACGAATTTGACGACTGCGATATTCGTATCGTAAGTTGTAACATCGGAGGCCCAACGGACGTGCTCATAAATTAAAAGCCATCATATTTATTTTTCGAACGAGCAAGTAAATAAAATTCCGATTGACAGAGCGTAACTCTGCGCAGTACGTAATCTACAGTTTTATTCGCCGATGTATGCTTTGATTTCGGGCTTCATCCTTGTCGCAGATGGAGCTCGTTCTTCATTTGAACGTCATTATCCTTATGTTTTCCGTTGATTAAATCCAACTGGGTGAAACGTTTCGATAAATATATTAAAATTAAAGCGTTTTTTTCTATGCTGGATCTCGACTGTTGAGACAGGCTAGTTAAGCTTTAAAGTGGAGGTCAGTAATTAACGGGCGAGATCAACAAGCCGCTCGATGCTAATGGGGCCTTTCCACGTCAAAGGGCTAAAAGGCGTCGGAGCGCGTCTGTCCTAATAATGGGCCCAAGTTGTAGTGCCGCCACGGTCCCGGTCGCCGGGAGCTGGGAGTGCACGCCGCGACCCCGCCCGACCCTCGTCAAACGCTCGATTAGTCTAACGTACGTACACTAATTATTTTTTA
Organism: Polyploca ridens; assembly: GCA_951394255.1. Classification (NCBI taxonomy): domain Eukaryota; kingdom Metazoa; phylum Arthropoda; class Insecta; order Lepidoptera; family Drepanidae; genus Polyploca; species Polyploca ridens. Next base: position 6,841,152 of record OX596254.1, on the reverse strand, counting down.
CGATTTATTCACCTCTCAATCTGGATTTCTCCTCAATCGATTTCATTTATATCTTTGGCATCTCGCCCACGCACGACAATGCATCGAAATTGAATTTCCATACGTGGCATGTTATTGATGGTACACGACAATGAGAGATGGACATTATTTTTATAGTCGTCTTGTTTGTGGGAATATGTGGCTACGTTTCTGGCCACGATAGCTTTCCGTCTTTCATGTCTTTTTTAACCGACTAAAAAAAACAGGTTTTCAATTCGCCTGTATAAATATTGTCACCAATTTATCAATGATTGCATATCCGCGGTCAGTGACAAATCTTGAGAGATATTGAAAACGCATATGAAACTCATTTAAAAATAAAAACTAAAATAAAAAACCTTAAAAACAGTCACTGATTAGAGTGCCTATGTCAGTAGTTCATAGATTTTTTTTTGTTTATTTTTAGTAAAAGCTGTTATGTTAACTTATTTAAGACAAAGGTCAAGTTAATTAATTTAAGTAGGTAAGTAAGTGCCTTAGTGTCCATTATGTAACTTAGAGCTAATATTGAAGTGACAATGAGAAAATTATGACTTCATAAATTTTCTCGTACAACACTCAGAGCTATTAAAACTCCAATTGTTGTATAATGTTGGAAGTTTACGATGTTGCCCTATTGGTATTTCAATGTAATCCCGTTTGATAAAGTTGACAATAAAGTCTAACAATAAAATTTTAGACCTACAACTCGTGGAGTTAACTAGACACCTCGCTGGATGCGACCCCCTTCCCGCGAGGTGTCTAGTTAAGTCGCACGGGTTGTAATACGTTTTTGTGAAAAGAAAATTTATTGTCTACGGAATCCGAAGGGCTCGTAAAACAGACCGCCTGTTATTAAGTGACAAATCGTTGGATTTAGTCGAAGTATACAGTCATAAAGTCACAATAATGGACAAATTATACACTAGAAGAAAATTTTTACTCGACATATTATTTTAAGTCATTAGCTCTATTGTTTTAAAATCCTGTTTATGACTTCAAAAAACGTTTTTACGAGTAACTTTTATCAGCATTGCGAGATGCTTTTTTTGTCTGCGGATATTAATGTAATGGAATATTGGTTGCACAGTCGACATTGCTGTTCTGTAGTACCTAGATGAATGATTAAAAGTTTAATATTTAATTTGTAAATTACCTGCTGGCTGTTTGAATAATTAGCAATCGAATGGACGACCGAATTCAATTGTTTTACATTGTCAATGCAATGTTAATTTCTCATTTACTGCCATGTGAATGTGATCCAGTAATCGTAGTTTTGTTCATGCGACTTTATTGGAGCCTTGTCAATGATTATATTATTTAGCATCTGATAGGATGAATGATAAATTGTTATTCGATCAGTCATCATTTTCAGTCCATTTCAATTGTCCACATACTTACTATATTAGATCAGTAAGTGTATTTTTCAGTGCATACTTTACCTATAAAATAGATACTGTATATACTCAGGAGTTTCCGTACTTCACCGCGATTTGTGAAAAATTAGCTGTACCTTTAATTACGGACATTTGTGTTCACTGCCACGTAAAATTATTCAAATTACGTTTAATTTAATGTTCTTAAATCAAGCAGCGTGCCGCGTATTTTTTCCCCGTGTCGTGTTAATGGGTCGATTCTGGAATTAAATTCAACGATCGTAAATTCACAGGCACAATGTTACATAAACAAAACGTATCTTCGGCCGTAACGAGCAACAGTTGAATTATAATTTGGCATAAATTCACGTCACACGGTTTGCTTCTTATCTCTTTATACCCAGATTTAATGTAAATGTATATGTTTTATATCGATAACTAATAAATAACCGAAATGTGTTAGAATTAAAAAGTTATCATCTCTACCTAGAGTTGAGTTGAGTGGATTTATTTCGATCGCTCTGAAATATTTTAAAATTTATTTGCTTGTTCAATCCTTACTTTTCGTAATCCTAACTAATATTATAACTGCGAAAGAGAGTTTGTTTGTTTGTTACGCTTTCACACCTTAATTTCTCAACCGACACGATGAAATTTGGCACGCGGATAGCCTATGGTATGGAGAAGGACATAGGCTACTTTTTATCCCGGGAACGCGGGTCAAATCGCGGGGAACAGCTAGTACTTAAATAACCCCTATTTTTTATGATTTTTTTATTTCAATGTGAATTTTGAGATACAAAAGTTGATTTTGTAACAAAAATCTGAGAACGAGTGAATCCAAATATAAATCTTTGTTGTTTTGTAAATTTGATTAATGTGCAATGTTTCAACATGCAACTTACATTGCAAAGCCTTGGATGCGGGCACCGTTACAGTTTAGTCCGCAAAGCAAAAATTCCGCACAACGCCACAAAGCCAAATTGCTAAAGCGGGTCTAAAGCTGTCGACATTGAGAAGTAACATAGGGGTGCATGTATGTACTGACATAGCATGCATGCATAACATGCCGTGCCCATAATGTATTTAGCTTGAAATTAGGAATATCGTTATCACAATAATAGTATACAAGGTTTAAATAACAAATTAAATGGATGGAAATTAAGTTTCAAAATCTAAAAGTTAATCGTTGTGTTAACGTGAGCAGTTTATGCTAACGTAGACTTCCTATAGCCGAGACTGGACTCAGAGTTCGGTGGCCATATAATATCGTCCAGTTTAATAATCTCTATCGACCAAATATTACAAAAATGTATAATATTATGTTTAAATTACTTTAAAATTACAATTAAAAATAAATATTTATTTTCGATACAAACTCTTTCTCCCCTCAAAAAAACTTGTATATATTATTTGCTCATACATATTTAAGATATTATTTATTCTTTGTTTAATTCACCGCATAAGAATAAAGGTAATGAGAATATTGTGTTTGTTTCAATTATGTTTCAAATATCAGCTTATTCGTCCCTGTGCATTTGCTGAATCTTTTTCAGGGACCACAATATAGTGGAATGCGGTTATGATTTCCACTGTATTTTCTATGTTGTGCACCTTTGTAATCTTGCTATGACTTATTCACACGATGACCGTACAGAAATCCAAGAAACTACCATACAATTTTAGCAACAAGCATTGAGCGTCGACGTTGAACTTTTGCCATTTAACTCCTCACTCGTACTTTTTGATATTTCACAGAGTTGCGCAGTCGTTAATGCAATACGGAATCGTAGTACCTCGGAATGTTTCAATTGTAACTTCTTCGTTACTGGTACATATATGTGACCATTAGTGCAAAGTAAATACCATATTCCATACATGTACAACAGATTGGCAACGGTCGAGACAGTTCTACAAATCGTGGGAGCTATTATCGTATTTTCTTAAAGACACGGTTGTATATTACCTAGTGCATGACTTACTGTGTATTGTATTGTGTAATGTGGCGCATATATGTTTGACAACTTTCGTAGATGTTGGCTTATCTACAAGCTACGTAAACTAAGCTTAAGTTGGATCTAAGGATATTGAACAATTATGAATTTTAAACCATTGTAATTTAGATAAATTATCAATTTAAATTATATTATTATAATTTTATCTGACTTTCTCCAGGTAGATAGATATTCGTTTTGATTGGTATTTACAAAATATCATTGAGTTTTATTCATTAATATCTCCTTTATAAAACCTGTCTTATAACATGAGATGGTTTAAGCCAAGTCTAGGAAAACCAGGTTTTGAGATAGGTAGGCTCAGGAAATGGCAGATATAGATAGAGTTGAATTAATGTTTGATGGGACATTCTTTATATGAACATTGGAAAATTCGATAATTCGAAAATTCTAACATTTGAAAATTAGATAATTTGAAAATACTAACAATTGAAAATTGGATAATTTGGTAATAGTGTTTGTGACCAGAAACAATAATTGAAATAGGAAAGGTCGCATCGTTATACTTAAACTTATGTTTAAATACTCGAATATGGAGCACGAATTTGCGATTGATTGTTAAATTTAGACCGAAGGACTTAGTAACGTAGTTTAGAATAGCATCCTCGATATTGAGTCAGCAATCACGCTTGTTGCTAGAGTACGGTTACAATATAATACTCTGTGCTAGCTATGGTGGTCAGGATGGATGACAATGATATAGAATATTTACTTGAAGTGTGGTACAATAATTAAATTTAACTAGGTTTAATCTACAGTATAGATATTTACCTATTTGAGTTTTCGTTTGTGCTATCACTACAGTAGGTAATGTATTTTTATACGGAAATCATATGTTTTGTCGATTGTAGCTCCTAAACATTGCTCCAGTATTTCATAATTATATTTTTTTTCTTTTTTATAAATATTTATTCTAATCCCAACCATCACCATAATTACATAATTCAAACATCGCCAAACTGCTAATGCACTTCTAGTCGCTTTGAAAACGTTTGATTTTATAATATTCACCTAAAAATTATATCAAACATGTTACTTCCATCAACACTAATTCATGTCGTACTTTCGTGTAGTGTCACCCATTTCATACGCGGCAACAAGCCAAGGTAATGACGTTAAACGTTACAATGTTGTTCGATGCCGAGTCCAGGTTAACGGCAAATTGGCAGGTCGCAGCTCTTTCGGCATAGCACTTTGTTATCTCCTTGTTATTTCAAATTTATTTCAAGTTTGCCGATTGGTGATGTTTTGTACTCGAGACAATCGATAAAAAAAAATATCGAGTTGGTGCTTACAAATAATAGAGCAGTAGTCACATGATGCCGGTAAAGTTAGACATTTCAATGGTCTGACGATCTGAATAGACCATAGATCAACATGTGACGATTATAATTTTAATACGTTAATTTAACAAAAAAAATTTTTTTGTATGGTAAGTAGATAGGTACCATTTCCATTGTTGTGGCTATCTACGGTAGATGGCGTTATTCTACTCTTCAGCTACTATTATCTTTATATTATGTCTTGACACACGTTAAATTACCCAGGTAAATTTTGCATTCGCAGCTAATCTACGCCAAAACCATTTATTCAATTCAGATCGATCGATATTTATTTGCGTGTCACAACACTATACAGATAATTGCGTGAGCTTTTTGCGAACTCTTTGGTTGGACAATATATTATAGGGTAAATTGCGACTTAATAAGTGGTTGGTCCAGTTAGTTATATAACAATGTTTTTGTAATAAATTCTTTTGTTCCACGTAAATCTCAACAAATGATGTCTTTTGGACGCGTAAGTAAGTTGTTCAGAATGATTTTCATGCCGCTTTTTGTTTTCTATATTATTGTGTAGTTCTCGTGTTTGAACCTCATATTGAAATTTTAATTCAAATCGAAAACCTTATCGTAGCAAAATAAATCGTTTTAAACGTTTTACGTCTAGTTTTTTTTATGGTAACTTTTTTAATGTAAGTGCTAACTCCGTGCACATCGGTTTTAAAAACCAATATATACTTTTAAAAAGTTCATACTGGGTTGGAACTTTATAAGGCAAACGTAAAATGAAACTGGTTTGTCTATTATGTAGGTATTTTATGGTATTTCGCAGTATAAACTTTTGCTCGGGATAGTTTGTCTGCTCGGCCCGTTGTGACAACAAGCCGGGTTAATATCGTTAAATGGTACATTGTTGCAAGTGCATGCACTGAAAGTAGCCTTTAGTGTCCCAAACGTCGACCACAGAGCGTTGCCATAATTAGAACTGACACAGGGGTGGCAGGTGTCACGATTTCCACTACTGGTTACATTAAAATTAAATATATTTATTCTTAACTTTGTGAAATTTAACTGAAAACTGAAACTATAGTTATTCGACAGTAAATTAAGCATTTTATTTTGCAATGTTTGAAAAAAAAAACCGTGGCAAAAAAAAAACTTCTTTGAATTGCATTGAGACTCCATACAAGTCAAAGAAGTTTTTTCCCTCGGATTATTTTTCTATTATTATTTTTTGATTACTAATGAATTACCTATACATTCATCCCTCAAGAGAAAGTTCACTAATATATTAGGACCTTGTATTATAATAATAATAAATGTTTTTATTGCTCAATCAAATTACATAATAATCATAATGCAGCCCTGTCTTCGAAACTAGCGCGAGTTGTGTGTCAGAAGACAGTTCCCTCCCAACACTTGCCTTATTCTATTTGATTAAAAAAAAAATAACAATGCATACCAACAATATTTTCCTATTACCATTTGTGTGGGTTTTTGTGTGTTTGTATGTTTTCAATCACTAGTAGTTTTCCGTATTTATTTAATCTAATTGTTATATCCATTGTTTTATATTATTTTATAGGTTGCCATGATGCCTCAAAACAGCATTAATAAATCAAATCAAATCATTTATTATGATTTGATTTAAGTTAAGAGATTTAAATTAGTAAGTAGATAGGAGAATGAAGGGAGATTGTGTCTAAGTGACTCAGACACAATCTTTATATTCTTTGTATCTCGCTATTCTCGTAATATAAGTTAATTAATTTAATACTTTATTTTACATCAAGAAATCTTTCCAAACAATTTTAATTACTTAATCCAAGGTATCATAACTATATTTAACATAGAAATTTTTTATTCCCTCTGTAGCACAGTCTGTAGTGCCATACTAACTGAAAAAGTTAAATAAAAAGTATTTAATACTAATAAAAGCCATTTAGAACATCTGTAGCTGGAGCAACTCTATGCTCGAACTAATATAATAGAGTAAGAAATCCACTTAAAGTTATTAAAACACAATAGACCGCCGCCCGCGCTCCGTGTTATCAGCCTAATTGAAAACTGCATTGTGGTTGCCGGTGTGTGTGCGGCTTTATCGGCAACTTTAACTTCTATGATGTACTAGTGTAGATACAAGACCGTTTATGTGCAGCAAATTGATAACAAGGTTTCTAACATCACTTTATTTCTTAAAGAGTTCTTGATAAATTTTGTATTGGTATTCTTAAGTATTCAGTTATTTTGTCTTCGTTTTTAACATAAAAAAATATTTTTTGTTTCAGTTCGCAACGGCTATTCTTGCGTGCCAGTAGCTTTGTCTGACGGCTTGGATATCAGGCTAGGAACAGCTGTCACTGATATAGTTTACGGAGGTCCAGGAGTTACCGTGAAGGCTGTGAACCCGAGGGCACCTAATCAGCCACAGACTTTTAAAGGTAAGTTAGAATAATATAGGACCAAACAACGATGACTTAACAAAATAAGGTAATAGTCATAGTTCACAAATAGTTATTTACATTTAAAATTTAAGCTGTGTGATTTCACTTGTGTTCGAACCGTGAAAACCGCACCATAATAGGTTTGGAAGGTTTACATGATGCTTGAAAAAACTAACAAGTTGTTGTTGGATTATCAGCTTTAACTTTATTGAAAGTACCTAACGTTTGTTTATATGGGCCTGTCTATCTAATGAATGAAACAATGCAAACAACATAGAGTTAGAATATTATAGAGCGACTGTACCAGAGTATGGTCTGTGAGCATGGGTTCACGGGCATTAGCACGGGTTCACGGGCATTATTAGTTGGTACGGTCTAAATGCCTTGAAACGAAGTGTGCGTCCATAGTTTGAATGACTAAAATACATATAATGAATACCAATTTCTCGTTTTTTATCGATACTTTTACCGAAAACAAATGAAAAGGAATCCATATCGACATTTTGTCTGACTGATCAACTAGTGTACGATATATCTGTGAATGCATCTAAGTATATGGAAACTGCTCACGCTTCACACAAGGTAACGTTGTTAACACTATCACTCTATAATATTCTAACTCTATGGCAAACAACGATTCACGTCTATCATAACATGAGGAATGTTTAATGTACCTACAAGCTATATAATATGACAAGAACATCGTAATATCAAACAGTTGATAAAAAGCGGTCTTCATATTGATTTTAGCCCGCGGCGCGCACCCATATTGCGTTAACGCTCACATTTTCTGCCCCAAATAGAAAAATCAAATTCATGTGCCATTATTGAGGAAGTGTGATTTGTGAAAAAAAACAAAGCACGATAATGGGCGTTATGAGAAAAATCCACAATGCCGTCGGCAACTCCTTGTCATTTCTTTGTCGCGGAATGATTTGCAATTCCAACGCGCTAATTTTACTTTGACGAGGCGCAAAAATACGACCGGTGCCGTGTTGACTCGTAGTAAAAATATATTAGTAAGCTAACCTGATGCCGTAGTGGCTCTGTGGGGAACAGAAGTTGTAAATAATATTCCAGGGTCTGTAACGTGTGCCTGCGTGCGTATGAGTTCAACTCTATAATTTCTTTGAAAAAAAGAGCGTGATTAAATCTTCATGCCGGAGAAGTAAAATTCTAATTAGTCGTCCAAATTGCACTGGAGTTGCGTGGTGGACTGCATTTATTGCTATCTTCTTGCTCTTGCTCTAGCACAAAAATAGCTGTTGATGATAAGGCATTGAAGTTAAGGGTCTTTGTCGTAGGCAATAGGGGAGGTCACAACCTGCATGGGAATAAAATCAATGTGCTCGCATGAAGATGTTTTACTGTTCTTTATTTACTATGTTTGACCCGACTTCCCCCATGTTCCCCCGCAGCCTCCTCTCGGCTGGCCCGAGGCACTTCCGCCACATTTGCATACAGGCGGAGTCTATTGTGGATGAGGCAGTTAGATGTTTAAGAGGCGGCGCTTGTGTCTAGCCGTTTCTAACTAGTTCACACGTTGCTAAAATATGCGCGTTTTCATTATAAATAAAAGATTCAAGGCTAGTTCTTAAAAAAAACAAAGTGACTTATAAACTAAAGTATCTAAATGGAGTATTACTCGGCATTGTAGCATATGAGGATCTAAATAAACATTTTTTTTTTATTCAGAACCTCTTGTCCAATTTTGAGATAGGTAACTGCGTCCAAAAGATAAAACGTGCAACTAGCATTTTTTTTTCTTTTCATTACAAAAGCTCGTTATTCACTTGTTACATTTTATCCTCTTTTATATTCCGGTCAAAGATTACATGAGTACGTTTCGTGTATAGAGTATCTAACGCGAGTGTATCGTTTACCGATGTGATTGTAGTATCAGACCGCGACTACATGCTGGTTAGTCCCTCGGGCTTCGGTACAATTGAACACACTCGAGCCCTAAAAGGTTTACCTACCTTTTGACACATAATATTGTACTAAAGAAACATACAGGTTCTGATATTCCATTTATGATGTCATGTTAAAATAAAACAATACTTCACTAAATTTTTTAAGATTCGAGAAAATATTAACAATGGTGCAGTGATTTATACTGGCTGTAACGAAAATGGTATATACATCTGAAAGGGGTGAAGACTACATCAGGTCTCAGTCTACACAGACTCTCTATAAAATGTTTCAGCTCAAAATAAATTACCTACTCAAAAATTTCATACCAAATTATTGCATCCAAGTTTATTGAATTAAAATCATAAGCAACATGTCACCCACCGGTCAATGAGAGTCATTATCATTTTGCGTCGTTTGCTAATATTAATATAAATAATTGGACTGTTTTACAAAAACCTTAAACCGACTTCAAAGTATACTAAGAAGTAATCAAATCCTGATCTGATGACAATGGGACCAAACGGGAAGTGTACCCTTTCAAATAAAAAAATAATTTTCCAAATCGGTTTATAAATGACGCAGCTATGAGGTAACAAACATAAAAAAAAAAAAACATTCTAATTGAGAACCTCCTCCTTTTTTGAAGTCGGTTAAAAATATCTTCTGCTAGCTGTGCGCCTATAAGTACAAAAAAGTGGATTGCTGTAATGGATATACCCTTTCCATTACAGCCTGTATAATTTGGCCCAAAAAGATGCCTACTGTTTATAATTTCTTTATCACAACTTCTTCGTTTACGTTTTACAAAAAAAAAATACAGTTGTAAATTAAATAAGTAACGTTTTACGTTTGAATCGTTCGTGGTGTAGCATGATTAGCCGTTCTTAATCGATCGGCAAAGTTAAGCTACCACCGTCGTGGTCGGTACCTGGATGGGTGACCGCCTAGTGGTATTTCAAATCGAGCGTTTCCGTGCTTCGGAAGGCACGTAAAGCCGTTGGTCCTGGTTATCACGTGATAGTCGTTAAGCTAGTTGGATGCCTCCTAGGCGGCTTGAAAAATTACAACAGTAGGTTGATCACTAGCCTACCTCCACCGATCCGCAGTGGGCACGCGTGGTGGAGTGTTGCCCATTCCTTTTCACCCTCATTTGTGAAAGGAAGCCTGTGCTCAGCAGTGGGACATTATAGGATGATGAACGTTTTACCTATTTATAGATCATATTATTGAAGCAATTTTCAAATGAACCATTCTAATATTAAAATAGTTGGAAACTTGTAATAAATAATGTGATAACGTATGTTACACGCAATTATGCTTAACACGTTTAACAGATTTATATATAAGGTATTACTTAATTACTTACTTACTTACTTATTACTTAACCTAGAATACCTACAACTGTAACAAACCCTTATTTTATACGGAGAATATCAATCCTAAACCCCTTTCTCGGCAGGCAGGTAAAAAAAGCAATGAAAAGCACGTGTGTACAATCTAAAGAGCTCTTTATTTAGCATTCGAGGCTTGGGCGAGGCTTTGTTCGGGTCAAACTTCGGCTTTCACGTTGATTGCTTCCGCCCTACGATCCCTGTTTGATATCAATAGTAATCCAGGAGATATTCACGACACGATTTTTAAGGTATTGTTTTACGTAAGAAATTGAGGATAAAAACGAGACAAGTGTGAGTCTGCCATCTTGTTCTACGGTACCTTATTAACACCCAATAATATTTTAAGGCGATGATAGCTTAGTGGTTCAGGGTGACGTTCAACGTCACAGCCGACGAGAAGGTTGCAGGTTCCAATCCTACAATGGGCTTGAGTTTTCGGGGAAGGAAAACATCGTGAAGAAACCATAGCACGGTGGTAGGGTACTTTCTAGTAGGTACCTACCGGAATGGCTACCACCTCAAGTTGATAATCTGTCGCCAAGCACCTACCGGTGTGTTCCGACAGCTACACTTGAGTGCCAGTTCCTTTCTTTAGGTTTTGTGTGCTTACTACCATTAGCCATAGACCACAGTGAAATTGTGGTCAAATACAGGCATATTAAAAAAAAGTAAAAAAAGATTTCATGAAAGTAAGACGGCAAGCAGACATACAGCTGGCTGCTGGCCATCAGATGTTAAATTGTCATGTTGCCTATGGTCACCGGATATTGCAGACACCTTTTCACACTTTTTGTACGAGCTCTATACTATACTCCTGTGAGAAAACCATGAAGAGAAGCTCATTCCACAAGGCGAGCAGTAGCTTTGTTTTTTTTTTTAAACGCACTTTTCATATATATTAGATGTCAAGGTACAGGTAGAGCTGAGATATCGTGTATAGATCTTAGTTGCTTTGCTTTGGTTCTTTGCTGATTTCTCGAAAACTGCGTTAGAAAAATATTTTTTTCAGGAGGTCATGTTTACACTAAGCTCTAGCACAGCAGGCAGTATATCAATAATAACTTTTCTTGAGCGTAACCCAAAAACGTAAAGAAATTCATAACCGTTAGCGGTAGTTATTTTCTCCATCAAGAGCAGAAAGGAGCTAAGCAAAATATCAAGCGAAACCAATATTGGTTCATTTTGCTCCACATCCCCCGCGTTATTGGAAAACCGCAGCAAAGCCTCAGAACTAGCTATCAGGGTAATTGTAAAATAGGGAAGGTTGTCTACTTGTTAAGTGGGAAATAGCTTTATTATTTTAACAACTTCGTGAAACCAATGAATGATTATGTTGACACAACTGGCATAATTAAAAGGCATCGTTTAAGAAATAAAGACGTTTTTACCTGAAGATCTGTAATGCATAGAAATAACCCCTAAAGGTCGTAAATTATACTATTTTAGAATTAAACATGTTGTTTGTATTGCAGGTGATGTGGTCCTCTGTACATTGCCGCTAGGTGTGCTAAAGGTGGCTGTGGCTAACAGTGGACAAAATCAACAGAATCATGTCAAGTTCGACCCGCCGTTGCCTGATTGGAAGGTTGGTCACACAAATGTAATGAAGGAGTTATAGGGACACGTGTTTTGTGTCATTTAAAATTGATAACGGCTAAGTTTAAACATGCTTTAACTTGAAACGATTTAAAGTCTGAAAAATACAGGTGTATCAGTTCTCAAGTCAATTTTATAGGGTGCTTACAAGATATTTTTATGTTCAAGGTAGCAGCAATCAAACGCCTCGGCTATGGAAATCTGAACAAAGTGGTTCTATGCTTCGAACGTACTTTTTGGGACCCAAGCGCAAATCTCTTCGGCCACGTAGGCACTACCACCGCCAGCAGAGGTATGCAAGCGTGATAGACCTACGTTCAAAATTAATTAAATTTTACCTACAACGTCGTTCCTCGGCAAAATTATTTTGTAGTTAGCGTGTATGTAGGTCGTAAACGTGATCACGTTTATGTCATATGAATTTTCATCACTCTGTTCTTGTATTAGAACAAACTATACTTAAATTGAATCTGTTAATTTTAGAATTTAATACAAGGTAGAAGAAGCAATTTTGAAGGCAAATAATTATAATAGTATCTACGGGATGCAAACTAACTAAGCCTTTGTAAATTCAATCTGAAGAAGGTATGTGACCTTCAGTCACTATTTTCTGGCTGAAGTTATCCATATTCAATATTATAAATGCGAAAGTAGCATTTATAGCAAGGCACGTAGATAGCCTTTGGTAGCCTAAGACATACGCTAATACTTTTATAACGGGAACGCGGTTGAAACCGCGAGAGACAGCTAGTCCATAAAAAAGTCAATATAATAGATCAATATACTAATAGTCAAAACACCCTCAAGAATTATTTATAGCTAGCAAGTAAACCTACTCCATTATCGGTAGACAAGTAGTCGGTAATCCCGCTCTCACCAAATCCCCGCAAATTAACCGAGCTACTCTCACACCGTTCCCAAAGGACGGGGTTCGTAAATTATTTTCCGGTGTAAATAGTGTAAAACGTAGCTACAACGTTGCCTGCGATAACGAATTAAAAGCTGAATAATTTAACGCTACTGAGGTACCCTAAGGGGCCACCGCTAGCAATAAATCACAGCAAGCCAAGACAAGCTTTTTTACGTTATGCTTTAGTTCACCTCCTTAGTTCTTTGTTATTTGCTCTGCTAACTTCATTAAGCGTCCTTCTATGCTGGGAAATGCCGGAACAATGTATTTCAACCTTTTGATTTTTAATTTGTGCTCATGAATTTAACTTTTCGGGCCTTGTTGTGTTTTAAACAGTTCGACTATCTGATGTGCATATATCTCCCAAAGTCGCAATAAGAGTTATGTGAGAACATGCACCCACCGCAGCGTCTTTTCTCAATTCATTACAAACGTACTAAAGATGTATGATAATTACAAACCTTATCTGCTTACAAATAAAGATGCTTTTGAAATCCCTTCGTTAGCTCACTCATGTTTATTTCAATGGATTGCTCCAATAGTTTCAATTCAACCTGCTTTTGAAGTTTGAAATACAATGCCTTTTAGTTGTATTATTGAGCCAAACTGATGCCTTCGATAACGTTTATGTTCTTACCTTTTGTAAGACAAAGTAGCTTTAAACCTCTCAATTCAAAGTAACTACGTACATTAACAAGTCATGTTTTGACTTTTGTGCTTATAAGGGTTATGAAGGTAAGTTTTTGACAAAGGACATTAGGCTGAATCGGAACAATATAGTTGTACATTTGTTCATGTACCTTAATTCAAAGTAAGGGTTATCACATCACCATATTATTTATATTGTTTTTTTTTTAACGGCGATAAATAAATATGAAAACTCGATTAGCTTTGCTCCATACGTTTTTACAGCTGCGTGTAATTCTAAGTTGCTCATTGTATAACGTACTATTATTTTTAGACCTGCTTCTAATGATACTCTTTTAACAAAATGGTGACCTGTCATTGCCAGTAGAAGTATCTCGAAGATTGCGCACAGATACGCTAATGGCGATGTGCCTGTCTCAGTGATTACGATATATTGCTAATAAACGAGCGTATTTGTAAAGAAACACGATATAAATAAATCCAATCAGTTGTAGCTAATCCGGTTCCAAGTGGACGGAGTTGACGACTCAGTAGCGACCCTAGGTCTATTTATTAACAAGTCATGTTACGTTTTCAAGGGTGAAGGTTCGTTAGAGACAAAAGGCATTTATAGCTTGAATAGAAACAATCACATTGTTGGCTTGGAAATATTGTCGATTATTAAGTTATGAACCATTTTGATTTATTAAATCGTGACCGAGTATTATAAGAAATATCTATTGTTAGTAATTACGATGTGGCCAGGGTGAGACTCTATTGGGCGCGGAAGCTAGAGGCGGGTCCTAAGGTAACAGGTACTGCGTACGGGGTATTGACTGACTGCCACAGCTGACTGTTTGTTCCTTTATACGCGTATGTGAATGTTCACATTAATTCTTTCCGATAACAATATAAACATATTTTGTTACCATTATCTATTGGCCTGGTAAAGTTTCGCCAACTAATTTGACTTAACGTAAAATTCTGTGGTATAGGCAAATACGGGAATAGAGGCTGTGCGATCACGTTTCAATTTTACCCAGTTGTGTACTTTATTAACAGGGGGCTAAGTCTACTAATACAAATAACAAATTTCATTCTGAAACAATCCCATTACAACTCTACTGTTATTGAGCCGATGTGGCTTGCTTACTAAATTCATAATGATTTTCGACGCTATTGAATTAGTAGATTACTAAAACTGTCAAATCTGTCAATATTTAAAACATCATAAACACCACTGATCTGGATAATAAAACTGTCCGCTAAAATGAAACATGTACTCCCCTATTAGGTGAACTGTTCCTGTTCTGGAACCTATACAGCGCTCCAGTGCTCCTCGCGTTGGTGGCTGGCGAGGCGGCTGCGGTGATGGAGAATGTCACCGATGACGTCATTGTGGGCAGGTGCATCGCTGTTTTAAAGAGCATCTTTGGACACGCTGCAGTTCCGCAGCCTAAGGAATGTGTTGTCACTAGGTACAACTTTTCTTTTTCAAAGTGTTATTTTTTATTACCTTTGACTGAGCGAAGCGTCTCCGTTTCAGCTTGGACAAAAATCCTTTAGTATGTACAGATGTCTAGACGTCCGAAGGATGTCCGGCTGTTCTCGTCTACAGGTCGCTTTTCTCAACCGATTCTCGTGATTTATTGTGAGCAGTTTCGGTAATTATATGTTTTTTTTTGTCGATACGGTTTTTTCCGGAAAAAGTCCAAAAAACTGAATCGAAAAGGGAATTCTATATAATTATCGACACTCGCGAGGTCTACAGCTCAAAGAGCCACTAGTGTTTAAACATAGCCCTACTTAGAAATATTCTAATTGACTCTACCTTTATAATAGTGAATAATATCACCCTATTTTGATATCTGTGATATATTATAGATGGCGCGCGGACCCATTTGCTCGCGGTTCGTACAGTTTCGTAGCAGTTGGTTCATCTGGCACCGACTACGATCTGCTAGCAGCCCCTGTACCGGGAGGACCAGGAGAGAATAGACTGTTTTTTGCTGGTCAGTGCTTATTATGTACCATTATGAATATGATAACTAGTATGCTGTAGCCTTATCGAAGAAAATCCCTGTAGATAAGTAATAGGCGAGCAATCCCATTTCGCAACTAGTCAGTGCTTTTGCACTTATTTTGAACTGTAAGCATCAGTAATCACTGTATCGTGTGTTCTTGACTTGACCAATAAGAGCGCATGTGTCCTTGACTTAGCCAATCAGAGTGCCTTGTCGGTGGTGGGGCTTTGGCGGAATAGAATTCAAGCAAAATTAACGTCATTGCGCTTCTTTGAGTTAACTGTTCGATGTGTAGCCATAACCAGCCTTTAGTTTAATACTTTCTTAATTGATGAATATTTTGGGAAGTAGGTACTTCGAGGGAAACTGTATGATGCTTGAAGAAATAAGCAACACGATGTACTTCTGTTCTAGTCTCGTCTCTGTTTAGTGACGTCGTATTCCGTGGCGAATATCGTGGATCTGAATCCTACACTGAGCTTTTGTTAAAGGAAAGCATCGTGAGAAAAACATAGTTAGTGGTAGGGTACTTTATAATAGTTGCCTGGCTGGCTACCACCCACACTGCCGGATGCTGCACTTGAGAGTCAGTTCCATTGTAGGCCTTGTGTGCTCATCACCTTTGGTCACGTTGTTACTTACCATGGTGATATTGAAGCCAAGCCTTTTCATAGTAAAAAAAGAGAGGTAGAGTTTAGTGTTTATCGTGGAGCAGCATGACTGGGGAAATACCTTCACCTTTACAGAATACCGCAGTCAAATAATTTTATGTTGTTTCTGCGCGTGAGTGTCGTCAGAGCTCGGGCGTTGCAAGCGTCCGTATGGCTACAGTAGGTAATCTACCATCAGGAGGGTTGTACGCTTGTATACCGATTTCGTAGTCGAAGGAATCTCTGAATAGAGATCACTGTTATTTTCAGTGGTCTGCATAGAGAGCTGGAATATGCTCACACGTCATCGAATAATAATTAACCTTGCTGAGTTTCTTGCCGGAGTCTTCTCAGTTTAAGTGTATTCCGAACCGGTGGTAAATTCAACTGTATGTACCAATTTAACGTTCATAAGTGCCTTACTAGGGCCTAAACTGAATAAATGACTTTTTGATTTTGATTTTTTGATTTTGATTAACTAAAAAAAGCGCAATAACGTTTATTTTGTGTGAAGTCTATTTCGACATTTTCCCACCACCGACAATGCGTTCTGATTGGCTCAATAAAGGGCACATGTGCTCCAACTGGTAAAGTCACGGACACACTAAACTTTTAGCTGCAGTGATTGGTCCTTACTGTTCAAAATCAGCGCGAAAGCATTAACTATTTGAAGAATACTCGGTATTAGGTTTTTTTTTATACAACTCAGTCGGTAAACAAGTATACGGCCCGCCTGAAGGTAAGTGGTTACCGTAGCTATATGGACGCTTGCAACACAAGAAGCATCGCTCACGCGTTACC